>ML788371.1:567231-580272 GCA_009831015.1 Picea engelmannii
CTATTATATGTTGATGATTTGTTTCCAAAAGGTGCAGAGCCTCTCATTATTCAGTGTAAGAGGGAGTTGAGGCTTGTGATTCTTGTACGAAATCAGTATGGCTCTGTAAGGTGGTTACTAGAGTATTTGATCAGGTGATGGATTCGATTGTGATATATTGTGATAATTAGAGATGTGTGAAGCTTTCAGAGAAGCACATTTTCCATGGCAGGTCGAAGCACATTGAGATTAAGTATTATTTTATCTGTGATAAAGTGTATAAGGGAGAAGTGATTCTCTAGTACATCTCCACCAATGAGAAGACAACTGATATTTTGGCAAAGCCTTTGTCCAAGATAAAGTTTACATACTTGAGGGACAAGCTAGGACTTGTGGAGATTTCTCCCTTAGTTGAGAGGGAGTGTTGATCTATATCATGTTAGTACATCTTAGATATGATGCTTCACCATCATGCTAGTACAACTTAGATATGATACAGATGTCTTGAGACGCATCATGTTAGTACAACTTAGATATGATGCAGTAGCACCATGCTAGTACAATTTAGAGATGATGCAGATGACTCGCATCATGCCAGTATAGCTTAGAGATGATGCAATGGAGATACCTCCCTTGGTTAAGAGGGAGAAGATGACTTCCTCGGTTAGGAGGGAGTGTTGATATATGGCATCATGGATAGTCAGTGTGTCGGTGGAAAAACATTCTCCTGGCGGAGAATGGTCCAGGCATAATAGATTGTTGGTGGACAGACATTCTCTCTATGGAGGATGGTCCAGGTTGACAGATTGTTGATGGAAAAACATTCTCCCTGTGGAGGATGGTCCAGGTTGCAGATTGTTGATGTACCATGGAAATTTATTCTTCTGGAGAATTTCCCGGATAGGTAGAACGGTCCAGGACAACTATTCTTCCAGGACGTATGTTTGGATTAGAAGAATGTTATGTCTTCCTCAGTTCACAGTAGTCACCAGAGTGGCGAGATTGGTACAAGGCCGACATTTTCACTAAGTTCACAGTAGTGGCCAAAGGGAAAATGGTCCAAGACAACTATTCTTCTAGGATGTATGTTTGGATTAGAAGAATGGTCCTTGTATCCCATGGTATGGATTTCAGCATCCAGGAGGACAGTTATTATTCTAGGACGTATGTTCGAGTTATAATAATGGTCATTGTATTCCATTGTGTGGATTTCATCATCTGGGAGGACAGTCATTCTTCTAGGACGTATGTTCAAATTAGAAGAATGGTCCTTGTAGCTCAGTGCAAAGCTTTCAACATTTGTTGGGACATTCATTCTTCTAGGACGTATGTCTGGATTAGAAGAATGGTCACGGTATCACTCTGTTGAGTGAATGACTTATGCAAGACACTATGTTGAGTGCGTTAAGTCTAGCACATGACTTATTCATCATCATGCCTGATTATTCAAATGGAGTATGGCCTCAAGAGATGATGTAGAGGATGATATGATTTGATGCCAGGAG
Organism: Picea engelmannii; assembly: GCA_009831015.1. NCBI lineage: Eukaryota > Viridiplantae > Streptophyta > Pinopsida > Pinales > Pinaceae > Picea > Picea engelmannii. Next base: position 568,716 of record ML788371.1, read on the forward strand.
ACTATTGTACTGCATGGTGATATCTTGTGTAGATATTAGTGGATTACAGTGGAGACTATGTGTCTTTGGACAATATCTATGTACTACTATAGTGGATGTGTTCCACTGGTAGTGATTGTATGTCAATAGATAATAGTTGTGCACTACTAGGAGTGGTTGTATAACATTGGATAACAGTTATGTGTTGCCATGGATCGACATTGTTGTGATCTATTTGATGGCATTGTAATAACTGTGTATTACTACTAGATTGCCATGGAGACTACGAGTAGTGTTGAAGATGTTTCCTAGGCTGGTGTACCAACCAGTAGTGTTGGAGGTGATTTCCATCTATATAGATAGTGATGTTGATGCTCGTGACTTGATCTGCGTGATCATGAGATGTCTATGGCTATGATGATGCTACCTATAGAATGGTCTGCAAGACTATGTGAGATTTTCCCATGCCATGTGAAATGGATGGATGTGTTTGAGACCATTATAGTTAATACCTCCCTAGCTAGGAGGGAGTGTTGATATTATGGTAGTTGTGGGAAGTATTAACCTCCATGTGTAACCTTGGCTAGAATAGAATACTTTGGAAGTAAGAAACACCCTAAACAGATGAGTAGAAACCCTAGAAGACAAGTCGGCTTAGTAAAATAAATAATATTAAAGTATTACCCTCCAGAAAGAGAAGTCGTCCTAGACAGGTGACAAGGAGAACTATAAATAAAGGGTGCTTGAGCTCATTTGTACTCACTCACCTCACTCACTCTTTCAAGTGTGGCGCAAGTTTGGAGTTGCAGCTGCAAGAATGGAAGGTGGATCTTCTGGGGTGATTCTTGGTCTCTCTCTCTAGCGATATCTAGCCTAATATATGCACCCTACCTTCTAGTATCTGTTGGTGGTATTCTTGGTGACATTCTTGGTGGTTTTTTGATATTCATTGTGGTATTCTTGGTGAGTCGAATTGCAACTGTTGAAGTTGAGTATTGCCATTATTCTGTGGTTTTGGGACTTTCTGTCTAGTGCACTATCTTTGGAGAAAGATGTGCTCTCTCGGTTATCTGTTGGTTCTAGTGTTACTTCCATAATCATTCTATCTAGCAAAGTTTATGGTGCTCGAGGGTGGTTTCCTGCCTATGGTTCGGTGATAATATTGTGATATTGTCTATGGTAAAACCAACACATTGAATATTTTAACAGACCCATTGGCCATCGATAATGTCTCTTGCTCGATTCCATCACTTCGCCAAATCGATCAATGCCCAACCATCAACCCGTCAACCATCGACAATTTATTTTCATGTTTGAGCCCAACTCTTCGTCAATTTCATCGATCTAACCATTGGTCATTGGCGAATTTTTTTAATGAACTTCAACACTTAGATATTTTTTATCAAATCCCAGGTCAATTTGGGTCGTCGATCTCCCAACCAAGATGTTATTGACCGTCGATCGAATTTAACCTCTCATCGGTCGAAAATGAATCTAGACCGTTGATCTGATCCAGTTCCTAAGCCCCCGAAAACAAATCCTAGTCATTGATATGTTGAACCTTCTAAACAGTCGAAACCTTATAAAACATTAAATGTTATCTCAAAAAATCTAAGTCGTTGATCTCGAGATAAAACATGATCTCGACCACCCTTTCACTAAACTTTGTCCAATGCTACAACGACCATTAAAACATGGAATCCAACCTTCCAAGTCTAATTTAACTTTGCAACTCTACATATCGATGCCTTTTATCATCTCTGAGAGGTTTCAGAGGTAATTTCACTCGAAATTTTCCAGCGAATTTGGGGATTTCACTCTATTTTTTCTTTGTTTTCCCCCAAATTCATCACAAACACATATATGACAATGGATTTTAACCCAAATTCGCAATGGTTCTTGGCCCATACTAGTCCACTGTTGAGCCAGAAGCTATGATACTATATTGTGACGTACCAAGCCTCTAGCTAAGCAGTATTACGTGCAAAATACACATTAAAAAATAAGATTTTATGCTTATTAAATTCTTGTAGATTACCAACTACAGATCACACACAATTTAACCATTTTGATTGATACCATAGTTCTAAATGCATCTAATTACATATATTAAAACATGAATGCAATTGCTCAAGAAAACAACAAACACACAACATCCATATAATCCATTTACACAGCGAAATATCATAATAAACACAACAAAGAACTTAATATTTGTTGATAGTTAACCAACTGGCTTCATACGAAGGATGAACCTCCCATCCATAGGCATTCTTGTTCATTTTCTCTCAACAACAAGCCACCCCCGAGCTGAGGCTATAGTCCACAACGAGATCTGGCCCTCTAGCTATCCACTCTCCACACAGAACAACCCCAAGACACATGTTCCTCTATATTCCCCACATCATGCACAACGCAAGGAATGGGATCCCTCTTCACTTCACACAGTCCCTCAGGCCTTCCAACTTCCCTTTAGGGCTCCAGTGCATATGATTGATCAATAGTCTTCCCATCTACTCCAGGAGTGCTCATAACAGCCCTCACAAGGCTCTTGAGTCATTTTCTCAACATAAAAATGTTTCACAAGCTTACAACCTTATTTACAAGCACACATGCCTCTTACTCAACATAAAACACAACCCAACATGATTGGAGTTCTTCCCAACACTCATCTCCTCTCTTGTTGTCCAAAATCTCCAAGTAAAAATTGTTCTTCATACAAAAACGTGGTTGTCCAAAAATTGTCCTCTTGGCCATACAAATTTCCACTCTTTGCTTGATTTCTTAACTTGACTTACACTTTTCCCTAAGCTGATTATACTCATGCCCATGCTCTCCAATAACTATGGGATGTGACTCCTCACACCCACCCTCTTACATAAGTTTAATAGTTGACTTTAGGAACACTCAACAACAAATAGAAAGCTTACACAATACTAATAATAATAATAATAATAATTCACAAATGTGGGTTGGATTAATACCCATGAATAATTCCCCTTTAGACCTCTCTTTCTCGTGGAATCATAGGCCCCCATAGTTTTCATCCCTCTAATATTGCTAGCTATTACTAGTTTTTCATCCCTCTAATATTGCTAGCTATTACTAGTTTTATTAATTATTTCAATACACATAATATAAAACCAATATAAACTCTTTGCCCCACACATGGGTTCACCAACTTAAATATCATTTATACAAATACATTATAATTCACATAGATTAAAAACTAGACATGTTACAAAGAAGATTTATATACTACATTAATATTATTTGAAATATATTTACTTTCTTAACATTTATGAGATTTTTTTCCCTCTATTCAACATATATCCACTTTAATTTTAACCAAAAAAAAACCAGAATACAATTTTGTCAATACTTCAAAATTAAATAAATTAAGATATCTTTGGAAATTATTTTTAAATTTTAATTTTTTTCTCCTTTTAATTTTGATTTATCCTAATTAAAAAGTTATGTTTATAAATCAATATTAAAAAATTATGTAGGTCAACTTCCTTGTTTGACCGCTTGTGATTTTAACCTACCAGACAACCCTCTTGGATTTTTATTTTAAATTTTATTCATGGAATGCAAATTTGCTAAATTTCAGTGTACAATTAGGGCGCAAGTTAATCCTCCATACCTGATTCTCTAACATGAGTGTCACTAAAACAAATTTGCAACCAGGAATTTATATTTGCCTAGACGCCAAAATCTCCTGTTTATATTCCAGCTTTATAATCCTAATCCTTCACAAATTGAATAACGTTTAACTTTACTAAGACAGGATGAATGGTCGTGGACTCCGTTGTCAAAAAGACCTGAGAGGCCAGATATTCATCAAAAACGAATCAGAGATGGTATTACAGAAAAACGATTTCAATTGCAGACGAACAGACATATATACCATCACCCGTGTGCTGAACCAGGACACCATAAACAGCACACTTACAAAGATTGGTGCTATCAGCGGACTGAGAGCGACATTGATATTGCTATATTAGGTTTTAAGTCTCTCTGATGAAAAAATCGTGTGATGAGGAGGTGTCAGTCTTTGAACACTTGTAGCTGAATAATAACATGCAGGTAGAGAGCTGCAAGTTATGAACATCTATAACTGAACAATAAGTAACTTGTTCAGGGAAGAATTCCTCATCATAATGCTAATTACACTTTCTCTCAAATAAAAATAAAAACTGTGAATCTCTTCATCTGAATATTCTAAATGAAATCATGTTAAATACATTTTCTCCATGATCTGACTTACAGTTTCTCTCAAATAAATATATTAACCATTCTCTTCATTGAAGAATTAAGTGATGTTAAGTACACTTCTTAAAGGGTATCCTCTTCATGGAAGAAATTGGAATTAAGTGGCGTTGCTTATATTTCTATCAAATAAAATATAGGGTAATCTAGCCCCCTAGTCATTAAAAAAAACAATAACAAACAATGGACTACCATCGATATAGCTTTCTCAGTGCAATATCCCAACTTGGTATGTAATTTTAACATCTAAATTCAAAAAAATTGTTTTTGAGATGTTGTTGTTTCAATGATTTTTTGCTGAATGTTGTTGTTTCATACAATCTCAGCAATTGTGTTCAGGTGTTACGAGGCATTTCTTAATGAGAAGAAATCATGAGTGCCTGTTGCCTCGCAAGAGAATATTCAATGCAGAAAATTTATAACAAGGATATGAAAGGCTGCTGCATCTGAGTAGTTTCATGAACACTTCAAACGGTAGAGGCCAACTAGATTTGTAGAACAATAACATCAATATATAGCAGATTGGTAGGAAGAAAAAAGGTAACACCGCTGATAACCACCGTAAATAAGCTTTGCTTATCTTTATGTCACAAAGGATAATATATGTTCTCAAGAGAAAAGCTAGGCCAGATGATGGATGGTAACTATAATGGAATATAAGATAATGCTTGTTACTTGCTAGAGGCCTGAAGACCAATTATAATCCCACAAGAGCGGACCAGTCTCCAAATTATTGTAAAACAGGTAATTGCAAGGTTCATCTGCTTGACTCACATTTTCCTCTACTTTAGGCCTGAAATTGCATTCAAGCCGAGGGTCACGAGCCTTCACGTTCGAGAATCCTATAGAATCAATATTTTGTTGGCTGTCAATGGTACCCGGGCTGTCCATGTCCAAAACAGAACTGCCTTCACTTCCAATGCTAGAAGGCCCTTCATTATTATTTTCCTTGTCTGCACAATCAACTTTGGTTGCAGACATCATGAGAAGCTGCAAGTCCTGATCGTCTTTCTGTAATTTGGAAGAATTCGCCTGAAATTTCTGGTCATTGCAGCTCTGTGATTTACTGCTCATACGTTCGATCTGATAATCACAGATTATCAGTAGGCTGAAAACAAAAGACAGAATTTGTATACTTCTAGTTTTGAAAAAGTTAAGTAATTCTGTAACTTAAGGCAGCCATTTTAATGGGAGTTACCCACTCTCTCTTATCCTGTCATACCTTATACCAAAACACATGCATAATATAAATAGGAACAGGGTGCAATTTCCTACCATGGCCTGAAGATTGTTATTCTCTTCCATAAGGTTATCATAATCTTGCTTCAGAGCATCATAGTCCTGCTTGAGAACATTGAAGTCTTTCTCTAGTTGCTTAGTTTTCCATCTTGCTCTCCTATTCTGAAACCAAACCGCAATTTGTCTTGGCTGCAGACCTAGAGCCTTGGCCAACTGCATTTTCTTCTCTGGTTCAAGTTTGTTTGCCATTTCGAAATTTTTCTCTAGAGCCCTCACTTGCTCTAAGGTTAGCCTTCTTTTTTTCTCTCCCAAATGGATGCAATCATCCGAACCATCTTCATCCCCAATGTCATCAGACAATTCCAAGGCCGAGTAGGAGTTTCCAGCTGGTCGTTTGCGCTCATTTCCAGTTTCAAAAACACTTATAGATCGAGTACCTGCAACCATATTCCAGTCTAATTAGCCAATCCATCTCTGGAAAAAATTAAACTGGGTTTCTTTTCTGTGTTACAATCAGTTGTAACTTAACAGTACAAGACGTTAGATTTAGAAGGTTTCCATCAAAAAATTTAATCGGCCAGTAGCTCCCTTTACTTATAACTTGCCAAAAAAAAATATTATGACTTTGTACATGAGCGATCAAATTTACTAGGGGATAACTCAGGATCTGCCCAACCCATAAAAGCGATGGAAGGTCTATCAGTAGTATTATTTTCGGGCAGAATTATCAACAAAAACCAGTTTGATTTACAGAACTGAACTGGTCATCTTAAAGTTAAAAAAAAAAATGAAAATGAAATCTCTAACTACATGATTGCAATCTTTAGCCAGTCATCAAAAAACACAAATAAAAACTAAAGCAATGAACTTAGCATATTAACAATTCCATCAAAACATGCTAGAGCTAACTAGTGTTCGTAGATCCAAGATTAAGATTCCAAGGTTACATTCATTTTTCATTTTGCTGGTAAAAATGCAAAACTAGGTGGATCTCTACTTGCTCTAGCATCGGAATATGTGAATATAATATGCAAATATATATACAGCTGCTGCACTCTATGAGGTACAAGCAAACGAAGTAAGAAGCTGTGGCCTGCCAGATGTAAACCCAATAATATTTCTATAAATAGATATATATGCATACATATAACTTGTTCTGTTTAACATAAAAAAAATATAGGTAGAAGAATCGGATGGGCACAAGTGTAATTTACAGACCTTGAAACGTTGCAGGTGGAGTACAAGAACTTGCAATCATGGCAGCTATGGCATGAGCAGAACTGTTGTCCTCGGTGTTCATGATGACACTGGAGGTATACAATGCGCTCCTATCACAAGCCATATCGCCCTGCCACTTGTTTATTACTTCAAGGTCGAGACTTTCACACCCTTAAAGTGTCTGCCTCTTCACAGGCACACTCATGGCCTAATGAATCTTAGCAACAATAAGAAACAAATAATAATAATAATAATAGATCCTTTCTTCTAACACTGGTAGCAATTATGGTGAGTCCACCTCGTGCAGCTGTGCTCCCTCTCTCCAGGCCTGTAGGTTCTCATGGAAACGAATATATCATCCTTGCTACTTGAGCTGTCACCTCTCATTCCCAAGATGCCTGTCTGCTGCCTGCAGGTCTCTCAAAATCCTGCCACAAGAGAAGCGAAAAAAAAGCATCACATTATAACCTAGTACTTTATTGTACTACTTCACAGTTTTAATGCAACATAATAAGACGCGGCTGATTGAAGATCATTGCAGGGATAATATGGGTTAATAAGGAAGATTTATGGGCTTTTAAATGTCTTGCCCAGCTGAACCCCACATGAACACCATTAGGTAATATGCCTATCTGGTCTTGTGGATTATCAGATTTAGTTTTACCAAGTTGCATTCCACAGTGAAAGAATTGGACCCTGCCTACCAATCCAGAAGCCAGCAACTCATATGAAAGGAATCTACAGGATGGTGATGAGTTGTATCTCACATGTTGACTCACTGTACAATCAGGGATATTGAGACCTAATTAAAAACTTATCAATCATGTGGCTCTACATTTTCAAATTAAATCACTGTTAATGACTACCTACGTATGTGGGCTTTTCAGGAGTACATTTTTTTAGGTGGCGGTGCACAGAGATTTCAGGATTACAGGAAGACAGACAAGGGGACCATATTGAACAGGAGCAACTATGAATGAATGAAACAAAACATTAAATGATAAAACTCTGTAGCTGTACAGCAGAATGCATGTAATTTTCCTCATCAGCCAAAAACAAATTGTTGGTTCTCACCAGTTTCTTTAGCAAATCAATCTCTCGGCCTGCCAGGGCTTGGCAGCCCTCAGGCAAACAGGGAAGGAGTTGAGAAAGAGCAATTGCATGAAGTGACTCGTGGGCCTGTTTTCTATTGTGGAAGAAAAGTAGGGAGTACTGGAGTATAGATGTATAGTTTATGGAGGATGGATGGATAACCCACAGGTGTCAATGACTATTTGGTGGGTGTGCGTGCCCTTCCCCGGTCACATCCTCTTTTTCTCTTCTTCTTCGTGCAACTCCACCGTATGTGGCACGGCAGCGTCGCCTGCACTGCTGCTGCTGTTGCAGGCGCCCCAACACCGCCCCATTCAGCTCTGCAACTGTCTATTCTGTAGTGCTACCGCCCTTATAGTTACCACTTTACATTGAACTCAAAAAATAAGAATCACGTTGAACAAGCCAGAGCTCCACGGTATTGGTCGGTGTGATTTGTCTGGAGTGAAATTTAATCTTTGGAAATTACGGATGATTGGCTCCTGTGGGTTTGTAAGATCACTAAATTCTGTGTTTCTGTTAAGGTAGAAAATAATCATCATTCTGTTAAGGTAGAAAATAATGATCATTAAAGGAAAACAATAAGGACAAGTTTTGTTATACGATTGGGTTGACCCATAAATATAAATTTATATATTGTATTTTTCTGATAGAAAATAGAGAAACTAAGTAATTGAACCTTAGATTCCTCTTACTACAGAGGATTAAGAAATCTATAAAGATTGATTTAAAATGAATTTAAGCTTGTTAGATGAATAAATGTTGAATAAGTATAGAGAGAGATTTTATTTTATTTTTAAAATATACATAATGTTATATTTTTTTTCATAAATTATAAAATATAATTAACTTAAATTTATATTAATTTCAATTTCATTAAATATTAAAAGAATGAAATTATTTAAAACAAATTTAGGATGATTATAATCTCAATCAAATTTAAAAAATTTAGAATTCACAACTTATAATTATAAAGGTATGAATATGTAAAAATATAATTTTGATTATTATTAAGATATTTATTTTGCATCGTTATTATTTTTTTTAATGTAAATATCATATTTATAGTATTTTATTTTTGGGTAAATTTGACATTTTTTTTTTTTTATGTTTATTTTTATTTGAATAATATATATTAATATTATTATTATTATTATTTATAGTCTTATATTCTTTTAAAACAATTTATAATTATGTAAACATTACCTAAGTGATAAAAGTGGCAACATCTCTATTATAGTGGATTGAAAATGCAATTAACTACTCTCAATACCAACTTTTTCCAGTCAAGAAAATTGCTCTTTATATTAGTAATATAAAATATGCTCTTTATATTAGTAATATAAAATATACATCTGTGATCACCTTCTTAGTAATATGCTCTTTAGCAATTAACTACTCTCAATACCAACTTGAATTATAAAATCTAATAACAACTCTATTTATAAAATCTTCCATCAATTTTATAATTAATTTATTTTTTAATCTTATTATATTCTTTATCATTATCCACAATTCTCAATAATATAAATATATTATTTTTTTAATCTTAATTATGTTGTTTTTTTTGGAAATATAAAGTATTTAAATTTCTTTTACATTGAATAAAAAACATAATTTTATAATCAAATTATTAAAAAAAAAAATTCAAATTTTCAAAATAATCAAAATTTTGATAAAAATTATTAGAAAAACTAGGTCAATCAAATCAAATCAAATTTAAAAAATAAATGAATTTAAAAAATTATAATATTTAACTTGATTCTAACTCTAAATTATAATATTTAACTTGATTAGCACTATCAAAGATATATATGTGTCAATTGGGTTTAGCTCTAATAGTTTGTAATGAGAAAGTGCCCACTGAATTTCCCCAAACTCTATTCTAAAGTTATATATATATATATATATATATATATATATCATTACCATTCAAAGTTCATTTGTATAAATTTATTCATAAAACAATATGTTTTTCATTCATTTTTATCATTAAATTTTTTTTTTAATTGAGATTTGTTAAATTCATAAAACAGCTAACTCAAATTTATTATACTCAGATCTCATATCTATCCTAATAAAAAGAGTTTGAATAATTTGAAGTTTAAGTCCAAACTTGTGATATATATATATATATATATATATATATATATATATATATATATATATAACATTACCATTCAAATTTCATTTGTATAAATTTATTCATAAAACAGTATGTTTTTCATTATTTTTATCATTAATTTTTTTTTTAATTGAGATATGTTAAATTTATAAAATAATTAACCCAAATTTATTATAATCAGATTCCATATCCATCTTGATAAAAAAGAGTTTGAATAATTTAAAGTTTAAGTGCAAACTTGTGCACAATAACAATATATATATAATTTGTTTTATTTACAATTAGATTTTGAATTTTATATTTAAAATAAGTAAATATTCATATTTTTTTAATATATTAATAAGAAAGATATTATTTTGTAAAATTTGAATGTTGAAAATTGATTGCAAATTGTAAAAATCTTTGAAAATACTGTTTGTATTTTAATAATTAATTTTTTTGAGATTTTAATTTGTTTTGTTAAAAAAAATATTTATATTTTTTTATTTTTCAAAAAAAATTAATCATATTTATTTTTATTTTCTTAAATATATAGAAAAAAAAATTAAAAATGAAATTGTTAACTCCTTAATAATCACTAGAAGAATGTGTATACCACAGTTCCATGTAAGTGGGGCAAAGTGGTTTGTACAAACTACAAAATAAAGTACCCTTCACTTCATAATGGGATCCACCTATTGACTCATCATAAAACCCTTCCATCAAGTTAATTTTCCATTTTTTCTGAAATGTTTACATAAAAATCTTAGTTTTGGGCTTTTCCTTATTATTACAAGGACAAAAACACACAATAAAAAGCTATAAAAGATTTTGAGTCTATACTTTGTTATGTAATTCATACCAATTTTTTTCTAAATTTAGAAAATAAAAGATAATTTGCTACATTTTTCTAAATTTAGAAAATAAAAGATAATTTGTTGTGTAAGTCATACCAAATTTAATGTTTAATGTAATTAAATTTCATTTCATTCTTGATTTTGAGTATATACTTTGTTATGTAATTCATATCAAAAATTTTCTAAATTTAAAAAAGAAAAGATAATTTGCTACATTTTTCTAAATTTAGAAAATAAAAGATAATTTGTTGTGTAAGTCATATCAAATTTAATGTTTAATGTAATTAAATTCCATTTCATTTTTTTTTGGTATTTGTGAGACTCTTTTTCTTTTATTAAAATAAATATGAAACTCTTTTTTCTTTTATTATAATAAATATGATCTCTGTATTTGTGACACTATTTTTATTTTATTAAAATAAAATGATGCATCTAGTATGATATTTTTGGAATATATAGTTTAACTTAAAGTATTTTAGAGTATATATTATATATAATTTAGTTTAAAGTATTTTTTGAGTAATGTATCTAAAGACATATTAGAATAATTTTAAATAATTTTTGTATTATTTATTAATAGTTTAGTTTAAAATATTTTAGAGTATATAGTATATATAATTTAGTTTAAAGTATTTTAGAATATATATAGTATGTATTCAAAACAAATTATAACAATTTTAAATATTTTTTATTAATATAATTAAAATAATAATAATATATATTAGATTTTTTATTTTATGATAATTTAAATTTATAATAAAAGAGTAATTTTTCAGTTTTGACATAAATCCAACAA
>ML788371.1:584539-602242 GCA_009831015.1 Picea engelmannii
TGTTTTCTTTGGTAGGCTCGGGAGGAGCCTCCTCTACTACATAGCAAGTGGAGTAAGGCTCGGGAGGAGCCTCCTCTACTACATGGCAAGTGGGGGGGTCTGGCTCATCACCTGCGGGTTGTCTAATGCCATGCGAGCCAAGGCTCGAGCTCGGGTCCCGGTTAGTCAAAGCCACGAGCATGGTGTGCCTGGAATGGCTTGGCGGGTTGGCTTGCGGGTTGACCTCTTCCTCTCGCTCCTTAGGAGGCAGACGTGATTTGGTCCTCCTTCGCCGAGCAACAATTGCCATCGCCCTCTCAAAATCCTTCTTTCGTCTGCGCCTGGACTCCGCTGCATACCAGGCAGCACCTCGTCGCGGTTTCCCTCGAATACGAGGCATGGCGGAGTCCCTATGGAAGATTTGAATGCCGCCTGTGTGTGTCCAATTGTCCCGGAAGAGCGTGGCTCCTGAATGTTGTTGCTGTGCGAGAGGGACTGGAAGGAGGCGGCTTCTTCTCTGGTGTGGCTGAGAGCTGGAGGCCTTCCAAACCAAATTGCTAATAAGTGCTGCAACCCGGAGAATGTACGCTATAAACACCACACTTGCCATATCCCGGGCCTTAATCTGCTCCATTAATCTCTGCGCGTTAGTGCGCTGCTGTAGAGTACCTTTCGCTTGCGCGAGGGGCCTCTTCGGTGTGCCTCTCCTGCTGCGAGTCATATGGGGCAAATGTGCGAGGCAAGGCGAGCTGGTGGATGCATTAACGCTGCGTCCTGGCTCTGCCCACGTGGCTCTATCGCCGCTCTTATCACCCCATCCGGGGAAAAAATTATACTATTATTATTATTATTTTAGCTGGATATTTGTTTGAGATAGTGTTAGATATTGTTGGATCTGCATATTTGAGTGGTTAAAGTTGTATAATCCCAGTGCTCTATATGCTTTTGAGCATGTTGAATCCATTTCTGCATTCAGAAATGCAATTTAAATAACATAAAGTTGTGATTTCTTGCTGATTTATGTTGTCAGATATTTGTTTTAAATCATATTAGATATTGTTGGATCTGCATATTTGAGTGGTTAAAGTTGTATAATTCTAGTGCTCTATAGGTTTTTGAGCAGTGCAGATTTATGTTGCCAAATTCCGACCAAAAAAACAAAAATATAAAACAGTTAGACAAAGCAACCCAACTCTAAAAATACAATTTAAACAACAGAAAATTATGATTTGATACTGATTTATATTATCAGATTTCAAAAAAGATAAAAAATAGAACAATTAAAAATACTCTAAAAATATTAATAATAATCAAAATTCTGTTTTGCATTTCTATTTCTTTTTCTTTTATACCATCTCTCTTGGCTGGGCATATTAGCAACAGAAAAAGAAAACATTATGCTTATCTAACAATGTCACTAATTTGCTGGGCAATGGATGCTTTAGTTTCCCACCGTATTTCAAAGCTGATTTGGTTCATTTAATTGGAGACATCGTTAGGATGATGTCGATATTGATAAGTGGGGATCGCTTCTGCTGAAAAGCGCTCTGTTGAAAGAACGATCCATGGGTGGAACAAAAGTGATTGAACATATAAGAAATGCTCGAAAACAATTATAAAAACAATTAAACATATGGAAAGAGGTGGATATTCTTAAGCTAATAATAGGATTATGCCACTACTTGGTACAGGTTTTGATGCACTTCTTTCCCCATGTTTCTTTATGAAGTCATTAGCATTTATTTTCTCTTTTTTAATATATTCTTTTGTTGGATTTATAAAATGACTTTTGTCACATATCATATGGAATCCCATGCTATTTATGTTATAAAGGAGTAACTTTATAAGTATAATTTTTTTTAAATATTTGCTAAAAATTTTGCTGTAATTGCTCTATTTGATTGAAATTTTTTATTTATGTTTTTATGGATGATTTTGTTGAATTTTTTTTATATATAATTTTTTGTAATTTTGATTTTATTTTAAATAATAGAAATTAAAAAAAATTAAAATCAAATTTGCTTTACTACAAAAATTAAACTTATCATGAAAGTTGAATTTATTAACTTCTCCTATAAATATATAATATTGACTTTCATATAATAATTATCATAAAATAGAGTAGATATAAAGTGGTTTTCCTACATAAGATTTGGAAAATTGATTTAGATTTAATTAAATTTGGATTTATGTAATATTTACAAGTATTACATCTTAAATATGTAAAACTTTTTAAAATGTAAAAATTTGAATAAATATTCTCTCTTACAAAATTATAGGTCCTTAAGTTAAATGAATCTAGGTTAATTGATTAATTTGGACTTAGTTTGTATTAACATTTGTTATGTTACACATTTACAATGTAATATGTTCAATAATAAAGTTTATAGTCCATAGTGGAAAAACATAGATAAGTGGGTCTCCCATACACTAGCTTTAAAGTTTAGTTGGTCATGTCAACCCATGCACTAATGCAAGCAATAGTCACCCAAAATAGTCACACCCCTATCACCCACATGCATTAGATGGACACATGTAATAAGCATGTACCCTTAAGTATTTCTATTAACTATGTGTCACAACCATGGTTTACCATCAAATCAAGGGAATCACGAGGGTAATCGAGATTTTCTTGGGTTTACCAAAGGTGCACAATTGAAGCATATATGCTCTCTTGATTACACCCTTATTTCAATCAAGGAGAGGCTTGAATATATATGCATTGTGTATACATGCATATTGCATATACACATTAAAGAAATATGCATATATTGCATAGAAGCATAATAGAGAGTTGAGTCCACTAGTGCATAGAACCCTTTTGACTCACTTTGACCAAATTGTTTGATTAGATTGAGTTCACTAAGCAAAGCACTTATGACAAAAAATATATTTTTCTTGATTTGACTTGCTTCAACCAATGAGTTGACACACTTATGGTAGAAATGTTTCTTTAACCTGCTTTGACCAAATCACTTATACCAAGTTGGGTCAACTGGGTGATGTTTGTTGATTCCTTATACACACTCGAGATATATGCATATATTGTGTACATCCATGATCAAGGGTGGAGTGGGCTAGCCCATTCCTTTTTGTCCCACTTTATACAACAATGTTTGATAAGTCAAGTTGACCAAGCTAGCAAAACTATGTTAACACTAACATTTTGATCCACTCTTTCCAATAGTGTTTGACCAACTCAACTCGATTGTGTTGACTCACCTATGGAAACACTAACATTTGACTGCATATATGCAATAAGGATATGTCACGATATCTACATATATTACATATACGTATGATGGAGTCAAGTAGGTAGCCCATTGAGACCTTTTTTACCCTTTTCGTTAGATTGCTTGATGAAATTGAATTACACCACATTCACATGTTTATATATATTTTTGACCTACTTTGAATTTCTTCAATAGGGACATTAACAACCTATAGAAAAATACAACTTTGACCCACTTTACTCAAACTCTTTATTATAAATTAAATTGATTATAAACACATATAACATACACACAATAATGATAAGTCTACTAATTCACAATGTCATTTAACCCACTTTATCCACATCTGCAACCAAATTAACATATTTATCCAAACAAAAAATATCACTTTGAGTCATTTTTAACCACCCTCTCACAAAAATAAAATATGCTGGCCCAATCGCCCAATCACCCACCACATAAACATATAAAAAAACTAAACACATGTAATCACCCACCACATAAACATATAAAAAACTAAACACATGTATTGGCCTCTCGCATAATATCCAAATGTTAATTGCCCTCAGTGTCAACTACGATAAGAATAAAAGCATAAAAAATTATCAAACAATGGCTTTATACCATGTGCTCATCTCCATAACCTATATCAACTTTCTTATGCAACCATTTAATTAATAATATTGAGATACTTAAGGCCACATTCAATCACAATATGAACAAATATTAAATTAAACTTTGAAATCCTGGCGATTTTCCATTAGTCTTTAATGCGTGCTTCACATGCTATGCTTCCACTTGCTAAAGTCCAAACCCTTTACAACAAGCAAAATTAGTTGTCACCATTTAAAGCAAAGAGAGGCCTGTGTGATGGTGACCCCAATGTCTACACTCACACTTCTCCTTAGAGAAGATGGCCGATAATTAGTTTTATGAAGTGGTGGCCCTACTTTAAAGTCATAAATTAATATGTAGGGAAATAGAGATGATGGCAGTGGTAATAGGGAAATAATATTCCTAATTCAAAAAAGAACAGAACTGTCAAATAGTATAAATATGAATTTGAGTACAACGAAAGTGGTTACATCAAGGCTTATAAGTAGGCAATTGCTTGCTCCTTAGTCCTTGGATGGGGTTGAAAAGACATAATGAAGAGTTTACAAGAAAAATGAACTTAGCTAATCATGTGATCTAAATAAATTTAATATCATTATATATATTTCCTCTCACATTGTTTTGTACAAATGTTAAGCGAGTCCAAGACTAGGACCCATCTCCCCACCTTACTCTTCTTTTCATAATTTATATTTATGGGTGCATCACTCTTTCAATGTCTATCGATGTGTTTGAATGTCTATCCATATGAACACAAGTATTGTGTTGTATTTCCTTCTTGTAGGCCCATCTTGTGGGAGTATTGAGTTGTATTTCCTTCTTGTAGGCCCATCTTGTGGGTATAGAAGGTATGAACAATGTAAATTTAATTGGAGTATTGTGTTGTATTTATTTCTTGTAGGCCCATCTTGTGGATGTAGATGTGGATGTAGATGGTATGAACAATGTAAATTTTAAGATATTGGTAACATAAAAAAATTGAAAAGTATATTGTAAATTTATTTAATATCAAGATTAAGATATTAATAACATAAAAAAATAAAAAGTATATTTTAATTTAATATTGATTATGTTGAAATTTGTATTTTATAATGAAGTATAAAAACTAATTAATTATATAGATTTCTTAATAATAATAATAATAGATAAGTGTTTTACAGACATATATGTATGTGTGCAATTGTGTTCTTTTGTTTTATATGTTTATTACATGTATTTATAAGATTCATGTATATTAGTCAAGTTTGTCAAAACATATTCTTACACAACAACTCTATTTAGTTTCAAGACATTGATTTGAATGTGAAAATGAAAAAAAAACCTAAAAAATATAAATATCATATGTATATAAGCATATAAAGTAACATAAGGTCATGCTTCTAGATTAGTAATCAATATCCAAGCTAGTTATAATTTAGATTGTGTGCCTAGATTCTCTATATCTATGAAGTTTTCTACAATAAGTAATATCTTTAATACATAACTTTATATGTTGTACAAGAACTAAGTATGGTAGGGCTTTCTTCCTAGCAACATAAGATAAAAGCTAGTTATCAATAAAAATGTCTAGACATTATGTCAATACGAGTGGCAATCATAAGGTCAAGGTCTCTACTCTTTCTACAATAGGGTTGGCCCAACCAATAAAATGTCTCACACTAAGATTAAACTCCAAAAGATGGGTATTCCTAGTGAAACCATTAAGATTTCTATGAAAATAACATGAATTGGAAATGAAAGTTATAACGATAGTAATTGTCACCAAAAAGACTAAAATCAAAAGGTAAATAACAAACTAACTACAACACTTTGACTTGAATGTCCCCACTTCAACACTTGTTCCCTAGAGTTTTTCTGAGCTACTTCATCCACATATAACTCAGCTTATCAAGTTGATCTACTAAACTCTAAATGGAGAGTAAAGACACTCAAATGAAATAATCTCTATTTGAAGTTAGATGTAATGAAATGCAATGTTGAAACTAAAATTAACTATTTGAATCTAAACACCATGAAATATAAATAACTTTAGTAGTTAATAAACTCAAAGCTAAAAAATAGTTGCTAAAATTAGAAAATTGGAAATGGAATGCTGACAACTTTTAAGATGTATGAGCATCTAGTTGAATGCCTAGTCAAAGCATGGAATAGACAATTGATGAGGACTGTGCATGAAAGAGAAGAAAATTTGGAGGCATAGGGAAGATGTTGGGACATAGATGAAGAAGGAACATATTAGTGTGCATGTGTGAAGACATATTGTTGTGCATGCAAAGGAAGATGAGATATTAGGCATAAGAAGTTGAATGGATGTCAAAATGGTAGTGAAATCATGCCAATAAGGGTTGAATTTGAACCACTACCACTGGATAGTTAAAGTGGCTGGAATCCCAAATGATGGTGGCAATGCAAACAAAGTCATGCAACAAGAAGGAAATTGGCCAGCTATGGGAGACAACAAGAGAGTTGGAATTGAGAGTGTCAGTATCAAGATAGATCTCTAATCGAGGGATATTGACTCCAAGAAGGAGGGTGTTAGATATAAGAGAACGTAAGTTGTAGAGGAGTGTGTGAGGTGGCATTGAAGTGACTAGATTCCCGAGGATGAAGCATATGAAGGTAAAGGTGGTTTTTGGAATTAGAATATCTCAGTGGTGAGGTTGCAAACATTATGCATTAAGTTAGTGTATAAGAGGTGTGGAATATATAGAGGAGATTAATCCTAAGAGAAAAGAGGGAAAGTATAATTATAAGCTTGAGATAGTCTAAACTTGTATTGTAATTTAATAAAATTGAATCCATGAAGCTGGGTAGCACTTTTTGGAAAGAGAGAGGGTGAAATAGTATATTTTAAACCCTTTTTAGAGGTAATGATGGCTCAATCAATGATCCAGGAGGACCCAAGAATGCTCACAGAGATCTAGGAGGACCCGAAACGCTCATAGAGGACCAAAAAGACCCAGAAATGCTCAAAATTTAACTTTCTCAAATTATCTCGAAAACACCATCAATGCGTAGACCTCGGTGATATCTTTCTAACTGTGCAAAAGATGCCTCAAACATAGCTCGTATGCAAAAGTTATGAGCAGTCAAAGTTCAAGTCAACCTAGGAAAAAGTCAAAGGGAAAAGTCAAAGGTGACACATGGAAATAGTAAGCCAATGAGAGGCCACCACATGGAAACCTCCCATTGGCTACTTACAGATAGTGTTTATCAAAATTAGTTGGGAGCCTGGAGGATCGAACCCGAGTCTCCCGAATAACAACACAATGACTTCACCATTATGCCTGTTGGTTAGTTCTTAACCATATATGGGCTTGATTATATTTAAAGTTGAATGGAGGTTTGATCAGATATAAAAATGGTTGAGGGATAAGCCCTCGACCCTAGTTATATGTATATCCAATGTAACCGTGACCATCAAGTTCACAAAGCTAAACCAAATATATAACCAACATACTATATGTGTAATGTAAGTTACAAGTAAAAGCATCGATGGGGGAAGGTCTGTGGATTTGAACCCGTGACCTCTTCCCCCATAACACAAAGTTTTAACCACTAACTAGACCATAAGTTGTGGCTTGTTACCACAAACCAATAAATACATATTTAAGTTTCAGTGTGGATTCTGATTAACGATTAGGTCGACCAAGGCCTACTTAATGGGCATGAAAACCAATGGCGAGAACATGAATTTGTGTACCAACATTGGAATATGTGCCATAAAATCTCATTCCAAGTGTTGATTTCCTCGTTTTGCGTCCAAGAGGTGTTCTTGGTTTTGATTTGCCTTGTTTTGCATGCCATTGAGTTCTTTGAGAAAGGTATAGGTTGTTTATACTCATTTTTCTCAGAATTTCAAGAGGAATCTGATGGAGATGTTATTTTTGTGTAAAAATGATATGTATGAAAAGTATTAGTCAAATTTGTCATGTATGAGACCCATAGTCTTGTTATGTGTGCAAAAAGGACTTTTCGACACCGGTTCAGAATATAGTCAAGTTTATACTCATTCTTTTCAGAATTTCGTGAGGATTATAATGGTGACCTCTGTTTCTGGGTTGGAGTAGCTGCCTTGAAGGGTGTCTTCATAATTTGGCATTTGTAAAGACCATTTTGTTGTAATTTTGGCACTCATTATTTCTGCAAGTTATATTTATCAGTTATTGAATTTTATGGATAAGAAAGACATTCACATGATATTTTGCAAATAGTCAAGTCGATCTTCAATTTCCTGAATCTGGTAAGATGTTTATGTGTATTTATAAACTAATTGACATCTAAGAATTTTAGAGCTGAATTGGTATTAGAGTTTGTTGATATTTCATATCAAGTTGGTATCAGAACTCGTTTGGTATTTTCAGATCATGTGGTATCATAGTTGATTTTGAAATTTATTTGCAAGTGAATGCTTACATGGTATAAATTTAAGCGAGGTGAAGGAAAGATTGCAAGTTACAATCATGAAATTTGTTCAAGGATCTTCATTCGAAGGAAAGAAATGGAACATGAAGATGTTCTTTCTAAGGCTAATAAGGAATTTCAAAAAAATTTCCTTGAGATGACAACCATGGTAAAGGAATTGTGGGAAGACCTAGAAAGAAGAAGAGAAACTCCTCATCAAAATGAAGGCGGTCCAGTTGAAACAATGGTAAAAGTTGAAGGATAAGGAAAAGGTGAAGAACCTCCATAGCCTCCTTCATGCCCATCATCATCATTGTCGTCATCATCATCTTCTTCCGATGAAAGTGAACATTATTATCATAAGAGGAAGAAACATTCTAAGAAGTCTTCTTATTCTCATGATTTTCCTTTGTTAAAGCTAATTTAAAGTTTGATTTGCCTACTTATGAAGGAGAGTTGAATGAGAGAAGTTGGATAATTGGTTCAAACAAATTGAATTATATTGCAGGGTACAAAAAATCATAAAGGATACTTCAAAAATATAGTTGGATACTCTTCGCCTGAGCAACATGGATTTGATATGGTGGGAGAGTTAGACACAAGCTAATCTTATTCAACATGGTAAAATCATCTCTTCATGGATTGAATTTGTTATTGCATTAAGAAAGAAATTTAATCCATTAGATTATATGCAAACATCAATGATTTATTTGCGACATCATAAACAAGGAAAAGGGGAAAATGTTCAAGCTTATACACATGAATTTAAGAGGAAGGAATTGTCTTTGGGAATTCCATTATAAATTCCCGATACTCTTCTAAAGTATATTGGTGGTATGCACTTATATCTTCGTTATACTATATTGATGTTTAATCCTACTAATTATGATGAAGTATCAGTACAAGCTACTCATCTTGAATCCAACAAAGAAAAACATGTTGTTGAAGATGTGTCAGAGGAACCACATGAATTCAAGGAGCAGTCGAAGGGAAAAGGGAAGAGTAAGAAGACAACTAAAATGAAGAAGGATGAAGAGAAGAAGCCTACATGTTCTCATTGTGAGAAGAATGGACATGATGAGAAGAATTGTTGGAAGTTGCATCCAGAATTGAAACCAAATTAGGCTCAACATAAGAAGGGTAAAAACAAGGCCATGACCATATTTTAGGATCTTGGATCAGATTTCGAGGATGAAACCCAAGTTATAGCTATGGGCATCAAAGGTAAATCTTTCGTTGCAAGTTTCAACTCGCGTACTTCTTCTGAAAAGAATAGTGTAATTCATGATGGAAGGAAAAGAAATGAGTTGTTTCATTTACGAGTTATCTCAAAGCACACTAATATTGATACACGTGTTGATAGTGGATCCCAAGTGAATTTTATTTCAGAGCAAGTTGTTCAAAATTTGGGATTGGAAACTAGGCCTCATCCAAGACCATATCCTTTGGGTTGGATTTGTGATAATGCTCAGGAACAAGTAACTTAGCAATGCAAGTTATGGTTTGTGATCACATCTAGTTTCATTGATGAGGTAGAGTTAGACGTGGTTCCACTCGAAATTTGCGAAATTGCTTTAGGAAGTCCACATTTGTATGAAAGGAAGGCCATTTTCTATATGGAACAAAATAAGTATCATCTTTTCAAGGATAGGATTGAGTTCATTGTGAGAGATCATTGGATAAAGACTAATTTGACAGGTGTCACTACAGGGCACCTGCTAGTTAATGCTAGTATCCAGGATATAGGTTTACAACCTATGGTTTAAAGAAAAACAAGTCCTTTGGTTGATGTTGTTACTGTTAAGAAGGGGAAATATGTTGATTGTTCATTCTCTTTCGCATCTGTATATTCAGTTTTGTTGTTCAATTTATTACTAATGAGTGGAGTATGGTTGGCTACTACAATAATGAATGGTGGAGTTTGTGAATTTAAGGGAATGGTTAAATTGGTCAGCAGTGTTGTTTCATTCTTCATTATGGTTGTGATGAGTTAGGTGCTCACTATCCAAGCAAGAAGGATGGATGATACTAGACAAGTGAGGTGAAATCATTCTCACTTCATTTCTGAATAATCCATACTTTTGGAGGTCCAAACGTTATTTAGTGGGGAGGTGTGATCCAAAAGGATCCAGGAATTCTCACAGAGATCCAGGAGGATCCAAAACGCTCACAGAGGACCTAAAGGACCTAGAAATGCTCAAAATTTGAATTTCTCAAATTCTCTTGAAAAACACCATAAATGCATAGAGATCGGCGATATCTTTCCAATGGTGCAAAAAGTTCCTCAAACAGAGCTCGTATGCAAAAGTTATGAGCATTCAAAGTTCAAGTCAACCTAGACAAAAGTCAAAGGTGACATGTGCCACCACTACAAGGGTGACATGTGGCACACGATCGTACGGGTCAGGAAGGTGATGCGGTATGACCAGTTGGCAACTAATTGGGAATATATGTTGGAAGACAGTATAGATTATGTGGGCTAATCATAGGGTGACACATGGAAATAGTAAGCCAATGAGAGGCTACCATGTGACAGCCTCCCATTGAATACTTACGGATAGTGTTTATCGAAATTAGTTGGGATCCTAGAGGATCAAACCTGGGTCTCCCAACTAACAACACAACGACTTCACCATTATGCTCTTTGGTTAGTTCCTAACCATATATGGGTGCAATTCTATATAAAGTTGAATAGAGGTTTGATCAGTCGGAAAAAGGGCCGAGGGATAAGCCCTCAACCCTAATTATATGTATATCTAATGTAACCATGATTGTAAATTTCACAGGGCTAAACCAAATATATAACCAACATACTATATATGTAATGTAAGTTACAGCTAAAAGCGTTGATGGGGGAAGGTCCGCGGGTTTGAACCCCTAACCTCTTCTCCCATAACCCAACGTTTTAACCACTAGACCATAAGTTGTGACTTGTTACAACAAACCAATCAATACATATCTAAGTTGCATTGTGGATTTTGCTTGATGGTTAGGCCGACCTAGGCCTATTTAATGGGCATGAAAACCAATGTCGAGAACATGAATTTATGTGTCAACATTGGAATGTGTGCCATAGAAGTTCATGCCAAGTGATGATTCTATCGTTTTGCATGCAAGAGGTGTTCTTGGTTTTGATTTGCCTCATTTTGCGTTCCATTGACTTCTTTGAGAAAGGTATAGGGTGTTTATACTCATTCTTATTAGAATTTCGAGAGGAATCTGATGGTGATGTTATTTTTGTGTAAAAATGCTATGTATGAAAATTCTTAGTCAAATTTGTCATGTATGAGACCCATAATCTCGTTATGCATGCAAACAGGGCTTTTTTGGAACTGATTCAGAATATAATCGAGTTTATACTCATTCTTCTCATAATTTCGCAAGGATTATAATGGTGACCTATGTTTTTGGGTTGGAGTAGCCTCCATGAAGGGTGTCTTCATAATTTGGAATTTATAAAGACCATTTTATTATAATTTTGGCACTCATTATTTCCACAAGTTATATTTATCAGTTATTGAAGTTTATGGATAAGTAATACATTCACATGATATTTTGCAAATAGTCAAGTCGATCTTCAATTTTCTGAATCTGGTAAGATGTTTATGTGTATATATGAACTAATTAACATCTAAGGATTTTCGAGCTGAATTGGTATCAGAGTTTGTTGATATTTCGGATCAAGTTTGTCTCAGAAATCGTTTTGTATTTTTAGATCAATCAAGCACTTAAATAAGCCATCAATCGAGTGTTCTTAATAGACAAAACAATCCCTCAATCAAGGTGCTTGTATGGGTTAAGCAAACTCTCGATCAAGAGTTATGAGCTTGATTAAACTATAGAAATCGATTGATATCTATAGCTCGTTCAAGGTCCATTTTTTTATAAAACAACCAAAATCAAGTTGTGAGACCCTTATTTCTATTTGCAATAGTGAACCTCATTAGATCTATTTTTCTTATCCCACAAATACTTCTATCGAGGGTTTAATTAACCCTTGATCGAGGTATTTTGAAATTCCTTGTAAAGCTTTATAATAACCTTCTATCAAGCTAAATTGCTTGATCAAGGGTTTAAAATCCTAAAATCCAACCCCCTTTCCATAGGAATGTTTGCAGCTGCAACTTCCAGGGGATAAAACCCCTTCGTTTCTTTCATCTTATGTGGTAGAGTTGATGCTAGTGGATTTGTTGATGAATCCTCCATCTAATGTTGTATCATTTTCACACAATATATTTCATATTATATTTTTAATTTATTTATTTTTTAAACTTTTTACTTAAAGTTGTTTCCACATTTTCAAAGGCACTCGGAGAAAAATCAATAGCATAAAAACTACACAACCAAAAAAATATGTGGGATCTCCGTTGATGTTCCTCATTCAAAAGGGTATTTTTGGTTTTCCAATTTATGTAAACAATAGGAAAAAAGTTGGCAGAAACACAAAGATATATAAAATGCGATTCAAATATTAATTGGTCAACTTTGAAAAATAATAAAAAAAATGTAATTTTCCAAAACAAAAAAGTGGGATCTATTATGTTCTGTGTAGATCATGATTGACTATTTTGTTTTTGAAAATTATACATTGAACATTAAATTAGTTGATGGGATCAAAAGTCACTTGTTAACTTTTCCATAAATTTGCAAGGAAAAGAATTTAATTAATTGCAAAGTTGACACATTAAATGACATTACTATTGTTTGCAAAAAATATCATTAGAAAGACAACACAATTCCTACAAAAAAAAATTAACTACACATCAAAATTCACAAGGTGTATATGAGTTTCAAGGGATTCAATTTAAAAATATGTAAAATATCAAATTTCCATTGCCACGTTTTACTAAAAAGTGTTACCCATCTTCATGGGTTCACCTAATATTGAATAATGGGAATAAGTAGACCCTTTTAAATCATTGTTGTTTTGGATTGTCTTATGTCTATTTAAATGCATTCTTGTTATTTATTTATCAATGCATGTTATCTACATGGTGTGAGTTTGGGTGTAGTAGGCCCAAGTTGGGACCATTACCTTACCGTTGCACCATTTTTGGTAGTAGATAACAAAATTTGAACCTTCGGATGAAAATTTTGTTATCAAAGAAGCCTAGGGAGAGTTGTTGATTTGGAGATTTTTACTTTGAATAACCTTTAGGTGATTGAAATAAAATGACAAAGGTGGAATTCCCTAGAGTTGTGATAATGAGCAAAATAATTAAAACAATGACAAGAAGAGGTGGTAGCAATAGTGTAAACCAAGATATGTAAGAGTTGATAAGAATAATCAAAATCAAGATAGTAGAGTGGAGAACCAAATCCATTTGTTCAAAAGAAAAACATGAATAAAAACAAGAAAATTACGAGGAAGTTGATTATATTTTTCAAGATTAAAAGAGGATCCAAATTCAAAGTCTCACATTATGATGGAACTCTAAAATAAAAAGCAATGATAGATTGGATAAGTGATATGGAAAGGTACCTTGAGTATGAGAAGGTTACGGACCCAAACAAGGTAAAGTTTGTCATAGCCAAGTTGAGAAGGAATGTTTTTATTTATTAGGACTTTGTGCACTGCAAGCAAGTTCACAATAACAAGGAAAAGATAAGGACTTAAAGTAAAATGGTATTCAATTTAAGAGAGAAAAAAATTCTAGTATATTATAAACATGTATTTTCTAGACAAATACAAAACTTGAAATAGAGATATCAAAGTGTGAAAGAGTATACAAAATAATTCTATTGAATGATTTTCTATCCACATAAGTCATGATGAAGATGAAAGCAATATTTTAGAGGTATGTGAATGCACAAGACAAAAATACTAGAAGAAGCTTATCAATTGGCACTAAGAGCATAAGAAATGTTAGTGTGAAAAGATAGTAAAAAATGTTAATAAAGGAATAAGTGCTTGTGGTATCGAAAGGAGTTCAACACCACACACAAAGGATTTAGGTGAAGGGAAGGTTGACAAGTCAAAGAAAGGTTGTACTTCATGCAAAGGAAAAGTTAGAATTGAAGGAGGATTTCAATGTAGAGGATGAAATGTTGGTGGCTATAGAAGTAATATTTACCACTACACATATGGACATGAAGGCCATAGATATGTCCACAAAGGGATGGTGCATGAAAAAGTGAGGCTTAAATATACTTATCCCAAAGTGACATGCAAGGAGAAAATGTGGAAGTTGCAACACTACTATAAAGAGGTCAAAATTTGATGCATCATAGAGTGAGGATGGTGTAAAAATACTAGTAGATACCAAGAGAAAAGAGGTGGTTGTAGAAAAATATATTCAAAATTGATTGTAAATCTAGAGGATGGTGTAAGTGTTGTAAGGTTCTAACTAATTATAGAAGTACACAAAATATAGTGGAATTTGAAATGGTAGAGAAATTAGGGTTGTCGCAACAAAAGCATCCTAAGCCCTATAAGTTGTTTTGGTTTCAAAAATTATATGAAGTGATTATAACTAACAAATACAAGGTGTCTTTTAATATTGGTAATCATTGAGATGATATATTGTGTAATGTGAACCCGATGGATATATTTCCTTTCCTTTTGGGGAGACCATGGAAATTTGATCATTTTGAAATGCATAATTGGAGAAATAACCCTTATACGATCATAAAAGATGGCATAAAGTTCTAGTTTCTACCCATAAAGGATGAAGACCCAAAAGAAGTATTACTAGTAACAAAAAAAACAATTATGTTGTAAAGGAGACCAAGGACTATCATTTGGTGGTCTCTAGAAAAATTGCAGAACAACAACACCATAGAAAAAAACAAACACATGGATAAAAAAAATATGCCAAAAAATATAAAAATGTTGTTAAATGAAATCTCAAAGATTATAAAAATGGATTTGCGAAGCAATAAATACCAAAAATAAAAATAAAAATCACCCCAAACTAATCACATCCTTTAACATCCATATACAAAATCATTGACCTAAATTACCTTAACATCCCTATCTTAATGTTGTTAAATGAAATCTCGAAGATTATAAAAATGGATTTGGGAAGCAAAAAATACCAAAAAAAGCAATCACTCGAAACTAATCAACCTCCTTTAACACCCATATACAAAAGCATTGCCCTAAATTACCTTAACACCCATATCTTATGATATGGATGTTAATTGTCTTAATGTATATTGCTATTAAAATGGAATTTCAGATAACAAAAAAAAAAAATGTATTGTAAAATATGATGTTAATTGTATTGAATGTTTATTCAATAGAATTGAAGGGTTGAAGTAGATCTAAACGTTTCAAAGGATATTTCGAAAGTAGATTCGAATTGAGGTTCACAAAGAAGAACAGAGACGTCCGGATTCAAACCGAAACAGAGAAAACAAACCATTTTTCGTCTCTCCCAGGCATTTCACCCTTTTAGAATCAAGGGAATATAGGTCATGGTATGGCTTTGTCATTATTACTATTAAAGTGGAATTTAATGAAAAACAAAAAAAAAAATCATAAAATATGGATGTTGATTGTTTTGAATGTCCATTGCTATTGCTATTAAAGTGGAAATTAAGGAAAGTCATCAAAATCTGAAACACTTTGCCTTTGGACCATGTGATCAACTTGTCTTTGTAACACTTCAACTAGTGAGACTTTCTCATCCATTGTAGTGAGAAACTGTAACACTTCAACTAGTGAGACTTTCTCATCCATGCTTGATAAGAACGAGCATTAAATTGAAACTTTGAAAGCCATGCTTTTTCTATGATGCGTGCTTCACTTGCCATGTATATACATGCTAAAGACCAAAGCCTTTACATAAAGAAACAATAGGAGTCACCATTTAGAGTTATGTCACGGTGGCTATATATCTAGCCTCAAACTTCTCCTTCAAAGAATATGCCCATAAATTATTTTTATGAAATGGTCACCATACTTTAATGTCAACATTGTCTCAATATGGAATATTATTACTAGTTGAAAGAGAAAAGAACTATCACTCACCACAAATAGGAACAAGTACAACGTAAGTATTTATATGAAGATTCATGAGTGTGAAACTCTTTGTTAGTTAGTCTATGGATGGAGTCTTCGGATGGAGATAGAATAGATATTTGGATGGGTACGAATTGAGATAAGGAGAGGAAGAAGACATTAATTAGATTTATATATAATTATTTGTTTGTTATTTATAATAGTATATATTATTAAATAAAGGGAGATAGGTAAAATTTATTAATTTTCCGTTTTGTATTTAGTCTATGTATACAAAAATGTAAATTATAAAAGGTTACTAAATAATTTATGTTTTTTTTATTTGTTGTTACAGGAATTTAGTTATAAATATTTATTGAAATTCTAATTTTGAGTTATGTTTAAACATTTTATTTTTGGATGTTTAAACATTTTACTTTTTGGGAATCCTCATTAAAATTTGGTTATGTAATTGTTTGTAAAATTACAATTTTTTCTCAAAAATTCCTATTGCATTTTGATTATGTAATCTCAACAACTAATATATGTAATTTCAATTTTTTTCCTAAATTTTTGGTCGGATTTTGGGCAAAACTAATTGAAAAAATATAATTGGAAAATGTTCAAAAATTAGAATGTTTAGACTAAGCAGTAATTTTTTTTGTTAATGCAACAATAGATTCAACACCCTCAAACCTTATTTTGTGATGTTAACCATTAATATTTGCAATTCCATCAAATCCAAAATGATTTTTATTGGATTTTAGGCAAAAAAAACTATTATTTTGACTAGCAATAAAAGAGTAAATTCTTAGAACATTTAGACTATAACACAAATTATATATGTTGAATGGAATTTTTTGGACATTGATTAATACAACTACTATTGGTTTTCTAGTAGGACTCTCTATTAATTGGTATTAAATCTTGTGTTCTTAGTTTTTGCATCCAAAGCAAGAAAGAGGTATCAATCCCCTCTATATATGGTTGTCTTAGCGATGCTCCAATAAAAACTAGCTCCCTCATGACATGAATCCTAACACACACTCTTCTACCTAAGCACACAACTCAAATAATTTTTTTAACAAACCAAATGAGGGCACTATCCCTTCCCATTCCAACTTACACATCCATGTCTTCAAGAAGGTAGTTCATTCAATTCTTCAATCAAAAGAGTAAAAATAAAGTTCCCAATTATTTTAGTAATTTTTAAAATAGACTTCTATCCAAAATAGAAAAGAACAAATATATATCCAATAGAAAAGAACAAATATAATAGGATAATAAAGATTTTAAGTGGATACGAACGAACAACATCAATCCATTTTAACGTCTGATTTATCATGCACAAAGAGGGATCAAATCTCTTGTGGAAACCTAATCTTTTCTTAAGTTTTTTTTAATTTAAAAAAAAAAAATCACCTCTAGGGACATGATCCCTATTCACACATGATATATATGGAGTTAAGATGGTGACATGTTTTTACTATAAGAATTTGTTTACTTTCAATTGCTTTCTATATATAT
>ML788372.1:30550-41549 GCA_009831015.1 Picea engelmannii
AAAACTTCAAACTATTACCACTTTATACGAAATCAAACTCATGATATTGCCAATGTGCTTTTAGCATAATCGAAGTGTCAAAACATTGTAACCAATAATCATATAAAATTGATAAGTTAAGAGTTCAAAGTAATAAGAATTGAGTCTCAACCAAAATGAATTATGTCACCTAAGACATCAAGCATAACTCATAACTTAACATTCCCAATAGAGAAATCGAATTGTGCAATTAAAGTGAATGGATACAGTTTGAAAGAACCTTTTGCAGTGAAGTGATAAACCAATGGTCAAATGTCTTTCAACAAATCAATAAAAGACGACGATAGTCCAGACAACGAGAGAAGTGTTTTCATACTTTCAGTTGTGAAAATCAAATCGAAATCAAATTGCAATTGTCGCGAAAATGAAGCAAATGTCTTGAAGCACAATGCGACGATGATTTGTCATTTAGAAGACAAGAGGTGTAGGCAGCATTTTTCTAGTAATTAAAAAAAATGAGTTGGCTGCCAACACAATGGAAGGAAATTGTGTTGTTGGGTAAGACAAAGTGAAATATCCCCAGAACCAGTAAGTGATCCCCAGGTGTCACCAAATTTGTAGATCTAGCAGAAGACTAGAGCAAGACAGATGGTGCTGAGGAAGCCGAGAAGTTAGATAAATTGGTCCTAAATTTTGAAACACTTTTTGTTAATCATTGTAAATCGGTTCATATACCGAAACTGTCAATAGAAATAGTTTTAGTCAGTTTCAGAAGCTAAAATGCTTCAGTTTCAGTCATTGTAATTGAATTGTATAAATATTGGGACACTTGAATGAATTAATGTTGGCAGAAGTGCAAGATAACCTTTTGGTTGTATCAAACTCTATTTGTAAATTTTCTAAATCTGAATTGAATATAAATGCAGAAGATTTTGAAGTCTCTATGAAAAGGTTCTAAAGGGTGGTGATATGAGCTTTGTTTCCCTTCATTGTATGTATTTCCTGTAATGTGTCATTTCATTTAAATTTTATTCTATTTAAATTGGAGAGTTAAAGGCCTATAATTCATCTTGTGATGATCTTGGCTTAAGCAATTTAAACTATGTGATTGTCTTCTTAACTAATTCCGAATTCATTTCAATAATGCTCTGATGAAGTTATTTGTTTTTTTCATCTTTCTACACTCTATTTAAATTTAATAATAACTCAAATTCATCACCTCATTTATCCTTTATCCTCTGGAGAGTTCTATCAGTCGATGCATTGTTTTCATTCACTTTCATAATTTTGACTCCATAGCCCTAAGTGTTCCTCCCCTTCCTCGCCAACAACTTTATTAAAAACCCCCAAAACAAACTAAATCTAGCCACCAATTCCCAAAGAAATATCAAGTGACACGAGAGAGCCCTCTCCAAGTTGAGCAAGCTAGTGCCTCAACTCTAAAGCTAGTTGAAATAGTTACCTCTTTCGTTTGTCTATCAACCAGACAAAGTTTACAAAGTGCTAACAGGTCCCACCTACTAGTATTATTTAGCTTTATAATAATAGGCGTTAGCAACACTTTGCGGGCAAAAAATTCATTGCGATTTTAATCGTCAACCAGTAGCATAGCGATAAGAAATCGGTTTATTAAGTGTTATCATCACAACACACAGTATTTTGTGTAGTCTGGAAACTATGCGGTAAGTCCTGAGAGTTCAATGATGAAGAATTTAACTGTGCATTCTTGGAAACTGTGTTGCGCAGAGTTTATCTATGTGTTGTAGATCCGAGATTTGGTATCAGAGTAAGTTTTAATCAGAGCAGGTTTATCAGAACAATTTTATCAAGGCAAGTTTTATCAATTTTAGTTTCAAGAGAAGAAACTCCGTTGTAAAGTGAAATCATGACTTCTACTTCAAATCTACAACCTCCCACTTTTATAGGAAAAAATTATGAGTTATGGTCCTTGACCATGAAGACATTATTTCGAGGTCAATATGTATGGAAAATAGTCGAAAATGGATATGTGGAACCAACAGATCATGCATCATACAATGCTCTCACACAAGCTTAGAAGGATACTTTGAAATATCAAAGGAAGAAGGATGGAAAGACCATGTTTTACATACATCAATCCATGCATGAAATCATACTCCCAAGAGTTGCATCAACAGATCAAGCCAAAGTGCAAGTTTTAAACCTATGAAGTAAAGATATGAATATAGATTCTTAAGTAAAATAGAAATTAATCAATGGCTCATACACATAGTACACAGATATTTATATCGGTAACCTTTAACCGAGAGAAAACCATTCAACGCTTCATTGTATTTCTTTCACCATTCACCATACAATATATATACAATATTTTTAGGTATTCCGTAGATACCAAAACCCTAATCCCTTAATCCGGGATTAATTTAGAAAAATGCTAAAAATAACAAAATCCACTAAAAATA
The DNA here is from genome assembly GCA_009831015.1 of Picea engelmannii. Classification (NCBI taxonomy): domain Eukaryota; kingdom Viridiplantae; phylum Streptophyta; class Pinopsida; order Pinales; family Pinaceae; genus Picea; species Picea engelmannii. Next base: position 32,971 of record ML788372.1, read on the forward strand.
GGAAATAACGCCCAAAAACAAATATTGCAATCCATGATTAATTTATACTACTAGAGGGATCTGTAAGTTTTAAACTTGTGAAGTAAGGCAATACATATAGATTCTTAATAAAAACATAATTTAATCAATGGCTCATACACATAGTACATAGAGATTTATATTGGAAACCCTCAACTGGGGAAAACCTCTCTTATATTCATTATATTGAATTTCACCATTCACCATACACTATATTCAATGTTTTTAGGTATTTTGTAGATACCAAAACCCTAATCCCTTAATCCAGGATTAATTTAGAAAACCGCTAAAAATAGAAAAATCCACTAACAATAGCAAAAACCGTCCAAAAAAGAATTTTGGGGCACTGCCCTGAATGTTGCACGTAACTAGGGGGGGCATACCTGGCCCCCCTTGGGATCCCCCTAGGAAGCTCCCGGCACACACGACACAAAGAGCACTACTAGAGGGATCGTCAGACCCAGTTGTCGAATCTGATGTGCCCACACACACACATGCAAAGAATATAACACATACCAACAGGATCGTCAGACACAATTGTCAAATCTGATGTGCGCGCACACACACACACAGGCAAATAATATAACACATACCCAACTTTCTCCCACTTGTTGTTTTTTTTGCATCCAGGTGTCCACAAGATTATATAGTCAACAATCCAGGGCATAAATTCCCATTGTTACTCTACACTAGGAGAACTTTTATGTTCTCACAGACTTTGTCAATGATTCTGCAACATTATTCAAAGTGTCAACCTTTTCCAACAACACCTTATTTTCTTCAACCATGTCTCTCACAAAGTGATACTAAACATCAATATGCTTTGTCTTTGAATGATAATTTGGGTTCTTTTCCAGGAAGATTGCACTCTGACTGTCACAATCTAATCTCACTGCTTGTTGTACCAACCCAATACCTGAACACAATCTCTGTAACCATACTGCTTCCTTTTTTGCATGAGTGGTTGCCATGTATTCATATTTTGTAGTTGAGAGTGCCACTACAACCTGTCTTTTTCTCATCCAATTGATTTCTCCTCCAATTAGGTTAAACACATACCCACTTGTATATCTTCTATGATCTAGATCTCCAGCCCAGTCTGCATCAAAAAATCCATGTATGTCTACCACTCTATCCAATCCTAGTCTTCCTTGGTAGCACAATCCATAATTGGTAGTGCCACGTAAATACCTGAAGACCCTATTTACTGTTGTCCAATGCTCCTTCCTTGGTTTTGACATATACTTGCTCAAAAATCCCACTGCATGTGCAATGTCTGGTCTAGTACATACCATTTCATGCATCAAACTGCCAACTACATTGGCATACAGAACATGGGACATGTCCTCTTCTTCTTCCTGTGTCTTGGGACACTGATCTGTAGATAAATTTACACCTATCGGAATAGGAACCTTGATCGGTTTACTTCCATGCATATTAAACCTCTGCAATATCATCTCAACATATTTTCTCTGATTCAACCAGAGTTTCCTGTTTGCACAATCTCTTTTAATATCCATTCCCAGAATGAAGTTAGCAACACCGAGATCCTTCATGTCAAATTTGGAGGATAGTTGTGATTTCACCTCCTTGATAACATCCATGTTATTTCCTACCAACAACATGTCATGAACATACAACACTACATAAATGAGGTGATTACCAACCTGCTTGGAATATACACAGTGATCAGCCTTGCTTCTCACAAATCCCAATTCAAGGATGTATGTCTCAAACTTTTGGTACCACATCCTAGGTGATTGCTTCAGACCATATAGTGACTTCTTTAGCTTACAGACCAACTCTTTCTTTCCCTTCATTGCAAAGCCTTCTGGCTACTTCATGTAGACTTCTTCTTCCCGATCCCCATGTAGGAATGTTGTCTTCACATCCATCTGTTCCACTTCAAGATCAAAAGAAACAACAATAGATAAAATAAATCCAATAGAAGTTAACTTAGCAACAGGAGAAAAAATCTCACCAAAGTCAATTCCCTCTACCTGGGAATAACCTTTTCTACTAACCAATCTTTGTATTTCTCCACTTTTCCTTCTACATTAAACTTCTTCTTAAACAACCATTCTTATACCAACATATTTTCTTCCAGTTAGCAACTCAACTATATCCCATTCCTCATTCTTATCCAAGGCATCCATTTCTTCAACCATGCCCTTCTTCTATAGTTTACTATCATCTGAATCCACGCTTCCCTGACAGTTTTGGGATCATCATCAGTAATAGATAAAACAAAATTGAAACGAAAATTAGGTGGACTATACCTTTCTGGTTGCCTTCTTTCCCTCACCGATCTCCTCAATACTGGGATATGAGGTTAAATTCTTATTCTGCTTCATCTTCTTCATATGATTCAGATTTTTCATCATCCAACTCAAGCTCTATTTTCTTAGGTTCAGCTTGCATTGGTAGGAATTCTTGTTTGGACACATCTTTTAGCTCTCTAAAAACAACATCCCGACTGTAAACAATCTTCTTAGTTTCTGGGTTCCAAATCTTATAACCTTTCACACCATCTTTATAATCCATAAAGATACATTTTTCATCTTTATTATCCAACTTACTCCTATTTTCCTTTGGAACATGTACATAAGTATCACAACCAAACACTCTGAGATGTTCAAGAGAGGGTGTCTTACTAGTCCATACCTCGTGTGGAGTTTTATCATCCAACGTTGATGAAGGTGATCGATTGACTAGGTAACATGTTGTATCCACTGCCTCTACCCAGAATTCTCGTCCTAACTCAACACCACTAAGCATGCTCCTTGATTTTTCCATCAGTGTCATGTTCATCCTTTTTGAAACTCCATTCTGTTAAGGTGTGTATGGAGTAGTCTTCTGCCTTGCTATACCACACTTCTTACAGAGATCTTTGAATTCATCTCTGCAAAATTCTCCACCATTATCTGTCCTCAATACCTTTATTTTATTCTCTGTATGATTTTCTACCAGAGCCTTAAACTCTTTAAATTTATCAAATACCTCAGATTTCATTCTAAGAAAATAAATCCATGTGTTTCTTGAGAAATCATCTATGAATGAAACATAATACATAGATCTACCGAGTAATGGAACATGCACAGGTCCAAACACATCACTGTGTATCAACTCTAAGATCCCATTTTCTCTTGTAGCACTAGATGGGAATCTTACTCGATTATGTTTTCCATATATACAATGATCACAGAAATTAAAATCCAGAGTGAAATTAGACATACCTTTACCGTGTAGTGTTCTTCTTTCTAGGGACAATATTGGTAGTCTTCTTTATTTCTCTTCTCAAGGACAACAAAACTGTTACAACCATTAGTATAAGTTCTTCCCAAAAACTTGTACAAAGTTCCACACTGAAATCCCCTCATCAACACCATTTCTCCTCGTACCATCTTGCAAGTTCCCTTTCCCAATATAGTATCCATTCCTGCATCATCCAACTTGCTTACAGATATTAGGCTCCTGGCTAGTTTTGGAATGTGCAGAACCCCAGGGAGACTTCTAATCCTTCCATATTTTAGTAGCAACTTAACCCTTACATGTCCCATGATTTTGGTTGTCGAGTCATCTCCTAGGAATACATCACCACCACCTGAGTTGATCAACCATACATCAAGGTGTACATGTGTACCTGTATATGCTAGGTAAACATCACCTCCTTCTTCAGTGTAGGTTTTCACCTCTATGGAAGAGGTACTATCATATCCCTTTGGTTTATCAACCTTCTTAGACTTGCAATCTTTCTTATAATGCCTTGTTTTACCACACTTCCATCATTTCCTCAAAGATTTTCCTGGAGACTTAGATCTATTGATAGATTCAGATCTCCCCCCCGAAGACTTACTAGGATTCTTGTCTTGGGTACACCCTATTAATAATAAGGCATATGTCCTATGACCATCCATGCTTTTACACCTCATCTCTTTCGATAACAAGGATGAAACTACATCCTCATACTTCAATGTAGATTGAGTGGTACTACCAATTGCTACAACTAGATTATCCCAAGAGTCTGGAAAAGAACATAACAAAGTAATACACTTATCTTCTTCTGCAATAGTAATATTAACAGAGACAAGTTTACTTACCAAAGTATTAAATGCATTTAGATGTTCTTGTTGGCATGTTTAAAGGAAGAGTGTGCTTGTCATCGATGGCAAGAACATAAGGCAGAGCAGTGTTGACGGGTGAAATTGAATGCTCATCAACTGGAGGAGTGGATCTGGTCTGGGGTTGTCTAAATAACCCAAGATGTTTGGAATGATCCACCCCGACGGGTTTAGAGGCTCCGTTGGCTGATCTAAGTCCTAAGAAAATGAAAGAAAAACTAAACTAAAGAAACTAATCTAAGTGGAAAAGCAGCTACCGCAAACTAAATACAAATCTAAAACTATATGTACAATTTACTAACTAATATCATAAAACAATAATTCTACTTATTCATATGTTCAACTATCAACAAAATTATATATATACAATATTCACAAATTACAGATTTTAAATCGAAAAACTGCAAAAATCATTTGTAAGCTACCCTATGACAGTGAAACTATTGTTTTTTGATTTTTATAATTTTTATGAGAAAGTAATAAAATGAAAAATATCTAAGATGAACAATTAAAATAATAATTCTAACTGTAAATCTGAACTATATATCTAACTAAATTACTTAAATAACACTAATAAACTAACCTGTAATAACACTTTCCAATTTGTCCCATGCAAACTATCTGATTCAGTTGTTCGATGGGAGGAAACCCACACCAGAGTTTCCACAAGCTTCTTGTAAACACGAAGCAGTAGTGCTCTTTGAATATAAATGACAGGACAAATAAGACATAAACTGAGAGTAATCTTAAAATTTGCAAATCATCACATTTAGATAAACCTGTATGCGAAGATTTGTACAAAATGATTCATTTAACGAAGAACATAAACCTTTAATTCATTAAATTGAAACAAAGTAATTGTTGTACTTTAAAATAAGAGACATCAGATATGGACAACACATAAACCAAATCACATCAACCTGCAATGAATTATGATAGCTAAAGTACTCGATAACTGATTGCAAACTGATATGAAGAAAACTTGAAATAAAAGTTTGATATATTGAAAGCTAAAGTTGTTACAAAACACCCAGTGATGGAAAAGGCTGCTATCAGCCTTCTCATGCCTAAATCGTTTGGACCTGGGTTTGAGGGCAGTGACAGGCATACCTCTATCACAACTAACAATATTTCTCGATGTGAATAGGAGTGGCCATGACACCTCGTCCACTTTCAAGTTCTTAAACAACCTCTTCCCTTTAACTGGTAAGCCTGTAGCTAAGCTGAGGAATTCCTCATTTAGTTCAAGTTGTATGTCTCTGACCTTATCCCTACATTTGTCGAAGGTGAGGGTGAACTATTGGGAAACCGAAAGGTTGAAACCCTCAAATTTCTGGATGAAAACTAGCCAGCCACTATTGTGCAGGTCTTCGCGAGCATTGTCAAATAGTCGGAGTGTTTGGCTGCATTAGGTTCTATGCGCACCACATGTTCCATAGGAGAGGGCACACAGTGGGCAGGGTAAACAAACAAGGGTTTGGACAGGGTATGCGCAGGATCACAAGCTCAGGGATTTCCCCAAAACGGTAACCTGGGATAGGAGGCGGGCATTAATGCCTAAGTGTGCGAGGGTGGTGGAACGAAATAGACCCATGCAAAACATTCATATCGAAGTTACAATCGACAGGGCTATGGTGATCACTATTGCAATGTGTTAAAAGCAATGTCATTCAAACAATTAATGAAAACTATGGTAAGTCGACCCAAATATTTGCACAAGCAATAGTGTTTGCATGGTTTTAAAATCAAAACAATGTTTTGAATATAGCACCAAGGATTTGATCATAAAACGTATGCTTTGTATGAAACCATTGAATTAAAGGTCTAATCACCATGTTAATGCGTTGTTATGAAACCATTGAATTCGATCAAAAGCAATAGAACATCAAACCACCATTGAATCAAGGACTCAATCACAATCATTAGAATATCATCACAGTCTCATAAAAATGAAATCATATTAACAACAAAAAAAATTCCAAATGAGTAAAGGTTTTGGTGTCTTGCCAACTGTGTGACCATAATTGAATTGGAAATGCAATGAACGCATAGACAAAAGTAACCATAAAAATCTAGTGATGATTTTAGTGCCATCGACATGACTTCGAACCAAGGTTTTCACGCTTGCTGTCGTGAAAATGAAAACAAAAGGCAGGTGTGCGAATGCACAAAGTAATGGTGTTGTTTCATTCAAAATATTGCGATGAGAATCAAGGGTTCCAAAACACTTGTGTAGTTAGCTTATAAGGATAGGATAAAAGTGTGAAATGGCTGCCAACAATGGCGACACACTGGTAGAAGCAGTTATCTCTGCCAAAAGAACAAATTCAGATTATGAAAATGAGAATAATTCTAAATAAAAAACAACCAAAAAATTGTTTAAACATTATCATTAATCAAATATTCCAGCAGTGCTTAAAGGATGAAAACTGATAAAAGTCTTAAGACAAGCGAGTCATGATATTAAAGATAAAATATCCAATACTGTTGGCAGAGCCACTGCTGCCAGCAGGCGTCCATAGCCTCGACAGGGTTGTCATTTAACCCACTCTGATATCTGTATCCTACCAAGAATTTCCAGATCAGAATAAAGGACATTTTAAGGTTAAGAGATTCATATTTGCAATTTTTCATATACCTGACATTGCTTTGCTGCCAGCGGGCCTATTCAGTACCCCGACAAAGTTGTATTGGCGTCATGCATGCATTTACCCGCTGCCAGCAGACCTGTTCAGTATCCTGACATGTTTACAAGAACTTCCCACAGCTCTTTTAATGATTTATTTTTTTAAAGATATATAATTGAGCAGGGTGACGCTGAAAATTATGTTAATTTGACATATTTTTTTACATACCTTGAAAGAATTTTTCAGAGCTGTCCTTCATTAAGATCCATAGATGGTTTATTTACATAACCAACCTTCTAAAGCAGGGATACATCTTCTGAGTTATTCCCTTAAGGAACAGGGACAGTGTAAGAAGATAATGGATGATCGTGACAGGCTTCACTCACAGATCAAAATCAGTTAACTTCTTTCAAACAACAGTTTTTTCTCAACATGGCTGTAAATTTTAGAGTCATATCACAATTGATGTTTAGACAAATTTTCAACAATCATTTCAGAGAAAGAATTTTTTTTTTCTTTGTCTGAACAGTTCATAATGAAGGTATGTGTATTTCAAAAGAAAAAAATGATAAGCATAAAAGGAAACAAGACACACCAACGAAGAAAGATTTGAAAGAAAAGAAATCCAACAAACAAAAGAAAATATGTACAGAAGGTGCATCTGAAAACCTCATGCAACAAATCCCTTATGAGACTGAAAGAAAGTAGGAAAATCTTGTTCGATGGGAAAGCAGTCTTACTCATGGTACCTTGGGTCAGGGTTGATTCAGATTTATTTATCTCTTTACTTTACATTTAAGATGATGTTGCGTTTTAAAAAAATAGATGTTCAACTAGAAGTAAAGAGAAAAGGATCAAGGAGACTTCCCTGACAACATCTGTATTATGGTTCTCGTGGTGTGCCCACTTGCGTTCATGACTGCATTATTACAAAGAAAAATAGTGAGAAATAAAACTAAAAGAAAAACCTATTCCTAAAACTACTCTAAATACTAAACAAATAAAAAATACTAAGTGAAGTCATGCTTCCAATGTAGCCATCGAAGTGACTCCAATCCCGCAATGGAAACAAAATCAAACATTATTAATAAGAATGGTAATATATCAACAAATGATAGAAACATATCACACTTACCTTCATAATAATCATCTAAAAACAATGTAAGCATGATCTTACCATTTCCTTGGATATTCTTGTTGTATGAATCCTCCAGCCATTGTGCAATCTTGTCGTGATAAGGGTCATAATGGCATGGGCGAGTGTAAGTAGTTTTGAAAAACTTGTCAGGATTACGAGGAAATGGAATAACCATCAGCCAAGGCTGAAATGCCCCATCCTCCTGACATTTCTCTAAGTACTCATTAATTTCATCACATGGAGGATCTAAAAGAAACATGTCACGCCTTCTTCCAAGATACTTGGGTAAAAAGAAAGCAAGCTCAACTTTGTCTTTATTATGATTTTTTTTTATATATGAATATTCAAGCCATCCTAAGATCCTATCATAAAAATGGGGATGCAAACCATGACTTTGATGAAACGAATATACCAATGGGAAACTCATCATAGGGGGATTTGTGCAATCAATTAGATCATTGTTTTGAATGTTTCCTTCGATGAGATTGATCACTTCAAAATGTGAAGTATAAACATTAAGATTTGAGCTAAGCAAAGAATGAATATGAAATGTAGAACGTTTGATCTCCATAAAATATAATGCATCATCCTTTTCAACAATAAACTGTGTAAAATCATCTCGCAACATGTCCTCTTCCCATATGAGTGATGAAAGTGAACAAGAGTCAAATCTGG
>ML788372.1:41649-58759 GCA_009831015.1 Picea engelmannii
ATAATTGATTGCAAACTGATATGAAGAAAACTTGAAATAAAAGTTTGATATATTGAAAGCTAAAGTTGTTACAAAACATCCACTTTCATTCCAGTTTGTATCCTCATAAGTCCAAAGTCTTTCTTCTCCCAACAGTGATGGGTTCATTACAAAAAATAAATGAGTATATAAAAGCCACAGTGTAAAACATCCCTGTGGGAATTATCAAAAATAGTTTACAAAAAATATGGGAACAATCTCCCAAGTCTCTATTTCTGCCTATGACTAACAACTTGAAACAAAAAAACATGTTCTAAACTACCATAGCATTTCCAATTTGCCATTTGAAATTCGTATGCACCTGAAAGTGGACAAGAATACACAAGTTTAGATAATTTTTTATTTGTAAAATTAACAGAAATCAAAATTTTAAGATTAGCTACAGAATCTTGCGATTCTGTAGCTGGTCTAATTTGAAAACATAACCGTTTTAAATCAATCCAAAACTAACAGAAATATATTCGACCTATTAAACAAATCTTTAATTACTAATTGAAAACAAAGCAAATCGTTCATCCTAGAAGTAACCAAATATTTCTGCCAATTTGAAACAGACAGAAATCGTGTTTAATTAACCGAATGGTAACAGGGATATATGCAATCTGTCAAACATTTTTTATTACCAATTCGGAGCAGACAAAATCATTTTGATAATTCGAAACTAACAAAATCATTTTTGAATCAATCTCAATTGAAACAGATTATAACTGATCAAGCAAATCTTTCATATTCATTCAATACAAATGCAATAGTTTATGTCAACTCAGAACTTAACAAAATCGTTGTTGAATCAAAACAAAACTAACATAATCGTTTTTTAATTCAAAACTAACAGAACTATATTAAACCAATATTCAACGCATATACAAATGACTATGCTAATTGAGGGCATACAACATCATTTCATAATCAAACCAAAAGAAATGAATCGAACTAACTAAGGGCAGACACAATCGTTATACTAATGCAAAATCGTATCAATCAAAACATAGCTGTGTCCGATTTTAGCAAAACGAATCGATGCAAACAAAATAGTTTATGCTAATTCTAAACGAAATTTTTGTTGTGTCGTAGTCTTTTTCTTCTTCTCGTTGGCTTGTAACCTGTCTCTTTATTTTGACAATACTATCACCCGTTCCTCCAATGATTTAATCTTAGATTGCAACAGGGGAACGTTGGTGTAATAACGTTCAAGCCAAGAATTGCATTGAATGCAAGGTGGTAGATCGGGCCTTGGCATTACAGGCGAGGGTTCTTTCAAGTTATCAAGGGTGTCACTGTGAATCTTAATTCCTGGGAATTTAGGGTTGTTCTTGAGGCACGAAGGTAAGTTGGAAACATAGTCATAGGGTTCAATAGAGTAGAGGCCATGAGAGTAAGGGTATTCCTTGGCTAGGAAACGTTCAATATTAGAGTCTGAATCCTTGCTCAAGACTATAGGATTCTGGTCAGTGCTCTGTCTGGGCTTGTTCCGAGCACATCTCGATATCCATCGTGCATTTTTCTTTCTGTTACTGTTGACACCAGTAACACCTTTACTTTTCTTCCTTACAGGCCTCTTGACGGCCTTAGTATTTTCTTTAGCACATGGGTCAGCCATGGTATCAGGTAGGTCAATGTTGGGGCAGTTCGAGGGTTTGACAGGGGGTAGAAGGGTAGGAAGTGGCACGGCTGGCCCAACCAGAGTTTCAGTAACCACAACCGTGTCCACTTGGACACACTTGGGAGTGGGAAAGCCTTTCCTTGATAGGAAGGCTTGCCAACAGTCACCACTAAGGCTCAGATGATGAACAATCACGATTTTGATCAAGCAGTGATGGAAAAGGCTGCTATCAGCCTTCTCATGCTTAAATCGTTTGGACATCTTGTACAGACTGCATAGGAGATAGTGTGGCATATTCAGAGGGTAGTCTATAAAATTCATCAATAACCGAAGATGATACAGAAATACCAAACCATAACGATCTTCGCAAGTCACAAACTTCTTAACAATTTCCAATAGCTCATGCCACCTGGGTTTGAGGGCAGTGACAGGCATACCTCTATCACAACTAACAATCTTTCTCGATGTGAATAGGAGCGACCATGGAACCTTGTCCACTTTTGAGTTCTTAAACCACCTCTTCCCTTTAACTGGTAAGCCTATAGCTGAGCTGAGGAATTCCTCATTTAGTTCAATATGTATGTCTCCGACCTTAGCCCTACATCCGTCGAAGGTGAGGGTGAACTGTTGGGAAACCAAAAGGTTGAAACCCTCAAACTTCCGGATGAAAACTAGCCAACCACTATTGTGCAGGTCTTCGTGAGCATTGCCGAATAGCAGGAGTGTTTGGATACCATTAGGTTCTATGCACACCATAGGTGCCATAGGAGAGGGCACACAATGGGCAAAGTAAACAGACAATGGTTTGGATAGGTTATGTGCAGGATCACAAGCTCAGGGATTTCCCCAAAACTAACAGAAGTAACCCGGGATAGGAGGCGGGAATTAATGCCTAAGTGTGCAAGGGTGGTGGAACGAAATAGACCCATGAAAAACATTCAAATTGAAGGTACAATCGACGACGCTATGGTGATCACTATTGCAATGTGTTAAAAGAAATGTCATTCAAACAATTAATGAAAACTATGGTAAGTCGACCCAAATATTTGCACAAGCAATAGTGTTTGCATGGTTTTAAAATCAAAACAATGTTTCGAATATAGCACCAAGGATTCGATCATAAAACATATGCTTTGTATGAAACCATTGAATTAAAGGTCTAATCACCATGTTAATGCATTGTTATGAAACCATTGAATTCGATCAAAAGCAATAGAACATCAAACCACCATTGAATCAAGGACTCAATCACAATCATTAGAATATCATCACAGTCTCATAAAAATGAAATCATATTAACAAAAAAAAAAAATGCCAAATGAGTAAAGGTTTTGGTGTCTTGCCAACTGTTTGACCATAATTGAATTGGAAATGCAATGAACGCATAGACAAGAGTAACCATAAAAATCTAGCGACGATTTTAGTGCCATCAACATGACTTCGAACCAAGGTTTTCATGCTTGCAGTCGTGAAAACGAAAACAAAAGGCAGGTGTGCGAATGCGCAAAGTAATGGTGTTGTTTTATTCAAAAGATTGCGATGAGAATCAAGGGTTCCAAAACACTTATGTAGGCAGCTTATTAGGATAGGATAAAAATGTGAAATGGATGCCAACAAGTAGAAGGTGAGAAATCTCAGGAGGAAGAGTTAAAGTGGCCATTGGATCACCGATCCAAAGGACCTTCAACTGAATACCTGAAAAACCGTTGGATCATTCTAAGTGGAAGGACAGGATAATATAGAAGAGAAACACTGAAGATTGATCGAGCCATCGATCTAAGAACATGATCGATGAACAAAATTTGGTTCACTTCAAAATTTGCAAGGAGGTTATTGTTCGGGTAATCCCACTTCGGGAGAATTGGCAACTTGAAAGTCGAATTACCTGAAGCCCGAAATCCGAAATGGATAAGGACCATTGGATCTAGAGAAAATGTGATGATCGTTAGATTAGGGAGATCCAAGTCAGTAGACTATGTCTACACGGACATGTGGCAGACTAAGTTGGCATACCACGTCAACAAGGACACATGGTGCAATCAGACAATGACAAGTGTCAAGTTGAATCATCATTTCAGGTACGTGCAAATCACAAATCTAAGTGACACGTGGCAGCTACTTGGCTTGTGACACATCATCAAGTGACGTAAGTAAGTTACATCACTCTGAGAGTTTTACTTCAGGATTTTTACAACTAGCACTTGCCCAAAGTCCCGAATGCTGAATTCTCGAAGTGGACACAAAATGTTTGATTTGAAGATCACTTCGGGAGCATTCTCGATCGTCGATCTACTAAAGTGGAAGGATAGTGTAAGTGGAAGTATTAAACGACAACAAGTAGTCTCCACCACTTATGAATTACTCAACAAGTGATCACTCCAGAGGAAAATGGAGCAGCGATTAGCCTAAAGTATTGAAGTCTCGAATCTTGAAGACTTATGGACCGAAGAATATCCAGGTCGTCGATTGCCAGAAGGATGCATTGCAGAAATCTGTGTAGTTCGGGGAAAAACACTCTGGGAGATAGTGAAGGAAGTGAAGTTGAGATTTGAAATCCCTGAAGCTCAAAGAGCCAAAGGAGATGAGGAATGTCGATCTGTAGGAGGACACACATCAACATATCATGAAATATGGGTATGAAATACTCCAGAGGAAAGCAGAGAGTTAAAGCATCAAAGCCCCGAAGTGACTCTTGATCGTTGATCGAGAAGGATGCTAAGGGTCATCGATATGGTCTTGGTAGAAAGTGTTGAAGTCTTGAAGCAGACTAGAGTTGTTGATTTGAGGAGGACATGTGGCAGGAATCTATGGACTCTGACTAAAAGCATTATGGGAGAGCGTGAAGGTTGAGAATTGAAATCGTTGAATCCTGGAGTAGCGAAGCAGATCTCAACTATTGATCGAGAAAAGGGATATGTGTTAGTGGATTGTCAACTCTAGAATATTGACATATAGAGGAAAGCAGGGTTTGAGAGTTGAAACTACCAAATCCCGGATCATGAAATAAGTTGTAGCCATTGATTTGGAAGGGAGCTACATGTCAACAGATCATGGAGATATGGGATCACACATGGAAGGAGGAAAGGAGGTAGATAGAAGTTGTTGATCGAGAGGCATCACCAAGGGATTGGAGATCAACGATCATGCTTAATTGCAGGGTCATAACATGCTTAGGTCAGGGAGATGGATCTCTGTAGTGAATTGAATGGCAAAAAGAAGGTTACCCTCAAACCACCTTTGGTCATGCGCAAAATTGCATGGTCACATGATAATATCGCCCAAGGTCACACCGGTGCAAGATAGAGGAATGAACTAGCGCTGCTAGGCTCCACATCAGAGGTTACGTATTGAGAAGATAAAAAGGCCTCTGTGTGTATAATCCAACGAGGCTGATCACAAAAAATCTTATCGAAGGGTTGTTGTTTCACTTCATGGTTTCTTGATCAGTTAAGATTCAGTTACACTAACTAAATCATTGTTCCTGAGCGTTGGAATCACGATTCATGAGTGTTTTTGAGATTCCTGACTTGAGCATTGGACATGCGGAGTGTAGTGGATGATGAGAGTAGCAATAAAAGTAAAATTTCGTGACAGAGAGAGGTTGTTGTTTCTTTGTAAAGCAAGTTGGATAGTTATTCATGCATGTAGAAGGAAGCCAAGTGTATGTGCGAAAGTGCAGAGGGGAGGCATAGCACATAGAATGGACATGGCGCATAGAGCATAAAATGTAGAAGAAAAAAAACCGCAAGAAGATGCAAGCAGGAAGACATTGATGTAGACAGAGAAGAGCAGTGATGAGACTAGTAAGCCGTTGATAAATATTGTATCAGTGTAATAAATTTTAGCAAGAAAATATTTATATCTCATGGTGGTAGGGTGGTGCTAGGGAGGACTGTTGTCCTTAGATTTTCAAGTGGGTTCTTGAACATATGGATTTGTAGCTTTCATCTGGTTGCAGCTAGAAAACCAGGGTGGTATGGTGGTGCAAGGGAGAACCATTGTTCTTTGTTATACAGGTTGGTTCCTATGTGACTAGAAGTTGGTGCTTCCATCCAGTTGGTGTTGGAACACTCAGGGAGTTGGTGCTTCCTTCTAGTGGGTGCTAGAGAAACCAGGAAGTTGGTGCTCCCAACAAGTTGCAGATTGTAAAACAGAGGTGGTAGCCTCACAAAGAGTTGGTTCTCATAAGAATGATAATGTATAGAAAATAAAGAATACTTATCATATTAAGAAGAAGAGGTTTTCCCCCTTTATGGGTTTCCTCAGGAATATTTGTTTTTGTATACTTCATGTGTGTGATTGATGTTTAATACTCTATTCCTTACTTCCCTGAATTATTGTGACCATCATTGAGTTTTTTGTAATGAGTTTAAAATGGGTATAATTGTTTAAGCATAGTACAATTGGTTCACTCTCCCCCCCCCTCTCAGTTGTCTAACAATTGGTATCAGAGCTAGTTCCTTTTATCTAAGGGTAGATCCTAGAGCTTAAACATGACTATCCATGAATGAAATTCAACCAATAAGGCCCCCCTGTTCAATGGAACAAACTTTGCCTTCTGGAAAGTTAGGATGAGAACCTACATAATGGCTTTAGGTGCAGATGTCTGGGATGTGGTAGAGACTAGTTATGTAAATCTAGTTGTACTAGCTTCTAAGGATGACAAGATAGAATTCATATTCAACTCTAAGTCTATGAATGCTATTCTGAGTGGGCTTGCAAAAGAAGAATTTGTAAAAGTTATGCACTTAGAATTTGCCAAAGAAATGTGGGATAAACTCATTAGCAGTTATGAAGGTAATGAGAAGGTAAAGGATGCCAAGCTTCAAACCTACAGATTACAGTTTGAACAACTAAATATGAAAGAGAATGAAACTATTGGGAAGTACTTTATGAGAGTTGAAGAACTAGTAAATGAAATGAAAGGACTTGGTGAAAAAATTGAGGAAGCCTCTTTAGTTCATAAGATTTTAAGATCCCTCCCTGATAGATTTAATCAAAAAGTTTTTGCAATAGAAAAACTGAATGATCTTAAAATTATTCCTATTGAACAACTCCTAGTAACTCTGACTTCTTATGAAATGAGGATAGGTAAAGATAAACCCACCTCTAGAGAAGCATCATTTAAAGTAGATAAGAATGAGGATTTTGAGCCTGATGAAATCGAATCAATATTCGTGAGAATACTAAAGAAAGGATTAGGCAAGTACCAAGGAAATTTTCCCTTCAAATGTTTTAATTGCGAAAATATAGGTCACTTTTCATCTAAGTGTCCACACAAGAAGAAGGACCAGAACTCTGAAGGTGAAGAGAAGTACAAATCCAAGAGATTTGGTAAAAATAAAAGTTTATGTGTAAACAATGATGACTCTTCAGTAGAAATAGATAGTGATTCTTCTTGTGAAGATAAGGTTAATGACTTTATGCTTATGGCCAAAGAGGATTATGATTATAAAATCACATGAAGTGATGTTAATGATGAAGAAGTTGTGGTTGACTTGGAAGGAGAACTGATCAATGCCCTAGAAGAAATTGCTAGACTCATATTTAAGAAGAAAAAGAAAAAAAAATTGTTTATAGAGTTCGAGAAAGAAAATAAAAAAACCCGATGAAGACGTTGCTCTGCTAAAAATGGAAAAAGAAGAGGCAAATAAAATAGAGCACATTTTGAAACAACGGTTATCAGAGAAGAAGGCAATATGTGAAGCCTTGGAAGAAGAGGTAGTAAAAACAAGAAAAGAGATGGAAAAGTTTAAAGCATTGTATCTCCAAAATCTTCCAAGAATTAAAGCCTCAACAAAAATAAACGAAATTCTGATTAAATAGAGATCTCCTTTGTTGAAGACTGGTTTAGTCTATGTAAGTGGATCAAGCAGCAAAGAGCCAGAAAGAAAAGAGCTAGTAAAGATGATCAATTTCCAAGTTAGTAGGCAATCAAACCATGTGAGTACTCTGCCACCAAAAGATAATAAAGACAAGATGATCCCTGATAAAAAAAAAATATCAGAAGATGGATCAACAAATTCCAAGAAGAAGGCCATCCTTTAGGTACCAAAATTTCTTCCATGGTTATTTTTTTTACTGCTTTAATTTTTTCCATAAGATTGCAAATTGTCAAATTAATTTTAGAGACATGCAAATGAGGAGATCAAGAAATAAACAATCTTTGCAACATAGAACTAAGTAGCCAATGAGTATAAAAAATTGCACCAATCACTTTGACCTATTGAACAATGAGCTCGAATGCCATAACTGTCATAACTTCGACCATAAAGATGCAAACTGCCATCTGAATAATTACAAAGCAGATCCAAGGATAAAACCCTTAGCTAGAAATGCCATCACATGGAAAAAGAAAGATAATGAAAAATGTGGCCTAGTACTTTCATCTCAAAAATAGAAAGATCCCTGGTATATAGATAGTGGATGTTCCAATCACATGACTGGAGACAAGGATAATTTTTTGTCTATAAGTAAAAGAAAAATAGGAAATGTGACCTTTGGAAATGATGAACCAGGTAAAATCAAGGGTAAAGGGATGGTGAGTTTGAGTAATGGAAAAGGAAAAGCCCAAGATGTTCTACTTGTAGATGGGCTGAAACATAATTTGTTCAGTGTAAGTCAAATGTGTGACAGAGGATGTGAAGTGGTGTTCACTTCCAAAGATTGTAAGATAAAGTCTGTAAACTCAGAACAAGTGGTGGCTAAAAGCATAAGGACATATAATAATGTATATGTGCTGAAAGAATATAGAGAAGAGTGTCATCTAAGAAAACATGATGAAAGATGATTATGGAATAGGAGACTTGGACATCCAAATTTTGACCACTTAATCAAGCTCAAAAATCTTGAGGCAATAAAAGATATTCCAAGAATATCAAAGCCACAAGATTCTGTCTATAAACCCTGCCAAGTAGGAAAGCTAACCAGGACACAGTTTAAACCCAAGAGCTCTACTTCAACAGAGAAACCACTCCAATTAGTTCATATGGATTTATGTGGACCATCAATACAGGAAGGCACATGGAAGCAAAACTACTTCATGTTGAACATTGATGATTACTCTAGACTCACTTGGGTTGTTTTTCTCAAAGAAAAAGCTAAAGCATTTGAGAAATTTAAAATATTTAAGGCTTTAACTGAGAATCAAACAGGAAATAGGTTAAAGGCAGTAAGATCAGATAGAGGAGGAGAATTTATGTCAAGCGATTTCAATGAATTATGTGATAAACATGGGATCAAGAGAGAATACACAATCCCAAGAACTCCACATCAAAATGGAGTAGTTGAGAGGCAAAACAAAACAATTCAGCAAATGGATAGGTCAATGATGAATGAGAAGAACAATGATCAAGCCTACTGGGTAGAAGCAATACACACAACAATCCATATTCTTAACAAATCCCACCTCAGACCACACAATGACAAGACACCTTATGAACTGTGGTATGGAAGACCTTCTTCAATCAAACAGTTCAAAGTCTTTGGGAGTAAGTGCTACATAAAGAATAATAATGAAAACCTTAGCAAGTATGATGACAGGGATGATGAAGGCATATTCTTAGGACATGCTACCAATAGTAAAGGATATAGATGCTTTAATAAAAGATTGTATAAATTAGTTGATTGCATTTATTTAAAGGTTGATGAAGGAGTCCCAGTAAGAGAGGTGAGCAATATTGAGTATGCTACAGAGGACACAGCTGAAGCTGAAGATGAGTAGGTCCAAGAATCAGAAGCAAAATATTCTCAGTTAGATACAAATACTCTGCAGGACTCAAACCAGGAGATCAAGACAAAGACACCCTCCAGAGTTATTAGGAAGAATCATCTTGAACATAAGATAGTTGGTCATATAAACCAAGGATTTTGGACAAGAAAGCAATTGAATAATGTCTCAGAGCAATCTCAGATTGCCTTTCTATCTTTTATTGAACCTAAAGACTTTAATGCATCCAACGAAGATGACCATTGGGTTAAAGAAATGAATGATGAACTTGACCATTTTGATAAAAGAAATACTTGGGAGATGGTTCCTAGACCCGAAGGTAAAAATGTCATAGGTTTCAAATGCATCTTTAAGAACAAATTGAATGAGCATGGACAAGTTGTCAAGAACAAAGAAAGATTGGTCTGCAAGGGCTATGCACATATTGAAGGACAATATTTTGATGAAACCTTTGCACCAGTGGAAAGATTGGAAGCCATCAGAATGTTTCTTGCCTATGCATGTCATAAGAAGTTTAAAGTCTATCAAATGGATGTCAAGTCATCTTTTCTAAATGGAAATATAAAAGAAGAAGTCTATATGGAACAACCAGAAGGTTTCCAACTGTCAGATAACCCTGACTTTGTCTGCAAGCTGAAGAGATCCTTATATGGGTTGAAACAAGCTCTGCGTGCCTGGTATTACACACTGGATAAGTATCTTCTAGACAAAGGGTTCAAGAGAGGAACAGTTGACTGCAACCTATATATCGAAACAGAGGACAATAATTTGCTAATTGTGTTGGTCTATGTAGATGACATCATCTTCGGAAGTAATAATGCTTCATTGGTACAATGGTTTGATTCTTCCATGCATTTTGAATTTGAAATTTCTATGATAGAGGAATTTCCATTTTTGCTTGGTCTGCGAATTACTCAGAGGTCGAAAGGAATATTTCTTTCTCAGGAGAAATATCTAAGAGAAATGTTGAAAAGGTTTCAAATGGAAGATTCTACACCTGTTAGTATAGCTATGGTGGTTGGTTGCAAGCTCAGTAAAGATGATATTTCACCTGATGTTGATCAAAGAACATATTGATAAATGATAGATAGTCTTTTGTACATCACAACATCCTGTCCTGATATAATGCAAGCTATTGGAATGGTAGGTCGTTATCAGTATGCTCCTAAACAAATTCATTTAGCATCTGTCAAGAGGATATTCAAATATTTGAAGGGCACAATGACTTATGGCATTTGGTATCCTAGAAATCAAAATTTTCAATTAATTGCATATTCAGATGTTGATTGGGAAAATTGTTTGGATGAGAGAAAGAGCACCAGCGGAGGTGCATTCTTCTTAGGTGATTTGTTAGTAAAATGGCTTAGTAAGAAGTAGGGATCTATTTCATTATCAACTACAAAGGCATAATACATTGTTGTTGCTACATGCTGCACTTAGATTTTATGGATGATACAAACTCTTGCATATTTGAAGGCAACTTACACTGATCCAATTACACTTCACTGTGATAACACCAGTGCCATTAGTGTCTCCAATAATCTTTTTATTCATTCAAATACTAAGCATATACCGATAAAATATCATTTTCTCAAAGAACAGGTTACAAACAGAGTTGTTCAGCTGCATTATATTCCAACCACAGAACAAATTGCAGACATATTTACTAAACCCCTAGCCATGACACCATATGAATATCTCTGTCAGAAGTTGGGTGTCATCCATTCTCTCACCTAAGAGAGTCCATCCTGTCAAGGGGAGTATGTGTTGGTTGATGATCTGATACCTCTGAAAAGTACTGCAACAACTCAGGGGGAGCATGTTTTCTTTGACATTGATGTCAAAGGGGGAGAAAAGGTGTTGTCTGGATGCTACAGTTGGAGGTCTAAGTAGAATAGTGCAGCCTTTTAGGGTTGCCATCAATGCCAAAGGGGGATATTGTTGGCAAGTTTACATGAAGAATGTGCTTGTCATTGATGGAAAGAACAGAAGGTGGAGAAGAAGGAGAGAAAGCTCAGGAGGAAGTGCTACAGTGGTCGTTGGATCACCGATCCAAGAGACATTCAACCGAATACTCGACAACCGTTGGATCATTCTAAGTGGAAGGACATGATAAGCTAGAAGAGAAACACTGAATATAGATCAAGCCATCGATCTAAGAACATGATTGACGAAAAACATTTGGTTCACATCAAAATTTGCGAGGAGGTTACTGTTCAGGGAATCTCACTTTAGGAGAATTGGCAACTTGAAAGTCGAATTACCCGAAGCCCGAAATTCGAAATGAATAAGGAACATAGGATCTCGAGAAAATGCGATAACCATTAGATCAGGGAGAACCACGTCAGTAGACCACATCTACAAGGACATGTGGTAGACCGAGTTGGTAGACCACGTCAGAAGACCACATCAGCAAGGAACAATGGTAGAATCAGACAATGGCAAGTGCCAAGTTGAATTGGCATTTCAAGTACATGCAAATCACGAATATGAGTAACACGTGGCAGCTACTCAGCTTGTGACACGTCTTCAAGTGACGTAAGTAAGTTATGTTACTCTGGGAGTTTTACTTTGAGAGTTTTACCATGAGAACTTGCCCAAATTCCTGAAGTCCTGAATGTCAAAGTCCCAAAGTGGACATGAAACATTTGATCTGAAGATCACTTCAGGAGCATTCTCGACCATCGATCTACTACGGTGGAAGGATAGTGTAAGTGGAAGTATTAACTGACAAAAATCAGTCTCCACCACTTATGAATTTCTCAGTAGGTGATCACTCTAGAGGAAAATGGAGCAACGATTAACCTTAAGTCCTAAAGTCCCAAACGCTGAAGACCCGAGGGTTGAAGAAGATCCAGGCCATCGATTGCTAGAAGGACGCGTGGCAAAAATATGTGCAATTCGGGGAAAAACACTCCAAGAGATAGTGAAGGAAGAGAATTTGAGATTTGAAATACCTGAAGCACGAAGAGCCGAAGGAGTTGAAGATCGTAGATCTGTAGGAGGACACACGTCAACATATCGTGAACTTCAGGTACAAAATACTCTGGAGGAAAGAAGAGAGTAAAAGTGTCGAAGCCCCGAAGTGAATCTTGACTGTTGAATGAGAAGGGTTCCAAAGGCCGTCGATCTGGTCTTGGTAGAAAGTGTCGAAGTTTCGAAGCAAACTAGAGCCATTGATTTGAGGAGGACACATGGAAGGAATCAATGGACTCTGGCTAAAAGCGTTATGGGAGAGCGTGAAGGTTGAGAATTGAAATCGTCGAAGCTAGGAATAGTGAAGTAGATCTCAACCGTTGATCGTGAAAATGGACACACATCAGTGGATTGTCAACTCCTTAAGATTAATGTAAGAAGGAAAGCAGGGTTTGAGAGTTGAAACTCCTGAAGCCCAGATCATGAAATAAGTCGTTGTCATTGATTTGGAAGGGAGCTACGTGTCAACAGATCGTGGAGATCTGGGATTGCGCGTGGAAGGAGGAAAGGAGGCAGATAATAGTCGTTGATTGAGAGGCATCACCAAGGGATTGGAGATCAATGGTCATGCTCAATTGCAGGGTCAGAACATGCTCGGGTCTTAATTTTACTTGAGCAGGCCACAATCAAAACCATGGTATCGCCAAAGGCATACATGAATGTCTGTAGTGAATTGTGGGGTGAAAAGAAGGTTTCCCTCAAACCACCTTTGGCCACGCTCGCAATCGCGTGCTCACATGATAACATCACCCAAGGTCACATCAGTGAAATATAGGGGAAGGAGCTAGCACTTCTAGGCTCCACATCGGAGGTTACGCATTGAAAAGTCAAAAAGGCCTTTGTGTGTATAATCCAATGGCACTGATCAAACAAAATCTAATCGAAGGGTTGTTGTTTCACTTTGTGGTTTCTTGATCAATTACGATTCAGTTACACTAACTGAATCATTGTTCCTGAGCGTTGGAATCATGATTCTTGAGCATTTTTGAGATTTCTGACTTGAGTGTTGGAGATGCAGAGTGTAATGGATGATGAGAGCAGGAATAAAAGTAAAATGTCATGACAGAGAAAGGATGTTGTTTCTTTGTAAAGAAAGTTGGATAGTTATTCATGCATGTAGACAGAAACCAAGTGTATGTGCGAAAGTGCAGAGGGGAGGCATAGCACATAGAACGGATATGGAAGACATAGCATAAAACACAAAATAACAAAAAGTGCAAGAAGATGCAAACATGAAGACATTGATGCAGGCAGAGCAAAGAAGTGTAGTAAAACAATGATGAGACTGGTAAGCCATTGATAAATACTGTATCACTGTAATAAATTTTAGCAAGAAAATATTTATATCTCAGGGTGGTAGGGTGGTGCTAGGGAGGATTGTTTTCTTTAGAGTTTCAAGTGGGTGCTTGAACATAGGGAGTTGTAGCTTTCATCTGGTAGTAGCCAGAAAAATTAGGGTGGTAGGGTGGTGCAAGGGAGAACTATTGTTCTCTTTTATACAGGTTGGTGCTTGTGTGACTGGAAGTTGGTGCTTCCATCCAGTTGGTGCTGGAACACTCAGGGAATTGGTGCTTCCTTCTAGTGGGTGCTAGAGAAACCAGGGAGTCAGTTCTCCCAGCAAGTTGCAGCTTGTAAAACAAAGGTGGTAGCCTCACAAAGAGTTGGTTCTCATAAGAATGATAATGTACATAAAATAAAGACTACTTATCATATTAAGAATAAGAGGTTTTCTCCCTTTATGGGTTTCCTCAAGAATATCTATCTCTGTTTACTTCATGTGTGTGATTGATGTTGAATACTCTATTGCTTACTTCCCTGAATTATTGTGATCCTCATTGAGTGTTCTGTAATGATTTTAAAATGGGTATAATTGTTTAAGCACGGTAACAATTGATTCACCCCCCCCCCCTCTCAGTTGTCTAATAGTTATGTCGTAGAATCTCCATCTTCCATCCTAAGATGATACAACTTCTTTAGAAGAAACAAATTGTTTACTAGGGATTCTGATTGATACAAATTCCCTAACTTATGCCATATTTCCTTGGCTATAGATTCTCTTGAGACATTCAACAACACTGAATCTTCCAAGAAGAGTCAAATAGTACTCCTTGTTCTTTTGTCCAACTTCTCCCAATATTCCTTCGACATACCAGTAGGTGGTGTACTAGTAGGTTGTGTACCAGTCATCTGTGTGCCAGCAGGCTACATACCAGCAGGTTGTGTACCGGGATCCACAATGATCCATTGTTCTTTGTCTACAATAAGGTCCTCCATCTTGATCTTCCATAGCTCAAAGTTTTACCATTGAAATTCTCTATATCAATTCTAGAAGAGTTATCCATTCCTCTTTATACACTCAAATAACCATTGCAAAATCTCCCACTAAACCCAAGTTTATCACAGAGCCAAGATAAACTTGATCTATCAAGACCAAGCCAAGCCCTTGGCAACAAAGGCGTCCCTCTAAAGCCAAAAACGAGATTTGATACCACATTTAAGTTTTAAACCTGTGAAGTAAAGCAATGCATATCGATTCTTAAGAAAAACATAAATTAATCAATGGCTCATACACATAGTACACAGAGATTTATACCGGAAACTCTTAACTGGGAGAAAACCATTCAATGCTTCATTGTATTTCTTTCACCATTCACCATATAATATATATACATGTTTTTAGGTATTCCACAGATACCAAAACCCTAATCCCTTAATTCGAGATTAATTTAGAAAACTGCTAAAAATAGAAAAATCTGCTAAAATATAACACATACCATCTGACACGCCCACACACATGCAAAGAATATAACACATACCCAACACAAAGGAGCATGGGACATACTACAAATTTCTTATCAAGGTATGGACAAAGTCAAGACCTCAAAACTACAAATTCTAAGAAGAGATTTTGGTCCTAATAAATCAGATTAAGTCTCATGGAGAAACCATAGAGGATATAAAGGTTGTTGAGAAAGTAGTTAGGAGTCTTCCTCCTAAATTTGATACTCTTGTTGTGACTTTGTAGGAAAACAAAGACCTGAGTCAGTTTAGACTAGATGAGCTGCAAACCTATCTCATTAATCATGAACATGGTTTGAATAGGTCAAATATGTCATTAGAAAATGAATTTTCCACGTAGTCATCTATAATTCGTGGAAGAGGAAGGGGGAGAGATAACTGTAGTGGAAGAGGGAGGAGTTCTTCTAGAGGTGGACGCATTAGCAATCTTACAAATAATGGTGGAAGAGGTCAATGTCAAAATAACAGTCAGCCAAGTAATCAGAGATTCGATAAATCAAATATCTAGTGCCATTATTGTAAAAAGTATGGGAATTGTGCATATGAATGCAGAGAGAGACAATATAATCAGAACAATCAAGGTCAAGATCAGTCAAAAAACACAAATACTCCCTCCATCCCTATGTTTATGGCACACACTGAAGCAATTCCTATAGTATCACCAGTAGAATGCAATGTTTCTCGAGAAAGTTCATGTGACACATGGTATCTAGATTCAGGCTGCAATAATCACATGATAGGAAACTTAGAATTGTTAGTTTGGATATGTCATTCCAAACTAAAGTTACACTTGGAATAGATATCCAAGTAACTATCTTACAAAAATGAAGTATTAACATTTTAACTAAATAGGGGGAGAAAAAAGTTATGTTTGATGTATATTATGTTTCTGGCCTAAAACATAATTTGATGAGCACACAATAGTTGTTACAGAAATTATACATAATCTACATGGAAGATAATCACTGTGTGATTTTGGACAGATGGCCAAACAATCAACTTATTGCAATAATTCGGATGAAAATAAACAAAATGTTTCCATTTACATTGATCCAACCATGAAGAAGAATACAACACAATTTTCCTATGACACAAAAAATGTGCAGTCAGAAACTGCATTCAGAGCATAAAGCAAAGAAGTAAGTGCGCACAGTTCCAAGGAAGGAAAAGTTAGTGCAAGTAGTTCCAAGAAGGAAGAAGACAATGGCGTAGAGATGCATGCAACATTCCAATATGAAGTGTAGGATGATTCCTGGCTATGGCATTTTAGATTTGGATATTTAAACTTTGGAGGTCTGGAACTGCTACATACAAAGGATATGGTGAAAGGTTTTCCATTAATTGAAAAAACAGAAAGAATATGTGAAGGATGCATCTTTGGAAAGAAACATAGAGAGTCATTTCCAGTTGGCAAGTCATACAGAGAAAAACATCCATTGGAAATTGTACATTTAGATATCCGTGGACCAATGCAAACACCATCTATACTAGGCAATACTTATTTTCTTACATTTATTGACGATTTCTCAAGAAATACATGGATTTGTTTTCTAAAATATAAATTTGATGCATTGGATTGTTTTTAGCAATTTAAATCACTCGTGGAGAAGAAAAGTGGTTATCACATCAAGGTTCTAACTGTTGGATTATTGAGAGGGAGGGTGAATAAGTAATAGAGAAATTTAATCCTTTTTAATCATATAATCCAAGTGTTATATCAATGCAACATTATCATCCAATAACTGCAGAGTAAATAAGCAATGAACAAATGAACAATCATACACATACATAGTACACTAGTGTTTTACGTGGAAACCCAAAGCGGGAGACAACCACATAATACAATGACCCACAAGATGAATTTTTTACCATAGATACTTGGATATGTTTCCTCAATGGTCTATCAATTTCATGGTTTGATTCATTCTAGAAAAAACGTTATTGCGAAAATGGTGAGATGACCT
>ML788372.1:113969-126195 GCA_009831015.1 Picea engelmannii
AACTGAATTCCTTAGAGCTCAGAAAGAGAAAGTTGTTGGAGTGGAAAGAGGCCATATGGAGGTTCAAAAGTAGAGGTGTTTGGCTGTCCCAAGGCAACAAAAATATAATTTTTTTCAAAACTACGCAAAGGGGATAAAAATTAAAATTACTATTTGGGAAATGTGTAGTCCTGATAGGAGTAAAGATGCTAAGTTTAAAGAATTGCATATTCAAATGGTTGTATTTAAAGTTGATTCTGATAGCTGCAAGTAACCAACAACATTTAATGAAGTGATGACAGCTGCAATATTCTTCAGAAAATGTACTTAATGACAACAAAATATAACACTTTAATTCTTAAATGATATTATTATGTCATATACAATTTATGAAATGATTTAGATAGAAAATAGGCTTATAATGGATACCAAAAGGTGGTTGAAGCAAATTTTCATCAGTTTTATCAGTTTGTAACAACAATAAGTGTTTTGTAACAGCCACAAAAAATAATGCTCAGAATTGCAAGAAGATATTATGAAAAATCAACATTTATTGAGTAATTTGTTCAACAATTATTATGAGCAATTTATGAGTGAGTTATGTAGGTGTTAGCAACAAGTTAGTATGGATTAGTATGGCTGTAAAAGAGGTTTGCAACAGAAACAAATTAGCAGTAATAACAGCGGTATCAAAACCCTCAGAAAAGAACTCTAAAAGGCACTTTAATGCATGCTAAATTCAAGTTTGATTGTAGTTTTCCTTGTACAATTTTTTGGGTTGGTTTAAGATGGTTAGTAGGCTGATATAGACTGCAAACAATGGTTGTAACAGTGGTTACAGAAGCAAATAACTTGGCTATTAGTATCTCTAAGCTAGGTTAGTTAATTGGTCAAAGTTAGTAGGGTATCAAGTAGAAGGTTGAGTTGGAAGTTGAAGACTTGTAAAGTGTGAGGTTTAACTAGTGCCTTTCTAAGGGTAGTGGAGTCAAGTAGGCAGATTCCTTCAAGGCTGATAACAAGTGATTTTACACATAATCCAAGAGAAAGAAAGGCCTAGGAGGAGTAACAACTTAGGTCGTCCTAGGTTTGACCTCAAGAAGTGAGGAAGCTAGGGTGTAGGCACTTCTAGGCCCTAGCACCTCTTTCTTCTTGTATTTTTATGGATGAAAAGTACTTTGCACAATAACTAAGTATAAACCTCCAGAGAGCTAGCACTTTAGGGCCCTAGGGTTTCATTAGTTACTAGATCAATTCGATAAAGCTAGGCAAATGAAAAGCAGGAAAGTTAGCACTTTAAGTTTCTTACTTCAAGCATTAATTAAAACATGCAATTTCATAATCTTGTATGAGAAAGCAAACCATTACCATAACTATTTACAATGGAAAAGTAAAAATCTACTTACTTGCACCAAGAATAATCATGTAAAACTATGCAAGATTGCCACAAAACTTCATAAACTTTGTCCAAGTGCCAAAAAAACAAGCCTTAAAAGAGTAGCGCCCTTCTTATTTCAGTCAATAACCCTTAGCAGGGTGAAAATTTCAGACCTCCACTCTCCAAAGTGAGAGTTATGATAAAAAATGAATGTACTTTTGTCTTATTTATACAAAATTATGACCTTTAATCAAGTTTTAGGTCAAAAAGACAGGCCAACCTAGCCAATTTCTTACAAAAATAAATTTTGGACAAAATAAAATAAATTTGCATGTAAAGACCCTCCTAGAAGTGACGTCATGTCGTTCTAGGGTGACGTTGGACCTTTGTCATGGAATGTTGGGCACAGGGTGTGAAACCTTGGGCCTCCAAAGGCCAAAACCCTTCCCACACGTGCCAATAACCTTACGATTACCCCCAAGGTGACAACCACTGCATGTAGAAATGTCCATGGCTGCATGGGTAATGTCCAAGGCCTCCAAAGGTCGGCGTTCAGGAGGGAAAGGAACAACCCCCTTGGGTATAGGTCCACCAAAGTGCCTCCAAAGGAAACATCCTTATTCTTCTTGGTTAAACCCCTTCATCTTCATCCTTCCCCCTGGTTGGGGTTGCAACATCCATCAATGGGATTTGAGCCCTCATGAAGGTCTGAGCTATTCATCTCTCCATGTACCTGTTCACTTGGAAAGGTCCTCCAAGACAACAAGTACGCCCTCCAGGGGTCCAGAAGTCATAGGCGTAAATCACATCTAATAATTAAAACACCCAAACATGTGCATTAAACCCCCCTAAACCCAAACAAATGCTCAAAACGTTATGCAACTTGGAAAGCCTAGGGTTTGGAATGGTCTCAGGGTATCCTATTGGTCTAGTCTCCCTTAATTCAAGGTCGTTTCCCTAGTGGATCTTGATCCAAATCAGGTAAACGTATGAGGTGGTGACGGAAAAAAAAATTGGGCATGGGGTGCATTTGATAGCAGGGAAATGTAACACTCACCTATGGGTGCCTTTGTTGAGGGTGAGTTGCACCTTGTCATGGATGAAAATGTTTCCAAGCCCACTAATTGCCATTTTTATTTTTTCTTTACTATTTTATCTTTCTTTCTTCATCTTGCAAGGAAAGAGTTGATGGTCACTGGTCTGGCTTGGTGACCAATTAGTGGCAATTTCACCCACAAACATTTCACAAAAATGAGAACATTATCTCATGATGAGACCCACTTTCTCTTGGTCATACAACCAAGAGAAACTACCCTGGCTTGGTGACCAGTTGGGTGGTAGTTTCATACTGCTACATGTTCATGGTCATGATAGGTCAGCTCATGATGAGACCTCCTATCCACCAAAAAATGGCTTGAGTGTTTTATTCATTTGTGGGTCCCCTTTTCTTATTGAGAAGCATTTCAGTGCTTTCTCGGGGATCCTTGGGTGAAGAATCTCGAAGGTTTACATTCATCTCTTAACTTTTTCCATCTACATTTCCCCCTGGTCCTTTAGCCCCTTCTTCCCATGAGGTAAGGTACAACCCTTTCCAAGTGGAGCCTTCCCTAATGCCCAAAAATGTGGATATATGGAGGGGATAAAGATGGAAAATGGTAAGTATGGAGGGAACGGGCAATGACTCTTCAGAGATCCACTAGGTAAAAACCTATCCTAAAAGGAAACCAACTTACTAGGGCATCATGTGACCTTCCCAGGTTTGGATAAGGAAAAGAGCATAAATTCAAGAAAACGTTATGAAATCCAGAAAGATGCAATGCAACATGTTTAAATGTTTTAAAAACTGAAGTGATACATACCATGATACCCAAACTTATTACCTCATGGAGCAAGACTCATTGCCATTTCAGGACCAGGATGGTGTGATGAATACTATTGTTGGTGATATGTGGACTACACTGAAGAAAACAAGGGCCCTCCAGGACCATGCTTAAGTCATCCGTATCTCGACACTCCATGTTTAGGACCTGTGGGCCACAAGACATGATCTCCTTAGTTATCCCTATGCTAGGGGATAACACGTCCTCTACATCCATTTCTTGTATGAAGGCATCAAAACCATTAATAGGAGTGTCATTATATGTGTCAGAGTCACTCTCGTAAATAACCAAGGAAAATCATGGCTCACTCTCATCTCAAATTCCAATTCTAAATGACTTGTAAATGTCAAATAAGAAATATGTATAGGTAAAAGTAAATAACGTTTAGTAGTTTACTAGGTTTTTTGTTTTTTTTTAAACCTTTTTTTATTTTTTTTATGTTTTGATGCATTTTGGAAAAAAAAATTGAGGCACCCACAAGCCCCCCTTTTTTTGAAATATATTTCTCTTTTCAGGAGGGGGAACCCACAAGACCCCGCGCCCCCCTTACAAAAAATATCTTTCTTTTTAGGAGGGGGCACCCACAAGCCCCCCTTTTTGCAAAACACATCTTGCAACTCGACAAAAATTCCCAAGTGGGTTTTTTGGTGGAGTTTCACAAAAAGGGGTGCATGCTGAATCATTTCATCAAGCACCCTCCATATCAAGGGCATGAGGAGGTTGAGAGGCACAACCCCAACCATGCAGGACCCATCCCCATGGAACACTGCAAATATCCAAAGTCTTCACATGTATAGAGAAAGGGTGGATATCACCAAAATGGCACAAATTCCAATCCATATCTAAACCAAAATACATAAACAAAGAAGCTCTAAATGTCCTCTAAAGTCCAAAAATAATCATAGTAGTAAGATTTAACTAATAAATACTAGACACTACAATATAATCATATGAAAGAATCATCTAAATATTCCTCATCTCATTATGAGTAGACTTGAAAATGGGATTGTGACTCGATTCCCTTGTGCCTAAAGTTCCAACAATAATGTCTAGATCCTTTGCCTATGGAGGTGTGTCCAAGTCCATCCAAGATATCTTCATTGGAAAATGTTGTTTAGAATTAGTTTTAAGGGCTTAGTATTAGATTTAGGGTTTAGGTTTTTAGGTTTTATTAGGACTTCCTCTTGCTGATTTTTCATGGACAAATTGGGAAAGCGAGGAAGCTATCATTGGATGAAAATTTTCATTATTTTTTGTGTAATGAAGATGCACCTTATGATGCACTAAGTCATCCCCATCAATGAGAAAATATAAGTTTTCATCAACTAATAAAAATGTTACACAAACCTCCATAACCCTTGGTTGTCCTAAATAATAAAAAACAAGGTTTGCAATACCCTCTTTATGCCTTTTGAGGTCGCTTTCAAATTTGATTGAGACTGGAGTATGCCAAATTAAAATTTCCCCCATCATGATCTCACTATCCTTGTCATAGATGGGATTTCCATGAAGAAACCAGTAAATTGTAATGTAACTCTATTTTGAATCATTGAACATTGTTCTATTTTTTTTGTTCTTTTTTAATGCACTATAAACTCTATTTAATCGTTTCATTTACATGAAGAGTATTATCACTACATATATCTATCCATAAAATTCGACAACATGTGTATATACATATGTTCAACCAAGGGAATAAAAGGTGCATAATTTTATGTGACATACACAATTGGTGCTTGGTAGTTATGCTTTCAACCTCTCACTCAACTTTGCAACACAACTTAATAACAATGAAGGTAGTGTAACACAACTTAATAGAAAAACAAAGAGATAAAATATATATCAACTTGACTCTCAGTCCATCAATACTAGTATTATACTACATGATCACAACTTTACAAGGGTTGATTTTAAATATTTCTACTAGTTTTTTTTTAATACCAACAACACATTACTGTTGAAGACTAGCCATATGTGTCTACTGTACTAAAATATAGATTACTTCGGCATACCATAGATGTATTGAATCCACTTTCAAGTAAATACTAGCACTTTTCTTGGTAGTTCAAATTAGATCAAAATAGCACCATATGCTACTACAGGTTATACACTTAAATAAATAAACATACTTGTTGCTATGTATTTGGATGAGATAAATAAATCATATCCCCACCAAAGTGCAACTAAAACTTTGGCATACCCTATATGTATTGAATCCACTATCAAGTAAATACTAGCAGTTGTTTTGACAGTTCAAATTAGATCAAAATAGCACCATATGATACTACAAGTTATACACTAAAATAAATAAACATACTTGTTTCTCTGTCTTTGGATGAGATAAACAAATCATATCCCCACCAGAGTGCAATGCTCCACAGTTCCATACCAGGCATCCATATAGCATCAAAAAAATATTAGGAATAAATGTCATCACCATCACAAAAATATGCAGTGACCACAGAGTCCTAAGAAAGTTCATCAAGGTATCAACTAATACAATAGTCTGCATGTAAACCAGCCAAATGATATCAATCTGAAGTTAGTTTATAAGGATCACCATTTTATTAGTCTCATTGTTTCCCATACTTTCATTTGTAATTTCCATCTTGGAAATTTCCCTTTATCCAAACAATCTCCAATGGCTTCTCGAGTAATTATCTCTATTAGTGGAAGTTCTTCACACTCGCTAACATCTGCAATAGCTAAACCCATTTCCACAAATGAGGACTCAAATATAAACCATACTTTATTTAGTAATTTAGTAAATCTTTCTTCAAACTCTGAGTTGAGATCACTAAAAGGTCTGGGACAAAGAGCTATTTAACAATGGCAATCTACAACAGTAATCCCATGAGGTAATAAAGGCAGGGATCAAACCCAGAATTTTGGGATGTATGAGATCATATAAGATAATTTTATTAATATTTTAGACGTTTCAACATTTATATCCATCAACAACACTTCAAATCAATAAGCAAACCATGGCTAACCTCGATAGATCCATAACCCTGCCTTATAAACAAATCCCAAAATAAGTATGTTGCAGATTTTTGAACCTTGGATTTCCATGAACATTGCATTCAATGAAACCTTAGACACACTGGTCACTTGAGCTTTTGACCCAACTACATGAAGTATTTACTTACTTTGCTTCACTCAAAACAAATACTCTGAATGTTTCCATAAATTATCAATGAGTTAACCAATCTCCTATATGGTTTGGTTTCGTGAATTATGAAAAAAAATACGAGGTAGAGATAATCATCTAAAAGGACCTGAACATGGGATCAGAAAAAAAATTATAATTTTTGTTTCTTTTTAATTAAGAATCTCAGAGGCATGCTTTTGCACAACGAAATAATTTATTGACTAAAGAAGCTTCCTATGAATTCTATCTCAACTTGAGGCTAGAACTTCAGAAGTTCAGATGCCTTAGATGCCTCCATTCTTCTCCTTCATCCTTTACACTAACATGGTATCTTAATGGGAAACTATGGTTGAGTCGATAATGTCCAAATAATTTTCTACCTAAATCTTAGGAATGAGGCACAAAGATTTATTGGGTTTCAATCAACAGTTATGGCCAATGATATGAGAAACTAACCCCCATAACAAAACATGTGTCCATGGGCAGAGTCAGATTGAACCAACTTTAAAGAAGTTTTGTCTAAGCATATACAGAGCATCCACATGTTTTGCAAAAAAATCTTGAATTGGATGGATTACTACAGTGGAAGTTAATCATAGATACAGTATCATCCACAAAGTGAAGAATTTAGGAAGTTGTTAACTTTGAAGTTGATAATACAACACATCAATGAGATTTTATCCAAGGATTAATGGAGGTCAATAGAATTATGACTGTCAAATATTTACTGTAAATTTACTATGAGTAATTACACAACATATCATTAGCATTCTTAGAATTCAGTGACAGAATCGAGTCATGTTTTATTATCAAGAACTCTTTATCCATAGTTGGAAATCACATAGACTTTAATCATCAAAACATATAGGAGTTTTCCATATAATTTCTCAATGGAACATAATAATAAATCCTAGAACTCAACACAATTCCGTTGACAACTAATTAAGCATTACAAATTTTACGCAGCAACCCATTTATTCCTCAATCCTACAAGGTTTCATAACAATCTCACAATCATTAATGGAGTCTTAATCATCAACATAAAAGAATAATTTTGTAACAGAGGAGGAGAAAATAAACTTATCTTTTTCATAGATTGAGCTCCAAGGAAACGGATTGGGTGTGCACTATTTTTCTCCAAACCATAAGCAAATCTTCTGTGGATTTCCACCTTTGTGATGGGATATAAGAAAATCACTCAAGTAGGAAACATGTGGTATATTAGGAAAGTAGAAATAGGTGCAACGACCAGCCCTTGGTGGAGAGGCTTTGGGATCATGAATTCAGGAACCCACCCATTTAAGATCATGAGGAAATATTTTTATTTCAACAACAAAAATGAAACAAGAAATACATCAGGAAATTGTTGTGATATCCTGATCCAACATTCAATAAAAATCAAGCAGTCTCCAAATAGATACATTCACTATCTAATTCTCAAAATACTAAGTGGAAAATTTTAGGATTACCTGACATTAAATTCGATGTTTAAACAAGACTGAATTGCCTCATCCACGAAATTGCCCATACCACGAAATTGGCAGCTATATCCAATGAAAACATGAAGCCCAATTTATGGAGGGCGGAACCAATACTAAATTTTTTATTTATTTTTAACTAGGCGAACAAAATGTTTAGCAGCCTCACACCCTGAAATTTGGGCAAATGAAAGCGTGAACCATGAAATATACCAAATCATAGGGCAAATTCACTACTAGCGAGTCGCATATTTCTGGAAATATGGCGAATGGAGCTTTCAGCTTGAAATTCCAGGGGAGAAAAATATTTTGTTTCCCTCTCTCTCATAAAAACCTAGGCTAACTCTTTATAATAATTTATTTTACAAATAAATTAGGGTCTAATGATAAAATAATAAAAAAACCACTACCACACAAAAAATTCGCTCCAATCAAAATTCGGACCCCATTAATTTTGTCCATGAGTGAAATTTCGCCCCTAAAATCATCTATGGTCCTGAAATATTTTGATTATGTGTTCAAGGAGATATCAGGGCTACCCCCAAAGAGTGATATTGATTTCTCTATAAATTTTATGTCTAGGGCAGCTACAGTATCAAAGGCTCCCTATCGGATGAGCACACCGGAACTGAAAGAACTACAAATGTAGATTCAAGAACTTTTAAATAAGGGGTACATACACCCAAGTGTGTCACCTTGGGGTTCCCCAGTGTTATTTGTGAAGAAGAAAGATGGGACCCTAATATTTTGCATTGACTTCAGGAAGTTAAATAAAGTAACTATAAAGAACATGTATCCTCTACCAAGGATTGATGATCTCTTCGATCACTTGAAGGATGCAAGGATATTTTCAAAGATAGATCTCAAGTTAGGATACCATCAGGTAAGAGTTAAAGATGAATACATCAACAAGATCACCTTCAGGACAAGGTATGGTCATTATGAGTTCACAGTTGTGCCATTTAGGTTATCGAATGCACCAGTTGCTTTCATGTGCTTAATGAATGGTGTTTTCTGAGAATATTTAGATAAGTTTTTCATTGTCTTTTTGGATGACATCCTGTTATATTCCAAGACAGAAGAAGAGAAAGAAAAGCACTCGAGGATGGTGTTACAAGTGCTAAGAGAGAACCAACTGTTTGCTAAGTTGAGAAAGTGCTCATTTTACAAAAGTCGAATCTACTATTTGGGGCATATAATATCTGAAGAGGGAATAGCAGTAGACCTCGAAAAGATTGAATCCATTAAAGGGAGGAAAACACCTAATAATGTCAAAGAAGTCAGATCCTTGATGGGTCTAGCTAGCTACTACAGGAGATTCATTGTAAGATTTTCGAGGTTTTCTCACCCAATCACTTCCTTGCAAAGGAAAGGGGTAAAATTTCAATGGACAATAGAATGTCAAAAGATCTTCCAACAATTGAAGCAACTATTAACCAGTGCTCCAATTCTGAGGATTTCATATCCGAATGAAGAGTTTGTGGTTTGCACAGATGCATGCAAAGAAGGACTGGGTGGAGTCCTCAGTCAGAATGGGTTTGTGATATGTTTTGAATCCAGGAAATTGAAAGAGAATGAAAGGATCTATGCCACTCACGATTTGGAGTTAGCATCCATTTACACGTTTTAAATAAATGGAGACACTACCTCATGGGAAAGACAATTGAGCCGAGAACAGACCATAATGATCTAAAATATTTGTTTTATCAGCCTACTTTAAATTCCAGGAAGAGAAGATGGTTGGGATTCCTCTGTGAATATGACTTTGATATCAAGCACATCAAAGGAAAGGAGAATAAAGTGATTGATACAATCAATAGTAGAGTGCATGAACTACATGCTACAACCATCATCATGTACCAAACCAATCTTAAAGACAGAATTTTGGAAGTTGCAAAATCATATTTGCAGTACATGGAAATGGTAACAAAGTTACAAGAAGGCAATATGCTACAGAAAAATAGAAGATTATAGCTTGGAATTCGATGGAATAATCTTGTACAGGAACAAAATTTATGTACCCAGTTCTCACGAATTGAGCATTATGATCTTGAAAGAGGTGCATAATGTGTCGTATGTTGCGCATCCTAGATATTAGAAAATAGTGGCAATAGTCAAGAGCCATTACTATTGGCAAGGAATGAAGAAATAAATTGCAAGGTACATAGCCAGATGTATGGAGTGTCAAAGGGTCAAAGCTGAGCATAGACACCCAGTTGGGTTGCTACATCCATTACCCATTCTTGAGTGGAAGTGGGAAGTGTTGACAATGGATTTCATCACAATATTACCCAAAACAAACAAGCAACATGATTCCATCATGGTGGTTGTGGATAAGCTTACGAAGGTTGCCCATTTTATTCCATTGAATACTACTCACACGAAAACTAATTGCATGGTATTCCTAATAAAATTGTGTCTGACAGAGACCCAAAGTTTACCTCGAAGTT
The DNA here is from genome assembly GCA_009831015.1 of Picea engelmannii. Classification (NCBI taxonomy): domain Eukaryota; kingdom Viridiplantae; phylum Streptophyta; class Pinopsida; order Pinales; family Pinaceae; genus Picea; species Picea engelmannii. Next base: position 124,283 of record ML788372.1, read on the forward strand.
TTGGAGAGGATTATTCAAGGGTTTCAGAATGAACCTGAACTTCAGAACATCCTATAATCCTGAGTCTAATGGACAAATAGAAAGAGTAAATCAAGTCATAGAAGATATGTTAAGAATGTATGTGATGGAAAAACCATCCAGATGGGAAGACTACCTACACTTGGTAGAGTTTGCTTACAACAATGGGTACCAAGCATCACTGAAGATGATCCCATTTGAAGCACTTTATGGAATAAATGGAAACACGCCAATAAGTTGGGACAACTCAGTTGATAGAGAAATAATTGGGCCAGAGTTGCTCAGGGAAATGGAAGAGCAATTGTTAAAGATAAAGTAGAATTTGAAGGCTACCCAAGATAGGCACATAATCTATTCTAACAAAGGCAGAACCCACAGGGAGTTTAAAGTGGGTGAACATGTTTTCTTGAAGGTGAAAGCCAACATAACTTCCCCGAAGCTGGGAAACTATTCCAAGTTGGAAGCCATATATTGTGGACCGTTTAAAATTCTAGAAAGGATTGGACTATTAGCTTATATGATTGCATTTTTTGCATGCATGACTATTCATAATGTATTTCATGTCTCATTTCTCAAGAAATATATACCTGATGCTAATCATGTGATCGATTGGAATGTGATTCAGGTGGAGAAAGAAGGCTCTTTACAAGTGCATCTGGTGCACATACTAGACTGGAAGAGAAAGAAGCTACAGAATTGAGTCATAAGGCTTGTAAAGGTCCAGTGGACCTTGTATAGTCCTGAGGACATAACATGGGAGCACAAAGATGTTATGTGGGCAGAATACTCACATATTTTCGAAGATTTTGAAAATCTTGTTGATGTTGTGTAAATGAGTTGCACTAAGGAAAGTACAAAAATAAGGGGAGGGGATATTAATATCCCAAGGCCAAGCCCTAGTTTTAATTATGAATGTAACATGTTTTGTAGGTTGGTGATACAAGTACTTATAAGTTGGTAGGCTTATGTGTTTATTAGTCTAGAGATTCTAGATGTTAAAGGCTAGGAGCCTGTTTTGTACATGAAAATATTCATATTTTTAATATAAAAACATCGTTGCGTGTAGACGAACCACAAAGAAAGAGTATGGGGTACTAAGATCCACTATGATGGGTAAGGGAAGGGGGCTGAGAGGCTAGGAGAAAGTGGCTAAGCTTGAGGGCTTAACCCAAGGGAATATTATAATGTATTTCCTGGAAATAATAAATTTGGGAAATAAACCCTGATATCTTAAGTTCCTTTTTGGAGAAGGCAATGAAATCAAAGTGGAGAGGGACGAGCTCCCAAGAGATCCATGTGACAACCCAGGCGCATAAAAATTTTTGGGGAAAAATAATCTTTGTAGGGGGGGTTGGCCATTTGTTCAAGGCTCCCAACTCTCACAGGTATAGGGACTAAGCATTCAGACAAACAACCATTTTTCCCCTTCGTTGACCTCTGCAACCTCTCATCACACATGCACCTCTGGAGCCTATAGACATTGAGACATATTCTATGCCTTTCCTAAATAACCAAGATGTTAAGCTCTAATATTGGCTCATTACCCCTTAATTGGGGCATATTACATTAGTAATATTATTTTATTTATGTCAGCATTATTCCATTAGTTGTAATTATACCTCCTAGTCTCCTATATATACCAAGGAGACATTTTCATTTGGAATCATCTCTTACTAGAACATTTATCTGGGGTAAAAGGAGGTTTCCCCCTCAAAGAGGCTTATTATCTAAAATTATCTCTTTTTAAAGGCGTTGAGTAATTATTCTAAGGTTTTTCTATGCTATATTAATATTTGGTTCTTAACATATGGTATCAGAGCTCAAGGTCTTGGGGTTTCGCTGCTACATCTGAGACACCTTAGAATTTTCACTATTACTTTTTTTATAAAATATTT
>ML788372.1:162106-179472 GCA_009831015.1 Picea engelmannii
CAGCTTGAAAAACAGAGGTTGTAGCCTCATTATGAGTTGGTGCTCATATGTATGATAATGTAAATAATGTAACTATTACTTATCATATAAAGAAAAGAGGTTTTTACCCTGTATGGGTTTCCTCAAGAAATATCTGTCTCTGTGTTTCTCATATATGTGACTGATGTTGAATGTGCCATTGTTTATTTCCCTGCATTATTGTGATCATCATTTAGTGTTTCAGCAAAGAGTTTAAAAAGAAGCATAATTGTTTAAGCACGGTAACAACTGATTCACCCCCCCTCTCAGTTGTCCAACACCCCAAACATGACTAAACACTTCCATCATATCTTCATGTCAACTGAAGATGAAGTGTATCCAACCTCTCACTAGCATATAAAAACTTGAACAATAACCAAACAAAACCTGTCAATTTTATGCCAGCCACAATTTCAGAGTCGTGGGGGTGACCAATTTTCCACAGAAGTGGCTTACAGTCATCCTTCCTACCATTTTAGGAATGTAATTATGTAGTGTACCTAGGGAGGTAATATGGGTTACCTAGGGAGGTAACCAATGGGAATATGGTTATGTACAATTAGTGGAGGCTATTAAATGTAAGGTGGACTAGGTATTGAAGAAATGTATGAAATAGTGTAAGCTATGTATTGAAGCAGAGTGAAGAATATTGTGAATGTATCAAGCATTGTTTGAGGAGTGTTATCCTTCCTTAAGGATTAATATATGGTGTTACCATACCTAAAGGGTTTTGTCTACATTCTTGTGTTCAGTATATTGGTGAATGGTTTGGCTTATTATTGTTGATATTGTGGGTTTATTTTGAGATTTATCTTCAATTCTATTCAAGTGCTTAACAACTGGTATCATAGCACTTTCCTTAGCCAAAGAGGGGGAGAAAATTTTGGCTCTTTTTGCAGATTTTTTCTAGGGAAAAAAGACAGCGGTGCACTTCAGGTTCAAATCTGAAAATTTTTAAGACGAATTTGGAAAAAAAAAATGGATATTTGAATTCCTATCGGAAAAATACCCAATTTAAAAAAAAATCAGCAAAAATGGGGTCCGAGAAGTAAAGTTATCAGAATTTTAAATTCGGTCATTTTTCAGGGTTTTTCCAGAAAAAACCATGTGATATACACAGTAAGTTATTTTTACACCCTATTTTTTGTTGAAGATTTATTCCAAGAAAGATTTATTTTACAGGAAAAGATGATGGTCCTAGTATTGAATATGTTTTTAAGTCCCATGTGTAAGAATGTAAAGAGCAGTCGAAATTTTGTCTACACCTTAGTTTGAGAGAAGATGCTCACACATGGTGGCAATCATTTGAAGTTTGGGAGTGGATGTCACTTTCTGAGGAGTTACTTGAAAATATGTAGAGATTTTGAAACCTCTATATAGTTAATTTAATAGTTCTTATTAACCTTTCGAATCCCTCATTAGTGGAGACTTTGAAACCCCTATATACCTAACTTAATGAGTACATTCCCTTCATCCCTTCACCCTCACCACCTAGCTTCCACTGACATTGTACCTACGCATACTTCCTTTGATCCCCTAAATTGAAATTGGTACTAAAATATGAGACCACCAGCCAGAGTAAAATCCTTTGGTCCCTTCCCCTAAGACCATTACCTCATAAGGATTGACCTCTGAAATAGGGCTAAGCATCATTTTTCTTCAGGAACCAAGTATACATAAATATTATATATATATATATATATATATATATATATATATATATATATATATATATAATATTTATATTGTATGGATAATTTACATGAAGATATTTGATATGGCACCTTTAACTTACCTCAGTAGTGTCACTTTGAGTTTGAGTTCAAATTAGAAATTTAATGCAATTGCTATGAGAGAAAACCAGCAAAATACTTATCCATTGGGTTATCTTTTTGTTAAACCTTTATATACTTAATAATTCTTACTCATCATTCAAATATGTAAAGACTTTGAAACCTCTATATAGTTAATTTAATAGTGCTTATTAACCTTTCGACTCCCTCGTTAGAGGAGACTTTGAAATCCCTATATACCTAACTTAATGAGTACATTCCCTTCACCCTTACCAACTAGCTTCCACTGAAATTGTACCTACACATACTTCCTTTGATCCCCTAAACTGAAATTGGGACTGAAGTATGAGACCACCAGCCAAACTAAAATCCTTTGGCTATATATATATATATATATATATATATATATATATATATATATATATATATATATATATATATATTTATATTGTATGGATAATTTACATGAAGATATTTGATATGGAACCTTTAACTTACCTCAGTAGTGTCACTTTGAGTTTGAGTTCAAATTAGAAATTTAATGCAATTGTTATGAGAGAAAACCAGCAAAATACTTATCCATTGTTATCTTTTTGTTAAACCTTTATATACTTAATATTCTTACTCATCATTCAAATATGTAAAGACTTTGAAACCTCTATATAGTTAATTTAATAGTGCTTATTAACCTTTCGACTCCCTCGTTAGAGGAGACTTTGAAATACCTATATACCTAACTTAATGAGTACATTCTTTTCACCCTTACCACCTAACTTCCACTGAAATTGTACCTACACATACTGCATTTGATCCCCTAAACTGAAATTGGGACTGAAGTATGAGACCACCAGCCAAAGTAAAATCCTTTGGCCCCTTCCCCTATGACCATTACCTCATAAGGATCGACCTTTGAAATAGGGCTAAGCATCATTTTGCTTCAGGAACCAAGTCACCAAAACCAAACCTTGCTAAGTTGTATATGTATATATATATATATATATATATATATATATATATTGTATGGATAATTTAGATGAAGATATTTGATATGGCACCTTTAACTTACCTCAGTAGTGTCACTTTGTGTTTGAGTTCAAATTAGAAATTTAATGCAATTTCTATGAGAGAAAACCAACAAAATACTTATCCATTGGGTTATCTTTTTGTTAAACCATTATATACTTAATAATTATTATTCATCATTCAAATATGTAGAGACTTTGAAATCCCTATATACCTAACTTAATGAGTACATTCCCACTTTGAAACCTCTGTATACTAAACTTAATAAATTATTTCTAAACATTTAATTCCTTCAGTACTAGTCCTTTCCAAAGGATAGGACTATAGTGATTGGTTCATCGTTGACCTTCAATTACTTTCCCTTTGACAATACATATTTTTGTGCTTCTCAAAGTTGTAGATGGGAAGAGTAAAATAGTTTTTTTTTTATGACATTTTAATTGTTTTTTATCTAACATACTATTGGCTAATAAGTTGGTACTCTTATTGTCAAGCTCTTTTTGTGAATGTTTACATAACCTAAGATTTGAGTCTATAATATATTCATTGACGCTCTTTTGGAGGTCCTTAAATAGGACCTGACACAATGAAGATATTATAGACTCAAAACTTAGATTAACACTCTTTTTTATGTCGTTAAATAAGACCTGACACAATGCATTTTTCCAATTTTGTATAACATAAGTTTATTGAAGCTCTTTCTAGGGATGAAGACAATGGCTTTGCATCTATTAATTGATATCATTACATTCATATCTAGTTGACTAGCAAACAAATGTGAAGGGTAAGTGAGGCTATCAAGATTTAAAATAGTCTAACAAATTTGGCCATCGTCTCCACCACCTAGACAACATCGCCTTAAAAAGAGGGCCTAAAAAATACTCATGACCTTCGTGTCCAAATAAAAATTTTAGATTACTCATTTGGAGGAGAAAATACATACTGAACAATATTGAGCCTAGACGAGAACAATTGGCATGATGCTTCATAGCTCCCTTTACCTTTAGTAGGTGTTAGCTATAGAAGATACCCTGAAACTTACCCACAATAGTTGATCCACCACAAGAAGTGAAGATATAGAGTCGCACAACAACAGGTACAGATGCAATTCCACATCTAGCATAGGGAAATTCAATTATGTTTGTACTTAATCTTCTGGAGAAGTTTCAGATAACTACTTATGTACTTACTTAATATTTTGGAGAAGTTTCTCGGGATCTGTCAGGGTAACTTCACATGTCCTTTATTATGCATTGAATATTCATTTGTATTTGTTGGGTGTTTGAAACCTTTTTTTTCCTTGATGAGTGCACATTAGTTGTGGCAGACAACTCCCCACATTTTGTAATTTTTTATCTTATTGTGTTGTCTCTTTTCATTGAGTCATCCAATACTTTTTCGCATATAGACATGATAATTTTCCTTCACCCATCAACAACCAGTGTTTTTTCTCTACATTTTCATGTAAAAGTGGTGCACTGGTTCTATTTCATGCATGTCCTTACGTTTTCTGGAAATTATGCCTCGCTCCTTTTAATCCCCATAGCTTCATATTCATCGTGATAATGACAAGTTTTGTTTATGTTTTATTTTACAACATATGTACCAACCATCCATATGCAACGGTGGCCTTTCCTTCAAGTGGACTGTGGAGTTTTGTCTATATAGATAAATAGTTTGTTGGAAAATTTGTATAGCATAGAAGGTTTAGGCAACTGCTAACTGACCTCCGTAATTTTGTTTCCTAGTTTTTCCTTGTTGGTTTGCACTTTTTTCATAGGTCCTCCCCGAAACCCTTGAACACGCTCATATCTATTTTGATTCTTGGGGACCTCTCCATCCCATTGTCATCTTTTAGATGGTTCACCTTCATTGGATAGCATCTCATCTTACCATTTGTGTATGTCTGAAACCAAAATAAAAAATAGGACAAAGAAAATGATAATATAATAATAAGGCCCAATATGGTAGTTAGATCTAATAAATGGTAGTTAAATAAGGCCCAATATGGTAGTCAGATCTAATAAATGGTAGTTAAATAAGGCCCAATATGGTAGTTAGATCTAATAAATGTAAGAGGAATTACTAGAAGGTTCTACTTCTAGAAGATTCCTCCTCTAGAATGTTATTAGGTGGTTGGTAGCACTATATAAATGGGTTCAAGCAATGTAATGAGACAAGTTGAGAAGTATTTTATTTCGAGCGGTAGCTCAATAGAAGGATGCCCCCTTGAAGAGACAAAAACAAGACAAGATCCCTTCCATAATAGGATCCATTATATGGTGTTTCCCTACCTCAAGGGTTTTCTCATAATAAAGTGTGTTTCTTCTATAGTGATTTGTGGATCTATTGTGGTATTTATGTATTCATTATTTTGTACTTAACAATTGGTATCAGAGCACTTTCCTTGGCAGAAAGTGTGGGCAAGTTTTTTTTATTTTTGCATATTTTTCAGAGAAGAAAATGAGGGCCACGACATTCCGAACAATTTATGTGATTTTTTGGGTGTAATTTGCAAAAACCGGTTGTATATATGAGTTCCTCTCTAAAAAATAACCAATTTAAAAAAGACAATCATCTGAAATGGATTTCAGGAAGTGAAGTTATCGCCATTATAGAATCTACAATTTTTCAGGGTTTTTCGCAAACGGTCGCATGACGTTTCTGATTTCTATAGCACCTAGGGCCAAATTTGCCCCAAAAAATTACAGATCTGAGTTCCTCTCACAATTTCACCCAAATTCAAAAAACAAATCGTCCTAATCGAAATTCCGTAAGTGAAGATATCGTTGATTTAAAATCAACCATTTCTGGGATTTTTCATGACGGCGGTGGGATTGCAGAGTTCGTAAGTTTTCACAGGGTGTTCAAATTGCTACCAAATTAGTGCCATTGGATAGAGGATTTTTAGTTCTTTCTTCTGGCATATTATATAAGGTTTTTTTTATGGATATGTGATGCACTCCAACCTCTACAAAATTTACAATGTCCCTAAATGCTCTCGGTGATATACTAAGGGACCACCTTCAGATTTATCTTGCCATTCTAACAAAATATGCTAGAGAATATATTTCCTGGAATGATTTAGAACGTGATTCTGAGTCCCGATACTATACTCTTTCAATGCAAGAGATCCAAGAGGGATATAACAGGGATATCATTGACATTTACATCTCGGCATAATATAATGAAAAAAGATATGCTTGGTATGATTACGAGGACAATTGTGATGATTGGTGTATGGATAGTTTTCATTTATGGGATGACAACCACTTTAATATTTTGAGCGGTACTTCAAAAATTCTCTAAAGTCTTAGATTCAAAGGTGAATGTCCTAAATTTATTTTAAACAGTTTTTCCTAGTTGGAAATTTGGATGAGCAAGAATATAATTGGGAAACTAACATCAAGACATATAAAATACAATAAATATTTCTAGGTAGAAGAAGGTGTTGGTTCAGGTGTTTAAATCAGATATTTAGACATTATACAAGTAATTTGCACCATATGAGGAAATGGATACAAGTTTTTGAAACAGAAATGCGTTGAAAACATGACCCAAACAACATCATGCCATATGTTGCAACACCAAACACACTTGGCTTACTGCTCAGCATTTTCACTCTTACTAGTCTTTCCCTTGCATGAAGCAATATTTCCTCATTCTGAGAGGTATCACATTGAATGATGGAAAATATGTAGTATTTGATTCAAGAAAATATCTAATTTTATCCACTCCACACCTAATCATGCCCAACGGTTTGTTTACTCTAGCGAGGTGCTCTCACTCTAGTCTCATTTTTGCGGTAGCAAAGGCTACAAGTCATTGCATGACAGTAACAACACTCTAATTCAGTTATTATGATAAATAATATGTACCTAGTATTAGAGTAATTAATGTTGCATGTATATTTTAAATTGAATGCACAATGAAAAGATAAATAGAACCGAAATGTTTTACTTGTAAACGTTTAAAACATGAACTTCAATTGTTGACATTTTCAATGAGCTTCCATGCAATATATCAAGGTCAGTATCCATAATCTCATTCAACTTGTTCAATTATACTCATCGAATGAGGAACTTTACATGGCTTTGCAACACATTTCCAAAAATATCTTTAACAATGGTGTCAGGATCACTCTTTGATGCCTTCCTCAGGCTCACTATTATGTGCCACAAAGCAATCCGTATTGCTAGCAAAAGAAGCACGCTAGTGAGGCCGGGGAGGGGGGAGAGTAGGGTAATGGGTAGCCATGTATGACACATGGAGAAAAACTAGATGGTTTTTCATGCAATTTTCCTCATGTATGCATGCATGTTCAAAGTTAGAGGAGTATGGAGCATATGTATGCTTGCATGTTTGAAAATATAGGAGTATATGTGTCCTGAATACTTCTTTCTAGTATCCTTATCATGGTGTCCTTAGTATTGTGCAAGTTAGAATTTAGGTCATAAGTCAACACTGCATTTCTGGACCCATTATTACTCATAGTGAGTAATCCCCTCCAGCTAATATGCCCTAGATATTGGGTGTTGAGATTTTCCATGGGCCTTATGGTTATGGAGAGTTTTGTCCCACCATAAGAGTATTTTAATCCTATAGGGAATCCAAGCACATGGATATAGCATCGGGCCATAAACCCTAACAAAGCCAAAGTGAATTCAAGATCACCACTACATCTTAAGCATGGTCTTACACCCAACATCAAAGGGGGATATGTGGAAGCGAGAGTCTTTAGTTACCACTATTTTTCCAACATATCAGGTTATTACATGCTTAATAATCATAATAATGTGAAATTGAGTGCTTGCAGGAAGGTATGACAAGAAAGTAAGGACCTTACTAGGTTGATCAGTGGAAACCAACACAATGGTAAATCCCATGTGCTCACAAGTTAAACACGAAAACTAAAGGCACATAAATATGAATCTTATCGAAACTTGGTAGTCGAGCAAAATATATATCCCACTACAACATGTTGATTAATTGATATATTCAAGAATTAAGTGTAAACGAGTAGATGAATAGGATAACAAATGTCTTTACACAATCACCATATGCATAAACATGTCTCGATGCTTTTCAATTATGTGGTTATACTTATTAATATGTCTCTGTATATATGTAAACTTAAAATAAAATGTATAAAATTATATTTATTAATATTATTCTCAATGTTAATTAGTATGTAATTACATGATTGCATTATGATTCAATTTATGATTAGATTATTATGAATATTTTTTACATGTTTTCACTTGTGTTTTCTAAGTAGTGCGACATTTTTAGAGAGCCTTGCATTCAAAGGCATGGCATCTGATCTTTTCTCTAGTTTTTATAATGCAAATTGGTATAACACTAGCCTCCCAAATAAGGGAGTGGGTATAATGTTAGCCTCCCAAATAAGGGAGTGGGTATAATGTTAGCCTCCCAAATAAGGGAGTCGGTCTCAATCTTACCTACCCCACTATCATACCTCAGGGCCTGTTAGCAACAGGAGGAAAGCACACCCATCATCCTCCCTAGTAAACCTGCTAATATTGGGGGCAATCAAATTGTTGCAAATCCAACCTTGGCTTCTTATTGGGATGATGGGTGTCGAATCTATTGACTGAGAATGGGACTGACTAATTATTGGGATTTTGATTTTTGTTAGGGTTTCTATAGTTTACTACTATACCTCTAACTTTAGGATATTATTGATAGTCATATGTATTTTCTATAGCTTAAATGTTTTTATGTTTGATTTGTTTGTTTGTTTCCTTTTATTTTGCATAGACCTCACACAATTACCCTAAACAAATATTTCTTGCTTAAGAGTTGGTATTGAACATGCTTTACAACCCTCTCTAAAGGTAAGGTCCTAAAATTCATTACCTACCTAAGCTCAGGTAAGTAACCCAGTCACTGAGGTCCAACCTAAATTCCTCTCTTTTCGTCCTTGTTGGGGTTTGTTGATTTTATTCAATGACCTCACAATAAATACATTATCTGGTGCCATTCCCTAAGAGATGGGACAATTGCAAAATTTATCATCATTATAAGATCCATTGAAATTATCATTCTTGTAATTTGATGTAATTGATATTGTTGGATTACCATGAGGGGGGGTGAATCAATACTGAGCAGTTTATACCACTTATCATTTTAACCACAATGTATGTTCCTTTAACTTATTCAACAATGTTTATCAGTTCATCATTAATATGTTATTGCATCATATAACATTAATATCCATCAATGCATAATAAACATTAATAGACACATCCACAAAATGCACAGTACACCAATATTTTACGTGGAAACCCAATGCGGGAGAAAACCATGTAATGATTTTATTATATGTCTTTAAGAATTACATTCAAGGAAGCACCAACTTCCAATTCTCCAGCTACAGCTCGAAGAGGCTTTGACCCCCTATTTTCAGGCTACAACCTAACGGAAGCTACAAATACTCAATTCTCTAGCTACAACCAGAAGGAGACTACAACCCCCTATGTTCTCTGGCTACAACCAGAAGGAGGCTACAACCCCCTATGTTCTCCGGCTACAACCAGAAGGTGGCTACAACCACATATCATTTCCCCTTCCTGCCATCCATAAATATAAGTAATATGATGAAACCAATGTGACACTGTCACTATGAGATATATCGATGTAAACATGTACCAATATAACCAACAACGTGTAACCAAACCACTATCATTTCTTTTCCAAACATTTATATATCTGACATCTTCCTTTTTCTTTGTAGATTTTTCTTCGTCTCATTTTATTGCCAATCTTGTGATCTCTGGGACTTGGTATTTGTTCACCTTTTCTTCATGTTTTCTTATCCATACTTTCTTATATATGATATTAGTTCTCTCTTTCATGGAAGTATCGATCATGCTTCTACAATCACGAGATATGTGTCCATAGTTATGACATTTGTAATATTCAATGTTACATGGGGCCACATAAGCATTTATTTCTTGAAAAATTATTTTATAATCCCTGCAATTTGTAACCTTATGTCCAAAGTTAGTACAATAAAAACGATAATCATAAAAGAAATTTACATACCTGGGAGTGAATGATCTTCTTTTTTGTGTAGTCCTTCTGAATTCCTACCTTGACTAATCATGATCATGATTGAAGTTTGTTTGTGGCTTGAACATGGATGGTGTTCTTCAAGATGTATCTTTATTAGTTTTCTTAGATTATGGTTTACCATGATTCATTCCTTTGATTACTTCTGCATAACTCTTTATCTTTTCTTCATTTTTCTTTTCTAGCAACCTAGAGTGTTTCTCTTCATTCTTTATTGTTGATGTAGATGTTTTTGTCTCTTCAACATTCTTGTTGAGATTGATGACTTTGACTCTTAGTGTAACAAATTCTTCTTCAATCTTCTCGACCTCTTCTTCTTTCTTCATTATCTGAGACTTCATTACTTATTTTGTTCTCTTTGCTTCTTCAAGTTGGACTTTCAATGTAATTATTTATTCTTTGAGTATTCTCTCTTCTTGAACAAAATCTTCCTCAATATGGTTTAATTCATTAGTTCTTTCCTTGATATGATCTATCAATATCTTTTCTCTCTTTTCTGCTTCTTTCTTTTGTGCTGTTATGTTGGCTTCTAAAAAATACTTTTTATATTCTAGAGTTTCTTCAATTCTTCTGGCCTCTTCTAGTTGATATCTTAAATTCTTGATGACCTGTTGAGCTTCTTTGGAACCTTGAACACTTTCATTTTGTTTCATCAATTATTTCTTGACTTGTTTTCTTCTCTTTATTTCTTTAGATCATCTAAAGCATTGATCATTTCTACTTCATAATTTTCTTCTATTTCAAATGGATTTTCTGTCTCATTACCTTCATGGAATTCAATTCCAAGATGTCCACATTTTCACAATTAAAACAAAACAACATACTTATGTTGATTATGTACTCTTCTTCTTCTAAATCTGTTTGACATGATGAAAATCTTTCATCTTGATCTATACCTTCATATTCTTTGAAATTCTCTAACTCTGTGATGGGTGAAGATTATATGTTATGTAACTTATCCTAAAGTTATTTAGTTGATGAACATTTACCCACTTTGTCCTTTACTGAATCATATATTCCTTCCAAAATGAAATCCATTGCAATTTTTTTTATTTTGTTTCAGTTCCTTCTTTGTTGTAGTCTTACCCTTTTTGAACTATCATATCTTGTAACAACTTATTGTCAAATATCATACCCATGTGCCTGTAAAAATACTTTCGTCCTTCCACTCCATATGCCATACTCTAGACCACTATGACCATTAAACAATGGTACTCCATTCTTAGTATATTCTATGATCTCCTTCCAGTGGTTAAACTGTTTGCTAAAGGAACCAGCGCTAATACCAATTTTTGGATTACTAAGAGGGGGGGTGAATCAATAATGAGCTATTTATACCACTTACCTTTTAACCATAATGTATATTCCTTTAACTTATTCAACAATATTTATCATTTAATCATTAATATGTTATTGCATCATATAACATTAACATCCATCAGTGCATAATAGACAATAATAGACACATCCACACAATGCACAGTACACCAGTATTTTACGTGGAAACAAAATGTAGGAGAAAACCACATAATTATTTTCTTATATGGCTTTAAGAATTATATTCAAGGAAGCACCAAATTCTAATTCTCCAGCTACAACTAGAAGGAGGCTCTGACCCCCTATTTTCAAGCTACAACCTGAGGGAAGTTACAACTCCCCAATTCTCTAGCTACAACCAGAAGGAGGCTACAAACCCCTATGTTCTCTGGATACAATCAAAATGTGGCTAAAACCACCTATCCTTTCCCCATCCTTCCACCGATAAATATAAGTAAGATGGTGAAACCATTGTCACAGTGTCACTATGAGATATGCCATTGTAAACCTGTACCAATCGGATCTAAAAACTTGTAAGCAACATGTGCCACTATCATGTAACCACCCTGTACCTATGCTTATCCCGTACCCACAAAACCCAATAGGTATGTGACATGTCTACTCTGCAATGCATGTATGTACGTGCCCTTTCTATATTGCAGACCATGTATATACATGGCCTATTTGTACTACAACCTGCATATGTCTTCTGAAAAAAGGGTTTTCTCTTTCTTGAATAACTTTGACCCTTTGTTTCCTCTGTCACATCAACCTGCAACTTGTCCCAGCCTGTACGAATCAATCTGTACCAATCAACCTTCTATAAATCAACTTGTACTATCAACCATGTACATCAATCAATCACACAACTTGTACCATCTCAAGTGCATCAAGTATACATATCACAATACCTCATAACCATCACCAAGAGAAATATTTTCTTTTACTAATATATCAAGATKTATATGCCACATCATCCATATACCATGTGTCAACAATACTACTAGTAAGTGCCTCTAAACATGTACCAATCATGTGTCACCAACACTACTAGCAAGTGCCTCTAACAATGCACCACACATGTACCAATCATGTATCAACGACACTACTATAAAGTGCCTCTAACAATGCACCACACATGTACCAATCATGTATCAACAACATTACTAGAAAGTGCCTCTAACAATGCACCACACATGTACCAATCATGTATCAACAAGTCAAACTATGACTCATCAATATGCACCAATATCACCATACCATAGACCTCATGTATGTTCCAACTCATCAACTATATGTCCCAACATGTATATCAACCATATACCAAATACATATACCAATATAACCAACAAAAGTCCTCTATCAGTACATCACACAATCCATGATCCAAATACCATAAACCCTTACATCAAACCAAGTTCCAAAACCTAATTTCTATGTAGCCTCAAGTGTGTACCAATCATATATCAATAAGACTAAAAACATTCTCTCACAATGTATCATAAGATATACTAATAACACTCACACATGTACCATCCATGCACTACACCAAATATGCCTCAAACTAACCAACAACTTCACTAGCACTTCACAACCAAAAACCCTCAACCATGTACATAAAAATATTATCTATATCTCAATGCTTGGACCAACAAGATATACCAATGAATAATATCAAATATACCATCATTGTACTTTTGTAGATCTGACTTATACAATAAGTGTCATACAACCAATAATCTCTCTAGGGAAAATCCTCAAACCCCCAATAAACATTTCTCATGTATACAACAAAATCCAACTACTCATAGAAATAAGACCTACATTTTGAACCAGTGGATAGATCTAATGTACATGATTACTGTAGACCTTCCTGGGTGCTTGCTTTCAGAATCTAGAGACCTAGCATCTTCATCTTCTCAAGTTTCTATGGCTTTACCCTCATGTACGCACCATATTATACTACCAATTCGTGTACATACACACCCTATTATATTGTTAGCATGTGTATGTACACACCCTATTGTACTATTAGCCCGCATACACCTCAGAAAATATGTTGTTTTTTTTAGTAGTTCTGCAACTTTGAATCTTTCGCCATCAATCCTCTTTCACTTCCTCAATATTGTGTAACTTGATGTATCAATGTGTACTTGCAATAAACCTTTTACCAAATAGATATTCAATAATATTCAATATGTGCTAATAGGAGAGCCTTTCTCTCTTATTTATACTTTCATGTAGCTTCCTCAAGGGGTTACCTTCTAACCAACTTAACCCAACTTCCTCATTTTTTGGGCTAACCCACTTCTAACCACTTGTCCACTTATAACTACCTTATCCACAAATAGTAAGTTCTCCACATCTAGTTGCAACTAACTTTATTATTTAAATAATTTTTCTTGCAACCACTTTGACTTGTCCATAAATACTAAACTCACCACTTCTTGTCACAACCACTTTATTATTTAAATAATTTCTCTTGGAAACCACTTTGACTACTTTGTTATTTAAGTAATTTCTCTTTACTCATAACCTCTTGTTGCAACTAATTTATTTTTAATCATTTTCTTAATGCAACAACCATACCCATGATTAACTCCTAGTTATCATCAATTTGACTAGTACACTTCTTCTAGGAGCTTCTAGAATAATTTACTTCGTTGACCTTCTAGGGGATTCTAGATAACTCATGAGGGTTCTCCAACTTTCCATGGCCATAACTCTCTAAATGTGAGGAGTTATGTGAGATTCCACATATCAACGGAAATGGCATGACATGTATTATCCATCTAGAATAGTATTACCTGTAAATTCACTGATCGTCATGCCTTTATACCTCAAACAAAATCGGGTCCCTTACCCATGCCTTTGTGCTACCGTAATTCGCTACCAGAATTCTCCAAGGGTTGACATTAATCACTAAGGGTTGACATCAATCTACAATATCACTCTCCAATGGTTGACATCAATGAAAACCAACAGTCCAAACCAATTGTCCATCAACCTAAGCCAATTGTCTGACAAATATTATTTGGCTGCACCGTCAGTTTATTTGATACTCACACATAATTATCTATGTTGACTATATTCAATTACCTTACATGAAATACATTATCCGATGTCATTCCCCAAGAGCTAGGACAACTATAAAATTTATCCTCATTGTAAGATCCATTGAAACTGTCATTCCTCCTCCGACAATTCCAGTTATTCATGTAGTTCCTATAAATTTAATACCTTTGGTCATTTTAGATTGAATAATAAAATTGTGTGATCCTTATTTTCCTAGTGTGTAAGTATACTTTGTTATGAATGTTTCCATGCTAATATGGAATTTCAAATCTTTATAAATTGATGCTAAAAAAATTAACATCCCAACTTTATTGATATTCTTATATGTAGTTTTATTTGAATGCCTTCTCAAGGGTTTAAATATATTCAACATACAAATGTACAAAAAAATTATAGAGTTGGAGATTTATTTTTCTTCTCAAAATGGTATACTAATTTTTTTTATTTAACTCTTAAATATGAAGTATTTTCTGATATCCTACATTATATGGAATTGGGCTACGTTGAGTATGTATAATCAAAATAGTAAAAAGGTAATATTTTTTAGACAGTTATGAATATTCTTTATAAATGAAAAATGATGTGCATTCTTATTTTTCATTTAAACACTAGATATATTTTTTCTTTAGACACCTTTATGTCAAAGGTAGCCACATAATTTGTAACACATGCTTTAATATACATTGGTATATGAACCTTGTGGTTGCCAATTAGTCAAATCAACCCATGAATTTACAAAATCATCAAACGAAGTCGTTGAAGCTATTTTTTCCTGGCTACATCTCTGGGTAATAATTTTAGTTGTATGCATGAGAACTATCGACTATTTCCATCTATCCAAAAAATATTTGGATTTGACGAGTACATGTCATGATCAAGCCCACTAAACTTTGTTATTTTGCACATGATTGTTGACATACAAGTGTTGATAAATCTTATGTAATTCGTCTTGTATAGAACATTCCTAATTTTCCTCCATACTTAGAAAAAATTGAGATCATCGTGAGTTAATAAACATATTACATTGCTACACCAAACCTTTGCAACCCACATAACAATTACTTACTTTTTGCGACCTCCATTATGCACTATCTACACTTAAAAAAAATTGTAAGTGGAAATTCACCCACGGGTGTGGAGAAATACCTCGATCACTTCCCCACCACGTTGTCCCTCTTCTTATCGTGTCACTCGTACGCTTTTCCATAGTCCTGCCATACCATGATCCTAATAATCCACCATTCCGCTTATCCCTATTGTCTTCCATATCGATCCTCTCATTTCCTCATAGTTCTGCCATCCCATCTTCTTGTCATCCCGCTTATCCCAATCATTCGGTTGTCTCGATCATTCATCATACCGATTTTTCGTCACCCTATGACGCTTTACATCCCGCCCTATCAAGTTTCCCAATATGCATTAAATCATTATTTTTATAAATGAATACCACTTGTATAAGTGTTAATATCATTATTAATGACGAGTTTCTCAAGACAACTTCCCATAAATGTTAATACCAATTATCATTTAAAATCCTTGAATTAAGAGCCATGGAATGTGTTAAAATAAACAAATTTATTTTGATAATAGCGATTCGAAAAGTTGTGATTAATTTTTTCACCTTAGATAAATATGTCAGCTCAAAGAAAAGAACAGTTTTGCGGGGACACTATCAATATTTTGGGACGAGAAGACTAGGTATTTTAGTGGTCATTGGCTTACAAGTATTATTCTACATTACCACCCCCGAAAAAGAATTTGAACAGGACTTGGACATCCGGAATTGCATCGGCGGGTTGTGTTCCAGAGGTGTATGATTTTAAGGAACTTATTTCATGGTGTATTGACAAATTTCATAAGGAAATGAGAATTATTCAGTTGCAGGGAGAATCACCCATCTCTTTAGCCTCTTCAATTTTTAAAAGGATGTTAAGACTCCTTGAACCAACCATGGTTTTCAAGTGTGACAAAGTTGAAGATTTCCTTAAGACGAAGCAAGGAATATTCGAACTTCTAATGGACTACAATTTTAACTGAAGACCTCTCAAATATTCAAGTATGTTCACTAAATAACTTGTACAGAGAAATGGCATGGTTATTTTCCAGGAATAACTGGACAGGAATCCACAACTATTGTTCCCAATATTGCTTCATGCATACTATATTTTTCAATTCATGAAAATGTTATTTTCAACTAGGCAAGGATTATTTTAAGTGAGTTATCATTTCAGCTTGGAAACTTACGCAAAAATAAAATATGGTATATTTCTTCATATTTTATTTCCGTTGTGACTTAATGTGACGTGTTCAAAGGCCTACCCTTGGCCAAAAAGGTTAATTGTAAATTTGACCTTGTACAAATGTGGTACCCTGGATTTGAATTTCAAGGATTCCACCCTCTAAAGTCATGGAATTCCATGAGGCCACAAGAGAAGGTTTAAAATTTTCAATTGGAGATATAGAAAATGAAAATGCAATTCTAAAAGATAGAGTAATATAATTTTAAAATTCTCTAATTCCCCCACCATTATTATCTAGTTCTATCGCTACCATACATCCCTTGAAGACTCTGGAAGAAAGACTAGAATCAAGCTCGAGATTGAAATGGACATCAAGTTTTGTTAAGTACCTAAACCAGATCTGCAAATATAATCACCACAAATACTAAATACACAATAGATCCACAAAGCAAGATAGAAGAAACCACACTTTATTATATCAAACCCTTGAGGTAGGGAAACACCGTACAATGGATCCTATTATGGAAGGGATCCTCTCCTGTTCACTTGCCTCTTCGAGGGGGCTTCCTCCTATTGAGATACCGCTCCAAACACACTAATTCTCTTCATATCTCATTACATTGCTTGAACCCCTTTATATAGTGCTATCATCTCCTAAGAACATTCTAGAGGAGAAATCTTCTAGAAGTAGAACCTTCTAAGAAGTCATCTTACATTTATTATATTTAACTACCATAGTGGGTCTTATTTAATAATATAGTGGACCTAGTCCACCTTACATTGAATGACCTCCACTATTATCACT
>ML788372.1:180812-210265 GCA_009831015.1 Picea engelmannii
GAGGCCATATGTGAGGCTGGCTGTGAGGCTATGTGTGAGGCTGTTTGTGAGGCCATGTGCAAATGCATCCAATCTGTCATCCAATTGGGATTTGAATGATTCAAGAATTTCTTTCAAGGTTTGAGACGAAATAGCCATCTGAGAACCCTATGAACTCTTCGTTCCTGCAGCCGTCACGGAAAAACTCAAAAAATAAACCCAAGAAGTTTCGGCAGAAAATCGCGGTTTTTTCTCTAAAAACCCTAAAAAACTGTTGAACTTAAAATGCTCATAACTTCACTTCCCGGACTCCGTTTCGGCTGATTTTGTTTTTTAAATTGGGTGAAATTGTGAGAAGAACTCAGATATGTAATTTATTTGGGCAAATTCGGCCTCCAAATGCTACAGAAATAAAAATAAATCATGCCACCGTCTGCAGAAAAAACCCTGAAAATTTGCAAATTTTAAAACCTCAATATCTTGACCTTCCGGACTCCGTTTTGGATGATTTTTTTTTTTAACTTGGGTGCTTTTCTGAGAGGAACACAGATATACAACCATTTTCTGCAAATTTTTCACAAAAATATATTGAAAATGTCTGGAATGTCGCGGCCCTCTTTTTTCTTCTCCGAAAAAAAAAACTGCAAAAATAAAAAATATTTGCCCACAACTCCGGCCAAGAAAAGTGCTCTGATACCAATTGTTAAGTACCTAAACTAGATCTTCAAATATAATCACCACAAATACTGAATATACAATAGATCCACAAAGTAAGATAGAATAAACCACACTTTATTATATCAAACCCTTGAGGTAGGGCAACACCATACAATGGATCCTATTATGGAAGGGATCCTCTCATGTTCACTTGCCTCTTCGAGGGTGCTTCCTCCTATTGAGCTACCGCTCCAAACACACTAATTCTCTTCATATCTCATTACATTGCTTGAACCCCTTTATATAGTGCTATCATCTCCTAAGAACATTCTAGAGGAGGAATCTTCTAGAAGTAGAACCTTCTAAGAAATCCTCTTACATTTATTATATCTAACTACCATAGTGGGTCTTATTTAATAATATAGTGGACCTNCCCCCCCCCCCCCCACTACCTCTCTAGCTACCTTACAAGTTTTCTAGCTGCTATTAGGAGATATGTCGGTGACAACATCCAAAAGAGAATGTCCTTGATTATTGAAACTTGGGTGTTGGAAACCAGCCTTGTCTCTTTAGGCTCGAGAATGACACACTTTAGGAATTATCTTCAAGAAAACTTGGAAAATGTTGAATAATTATACTAAGGATCTATCTCTACTTTTAGTGCAAGAGTTTCAGGTCTTAGTCAATTTCAATAAAAATAAGATGTAACATCTCACTCTTGCGCACACCTGATGTGACTTATTCTTTAAGGACACTTGTGTGCAAGTGATCCGGTTCATTATATGATTGTCTTCTTCGCTTATGGATTCTGATGATGAGATTGTGGATTATGGTTTTATGTTATGTTATTTATGTATAGATTGGTTTCTCCTGAGTGTGCAGGACTCTTCACAGGTCGACGATTTCGATGGCATCGATGGACCTCCTTGGAATCTGGATCGAGTCAAAGAGAGGATTGTATATGGTTTGGGTATTTATGTTTATGCATATGTGACATATGGTCGGGTATATTATGATGTTGTTTATGAATCACTGACATGTTTCGTTGATGGATGCAGGCTAACGATTTCTTGCTAATCAAACTCAGATTAGGAGTAAAGGGGTCATGCATGACAACCAGAGATATTGAGGGCAAGGTGTGGTAGCAACCCTTCCACAACCTACTAGCACTCCAATTATGGCTCAAATTGTAGGTTAATGATTACCTAGTTCGAGAGATCCATGATATCGTGAGGGAAGACTGATACAATCATTCACAAAGATTCTAAGGAGTGCACAGTAAGGTAGGGTCCTTATTCCTTAGAGGCCCTTAGTCTCCCACAAGGTCCTCCGATGGAGTATTGACTCCAAGGGTTGGAAAAATACCAAAATTAGTCAAAAGGAGAATGGCACCCTTGGAGCACATAGTTCATCTTGAAGGGCACGTTGCATAAATGAAAGATGAAAAAAATTGAGTGGCACCCTTGGAGCACGTAGTGCATCTCGAAGGGCACGTCGCATAAGTGAAATATGAATAAAGGTGAGTGGCACCCTTGGAGAACATAATGCGTCCTGAAGGGAACATCGTGATTTTTAACATGGGTGATTCAGTGAACCTAGGTGCCTAGAAAACAATATCTTACTTTGACATGGTCATCCTTAAAATAATTATGTATGAGTAAAGTTTGTTAATTATAATTTTTCCCTTAAAAAAAATTGTTAAGCCTAGTTGAAATTAAAGCCTAGGTCTAAGTAGGATATGAGAACTAAAATGTAATTAAGAAATTAATAAAGGGGGAATGAAGAAAAATCAAATTTAAAATTTAAAGGGGAAAGAAATTATCTAAAACTTAATTGATGTTTATGTGCAAAACTTGCTAAATTAGAACTTCGACAAAAAGGGGAAATTAATTGAAAAATGAATGTGGAACATAGAAAGGAATCTAGTCTAGAGAACTTTCCTAATTAGAACTCAATTAAGATTTAAGAAAGGCATCAGTCACTAAAGGAAATTGAGTGAATAAAGGGACAGCAAGGAGTGTTTTTAGGAACACTTTTAAGTGGGTGAGGGAAATTGGAAAATCAATTTAATTAATTAAATGAATTTCTGGTGCAACTAAGGGATAGGGTGACAAGTGTACGAGGGAGAATATTTCCTAATAAAAAAATTTAATAAAAATAATTTAACATGCATTTTGGAAAATGGTCACTAAAAGATCTCTATGAAAAAAATGCCAAAGAGGGGGAATGGATCATGACTGGTATGTGTAAGGTTATGCTGCCGGATTTTTCTTAACTAATTTTTCTTGTGGGAGTTGGGATACCTAGCTCGATTAGAGAGTGGTATCTTGACCTTGCAAGGTGAGTTGGGAGCTATATTATTCTCTAGTTTTGTGTGCATGGGCCCTTTGCGGCTCGAGGGGCTCAGGGCGAAGAAGAGTACCCCTAGAGTTGGTTGGGAGGTATCGGTGAAGTTTCAATGATTAGAAAGCGGGAGAAGGGAAAAGCGCTTATTTTTCTGAAGGACATTCTCAATCATTCACACTCTTGGGTCACGGTATTTATTTATTTGATAATTATTTTACATAAAATATTTTTTGTATTTTGGTTGCTTGTAATGAAGGCGAATTGATTGTGGTATGTTTTATCTTCCTACATATATATGATCACATTATACAAAATGGAATTATTATTATGTTACAATTTAATTATCTCTTGATGTAGTACCCTATGAAATGAATAATTACTGTTGATTGTTATTAAGATTCTAATCATAGCTCCTAAATCTAGAGTTGTATGCATGCCTTCAAGAATATTGCATGTCTGGAATGATTGTGTTTATAACATTTTCCGAGAACGAATTTATTTATGATCAATGCATCCTTATTTGTTTTCTGAACTTAAAGAGTTGAAGTTTGTTGCCAGATTTGGATGGAAGAAACGATATCTTAATCTCTTGTGAGCCTTTTTCGAGTTCTAAAATTTTGATTTATGTTTATGTTTCCCATGTCCTATACAGTTTTGAAGATAATTTATGTTTTAAAGGAAATCTAGATTCATTGCTCAATTTAGTTGAGAACCTGATTTTTATATTCTGTTCTGCTGGTAGGGAGATTTTGTGTTTATTTTATTTACTGGAATCAACTCATGGTGCAATCTTGAACTCATGGCTTCATATAAATTTTAATTTTGACCCGAATTCATTCTTTCCTTGTGTTTTTATTTCTGGATTCCTCTCTGCGTTGGGCACTTAAATTCGCTCAGATTTTGTTCCCTTCCTTGTGATTTTATTCCCTTGATATATGTTTGAGTATGGAGATTAAATTTCTCATAGCTTCCTTCATCCAAAAATCTTCTGATATTCATAAATAACTCAATGTTTTTCGTGTAACCTATAAGGGTTTACCTCTGTGTTTCCTTGAAAACTGGACAGTGACCTTTCCTTCCTCGCTTGGCAGATTTATCAAGTAAAAACCCTCCGTAATGGAAAACTTATATCTTTGTGTGTTCACTGCCAACCCTTTGTGTTGGAATCCCATATTTGTTGGGGTATTTCGTTTTTGTTCACGTATCATTTCATTTTCCTTGTTTCTGAGTATAGTTCAATTAGAGAAATTATTGGAAATTTTACGTATGTACTTCACCTCAAGAAATCCCCTTTTCGCTTGCTAGAACTTCTCAAAACCGTTTTAATTTCTACAGGAATCTCATGGTATGTTCATCAAAGTCACTCAATTGGCACTCCTTGAGGTCTTTTTGTTAGCCTCAAACACCTGGAATGTTTTTCCCTTACCTTTAACCTCTACCATTTCGGTTTCAACTCATACCCATACCGATTTCTTGATGCTTGTATTCTTTTTATTTGGAAATGTTTTTTCGTTATCATAAATTTGTTCTGTAACAGGGTATGGATGGAGGACTGGATTAAGGTCCGGATTGAGGACCGGATTAAGGTCTAGATTGAAAGATAAATATTTTTCACTGGTTCAGGGGTTGGAATAAATTCCAGAACTCTTCCTTTGGATTCTTAACTCGGAGATGTAGCTTAACATCTAATTATCTATTAATTGTTACATCAGGTTGGTCATTCTTAACTCCTTTAATGAAATTTGAGAAAAGTAAATTCACTCTTATTTATGGAAGAATAAGTTATGGTCTTCCTTGAATTCCTTTAATGGGTATGTAAGCCGTCAATTTTTTATCCATTGTGTTATGCTGATTTTTTTTTGTTTTATAAAATGGGTACATGATGAAAGGTATCATGTTAAATTATTGTACTGATGAGCATGGTTGATCTCCTTATAGTGCTTAGTTGTATATGTAAATTAACTTGATGTCCTTATATGACGGGTGATGATTGATCCTCCTATGGATCCCTTAGATATGAATTTAGCATAGAATTGTTGATTGTAATTACACTTATGATTATTAATTCTTATGTAACATTGCCTTATATGAATTTCACTTAATCATTACCTAAAGGATGGATTGAGTAGATTATATTGGTCCCTACACTATGATGAATGATGTTAATGTGTGATAAGCACATCGAATTTGATGCACCATGAATAATGGGTAGTGACTCTTGTGCATTGAACCTTCAGTGTTGGTGAATGACCTATTAAATAAAAGAATCGTTGCACACATTGATTTTAATATAACGTACATCATGTATTTATTATACCTCTTGCACGCAAAGATAATTGAGGTGTGGAGTGTTTTGTAGTCATAGGATTTCTCACATTATGAAATTTTTCTAGATGATGATTTAACATCTATGTCATGTGCCCTTAATTTGTAAATGTTGATGAATTAATAACAAGTTTTCCTTGCGCCCTCAAATATCTCTATTTCTAGATTGAATTAAAATTCGGTTTACTTGCACCGCATAGATAGAATTTGATATTTACCTTGCATAGTTGAATAGTTGTGATTTTTATTAGAATGCTTGTTCTTATGGATTTTTATGTCATAAATTGAGTTATAGATTTTAGACTTATGTGCAATTGGATTTTATGTAAAGACTGAAGGGATAACAACCCTTACTAGTGTCTTGATGTATTAATGAATGATGGATTAACAACCTTTAATTATGCCATGTTTAATTGTGAATTGGGATTGATGGATTGCTAAATTTGATTATCATTTTTGTTGTTGATTTGGCTAGTTTCTTGGATTTATTGTGATAGATGGATGTAGACACCTCCTTGTTCCTCAGTCTCCATCCCTGAGACCTTAAATGGTTAAAATCAATTGGAACCTAGGATTGAGCGTTGCTTATGTGCCTTGGAGGTCCTAACCTTGATGGGTAGGTTGGGAGGGTAGTATATTATGTGTTTCTTGTGATTATCTATATGATCCTTATGATTCTCTATGGTATCTTATGTTTTCTTAGTGATATTTGATGATGGTCCTTATGAGATGCGTTGAATTTTTAAGATTTGTACTGTTATGCGTCATTATTAATGGTAAAATGCAACGATGTTTGGATTCTGTTAATTAATATGTGAATGCATCGATGTGCATGTCATGGTTCATGGTGACGATGTGTCGCCAATGTGTCGTATTGGATTATTAATGCATTATTATTGTTTCGTTAATTTATGTGATTGATGTGCTGATGATGTTGACTATTTATTATGATGTTTTAATTTTCCTAACACAACTTTAAAAGAAAGAAAAAAATTGACTTGTTGTACGTTGATTGGTTGTCGTAACGGCGGGGTTGTTACATAAGAGGATTTTCCTTCAACAATCTGTTTAAAACAATTAAAGACATGTTGTCTCAAGAGAATTAAAATTTTAAGAGAAATGTTAGTGGAATGTGATGTCATTAGTGTAAAAAGGAATGAATTATATTTAAAGTTAATTGAATTATAACTATATGGGTCAACTGAAGACGTGGCGGACCCAAATTTAATTATGAACTCTATACTTCTATCAAAAGAACAAATGGAAGAAAATCTTGACTCACTAAAAATTGCATCAATAGAAAAAATTAACAACTTGACTGAATATTCGAATACAGAGGTAGAGAGTTGGTTGGTTCATTATGTAAACAAAAATGATAATATTTAATATACCCTCCATAAACTCTCAATGGATTTTAAAGATCTTGAAAAATAATTATTTGATATCAAAGTTAGACAAGAGATAACGATTGCACCCATGAGAGAATATATTGAAAATTAGTTAAAGAATTCTTTAATCAAAATAATAGAATCAGATAGGGATAAAACAATTATAATTAGTCAGGCAGTTCCAACAAAATAAAGTATACAATATATCACATCTACAAAATGACCAAGGACAATTTTTCACTGTAAGTCAAGCAGACATTTTTTATAATCTCCCATCTTCTACACTTATCATTTAGAAATCATCTAGCTTATGTATTTTCATTCATTGAAAACTTATTTTCGATTTCTAATTACTTTTCTCTTTTCTTCTAGGTATGAGTCTTTCTTTTTAAAGGTCCATGTGAGCCCCATCCCAGTCCATTTGGACAAACGCTTTCATTTGTATTGTACATTTCACTGTAAAACTAGACAAATATTTTTTGAACTCCCATAGAACTTTTTTGGGGCATAACTTTAATGATTTCTCAGACTTTGAGATTTATAAGTATGATATTTTTGGAGTGTGTTCATCATATTATTTTTCAATTTTAAATGGAACACTCATTTAAAGTTATCTGCATTGTGGCCTTATATATTTTATGTCTTATGATATGACCAAATCTTTCATATATTGTGATTGATGTGAGGAATATGTTAATCTTATATGATGTTTTCTTTACTTTTATATAATATTGTAAAGATATTATATTTCTATCTTGAATAAGTTCTTGGTCCTTTTCTCAGGAACATTTCTTTGTGATTATACTCTTTTCTTGTTAAAATGGTATTTTTATAGCTCATTTAGAAATATTAGAGGAGCACCACCTCTTTAAAAATGCAGAGGGATTTATCCTCATAATGTTGTTGTTAATATTTTAAACAATATGAACAATCAACAATGACATAGATGTTATATAGAGGATGATGAAGAATCTAACCAAAAAGTATGTTTTTGAACATTGTGTTAGTAATCTAATTTATAAATGTTGTACTATGTATATGTTCTCCCATTGAATGGGAGTAGCAAATATTACAGTTGCATTGATGTTCCTTATCTTCTCCTTATCTTTTTCTTTTATACCCATGGAATTTACTCTCTTATGATATGGAATGGAACTAAGAAATAAAACAGTTGCATTGTTTCCCATCTTCTTATTTTCTACCCATGGAATTTGCTCTACGTAATGTGACATTCTCAAAGATCCTTAAATTCAAAAGCAATGCATTTGAGATTTTCTCTAGTTTTTATGATGCAAATCATCTACGACGGTTTATTTAAGTATATAACGGCATTATATAGGGCATGATATATCATGGTTGTTGCACCTTCTGGTATTTTGGACACATCTGCTTCATTTTCACACATAAAACTATTTGCAACAACAACATGCAAAAAGCTTCAAGGCAGGGACATCGTCATTGCAGTGGCACCAGTTTATTGAAGAGACATTTGATTTTGTCTATGAAGTGTATTTGAACTTTTAGTTATATACATAGTTAAGTTAAGATATATAAAAATGAATTTAGGAATGAGATTGAAATCTTTTAGTTGTATGGTCAAAGTATACTTAACTTTGAATTGAGAATAATTACTCTTTCATAAGATTTTAGAATGGGATTGAAATTTAGTTCAATTAATTGAGTAGGTTGTATATATCTTATAAAAATAACATATATTTTTTATTTATTAAAAAAATTATATATTATTATTGGACATGCATTGTATTTTTTAAATAGATGCAGATTTTTTTTAATGTAAAAGAGGTTTAGGATGATTACCCATTCGATTTGGAGCATGGGTTAGCGAGTCTTTTGTCAAGGTTTGGGGTAGAGTTTTTAAAACAAATTTTTTGATAAGTTTTGTGTCTTTTTAATCAATGTTTTTGTGATTCGTGGTAATCTAATTCTGATTAAGGAATTAGGATTGTAATCTAATTCTGGTTAAGGAATTGGGATTATAATTTAATTTGTGTTAATAGATTAGGGTTTTGTATGATGCAAAATAATTAATAGTGTATTTTGAAAAATGAAGTTAATAAATAAAGAAGAAAGAAGTGTGGCTCTAAGTTAGTCTAGTTTTTAGAATCAATATTTATGTATATTGTTGTTGATCTAAAATATTGTCTTACGATTTTTAAGACAACATCACGAGGATAAATCCCCCTATGTTTTTAAAGAGGCGATACTCCTCTATTTTAAATAACATGCAAGAACAATAAAAGTGTCTGAGAGTGGAGTAGGCTTATTCTTGAAATAAATATTCACATGCAAATAATACCTGAGAAAGGATTAGGTACCTTATGTAAAGAAAATATTTACACTATGTTACAAGATTTGTAAATAAAACGAGTATACAATATCATAGGATGACACTTCCATCACAGCATTCATCAAAGTAAGACACGATATTCAACATAGGAAAGGAAAATATGGATTGCATATGTCAGAGAACTCTAAATAATCATTTCATTAGATGCAATAAAGATTTTGATAGACACACATTTGAAATCTCATGCTTAAAATTAAAGTTTGAGAGATCAATAATGTTATGTCATGAATAGTTCTCTGGGAACCTAAAAAATAATAGATTCTTTATAAAATAAACAATAATATCTAGGGTTACAATAAAAGTAAATCACATTTTTCCTTCAAACAGGACTAGGATGGAGCTCCGGTGAACCATAAAATGAAGAGAGACCTAGAAGTCAAAACAAAACAATTAGGGTTCATCCCTTGGTTTCACGGATTCTGGGAACATAAAAGGAAAAATCTCGATTGAATGAGGAAAAAAAATGGTGAAGGAAAGAACAAGGTAACTACTCGACTTACTATGATGGAAATTCCAAACCCGTTGAATGCCTTTTACCTCTAATCTTCTACTCTTCTCTTCATCTTCTTGAAACTTCTTTTTAGTTAGAGTTTTATGTGTCCCTTTGTAAATTTGAATTGTGATATTTTTTCCACCATATGGGACCCACTTTAGAAGTTTATGAATTTCTTTTAATAAAACATTTTCCAAAAAATAGTTTGTTTCCAAGCCCAAAAATAGTCCCAACTGCAATTTAATTTTTATAGAATTATATTCATGATTTCAACCATCGATACCAATTCCAAAGTCTTCTTCTCATCTCTAGATTTCTAATGAGCTATCATTTTCTCAAATCGAAAATTAGGATCAAAATGTATAGCCATTTATCCCTTGATTAAAAATCCACCCAATTTGTCCCACGTGTATTGGGCACTAGTTCTCATACATGTTTATAAGAAAAATGCATCCCCATATTATTTGTGTGTGAAACAGAGAGAACAATGGAGCCCTTCATAGATTGTGCACAATGTAACTTTTGGTTTCCATGTCATCACCTATTCATCATGCCAAATCACTTCCCCAGTCATATGTGTGTCCAATAAATATCATCCAAGTGCCACCCTGGGGTAGGACCACCTCACCGCCACATGTCACAATGTGATAGGTCTACCTCACTGACACATGTCACAATGTGATAGGTATATCTCACTGCCACATGTCCTAATATGGTATATCCATGTTACTGCCACATGTCCCAATATGGTAGGTCCACATCACTTCCATGTGTCCCAATATGGTAGGTCCACATCACTGCCATGTGTCACAATGTGATATATCTACCTCATTGCCATGTGTCCCAATATGGTAGGTCCACATCACTGCCATGTGTCCCAATATGCTAGGTCCACATCACTTCCACGTGTCCCAATATGCCAAAGGAGGGGAAAGGGATAAAAATTAGGAATATAATGAATACTAAAATGAAATAATAAAATGAGAAAATAAAATTACGTAGAAATAGGGCAATGAGGAGGTAGGGTATAGTAAAAAGACTTAGTAAAAGTAACTAAGTGTTGAGACTTTCAGGGTTGTAGACTTGTAGGGGTAGGGCAATGTAGAAAAATCATAAGATGGGCTCTCGCATTTGCATTCAAAAGTAAAAAAAAAAACAACTAAGTATAAGACTCAGTAAAAACAAAGTGTAAAACTCAATAAAATGACTAAGTCATGAAGGGTGCAATTTGGGTAATGTGGAAGTGGAAAGTACAAATTGAGTATTGTGGATTCAGTAAAGACTAAGTGTAAAACTTAGTGAAATGACTGAGTCATGAAGGTATGATTTGGGTATTGTGGAAAGAGGGTGTGTCGCATATTCAATGGAGGACTTAGTGTAAAAAAGAGTAAAATATGACCAAGTGGTGAGTATTATGAAAATTAACTAAGTGGATAATGAAAATGGAAATGGGCTAGGTATGGAAATGGTGTGGAAGATTGGAAAAATGTCTAAGTATGGAGTATGGGGAGTAGTATAGAGTGGAATGGGTAGTAGTGAAAATTACTAAGTATGGAAGTGTAGAGAGTAGAGAGGAAGGAAGGAAAATGACTAAGTATGCAGTAAGAAAAGAGGAAGGAAAATTAGGAAAAATGACTAAGTATGGAGAGTGGAGAATAAGAAAATGGAAAATAGCTAAGTATGGGGCAGCAAAGCATGGGGAGGCAACACAATGTGGAAGAAAAATGGCATATATTGGGCATATGAGCTCTAATTTATATTCTATAAAAAGTTGGATGAAGTTGACACATAGAGCTATTTAGTGAGAAGATGGACATAAGCAATTTCCTTATTTCAGTGTATTTTATTTTCTTCTCTTTTTTCCAAAAGAGAAACCAATGTTGTTAGCCTTTCATAATGAAGAACTGAAATACCCAAACAAATTAAAAGTTGTTGGGTCTTCATGATCAATAGGTGAGGGTTATTTGACACTTTTCAAATTTGAAAAAACAATGGTCTCATTTTGAAAGAAACATAGGTTCATATATTTACCCCAATCACTTAGTTGATGGGCGTTAGGAAAACACATCAACAATTGTGTGCGCACAATTGTTATTCTTATGCTTTAGATTTTGTTAACATAACTTTTTCTTCCAAAAAGTTATCGAACTCTTTGTTTACCATAAATTTCATTACTCTAATTATTATTTTGAATTAACATATTTAAATTATATCATATATTTATTAAAAATAATATTTTATTGTTAATTTTAAATAATTATACATTTTAAAGTTAATCTCACAAATTAAAAATAAAGTATTATATATTTTTTCCTTGGAACACTCTTGGGAAAACCCACGTACTTCCCCTCATTTTGAGGATGGAACCCAGGGTAAACTAGATTTTGTAGAAAACCAAGGATTTTTTTGATAACGTGCTCATTTAAGAGCTCAACATGTCACTTGCAGGAATTAAAACTAGGTGGGGGGAATCACCACTTAGCACAAACCCCTCGGGATAAACCCAATTGACATA
Organism: Picea engelmannii; assembly: GCA_009831015.1. Classification (NCBI taxonomy): domain Eukaryota; kingdom Viridiplantae; phylum Streptophyta; class Pinopsida; order Pinales; family Pinaceae; genus Picea; species Picea engelmannii. The sequence goes on from ML788372.1 coordinate 192,884, forward strand.
AAATATTGTTTGTGTGTGTGTGTATAACAATTGCCACTTTGACATACAATTAAAAATGCATACATTAAAATATTATTTGCAGTTGTACTTTATCTAATTGTAAAGTTTGAATTTGTTTGTCACTAATAACTAGAGTTAAACATGCATGCATACTTGATGATTTATTTGTCACAAGTAGTGTTAAACATGGATACTTTCTAATTTTAATATTTTCAATAAGAATAAATATTAAATTAATTATATAAATTGTATTTAAAAAAAAAGGTTAAAATTATAGTGTAATATAATCTTGATTTTTAAATATAGCTCCTTTTAAAAAGAACAATTAATTTTAGAGTGAAGTATTTTACAATTATAATTGCAATAAGGTTTTTATATTAAATTGTGTTGAAGCTTAAAAAAGTATCAATATTTTGAGTGGACACTCTATCCATCATTGGAATATCGAACCAAAGCTCATTAAAAGATAGAAAAGAGTGAACTCTTAAACCAATATAAATAGGAAATGAGAAAAACACCTCTCATTACGAAGCTAAATTACTTGAACATTTTTCTTCCTCATCTTATAAACCTCTTGCCAAAAATCCCCTCAACAAAATCATGAACCATGTTACCACTTCTATTAAAACCTCCTGCATAAATCTTGCTCTAAAAAAAGCATTCTTCCCCACAATCCTCAACCCCCTAAAATTTATAGGCAACCTAAAATACATAAGAAAGATAAAATGTGTTATCAAAGCCCCTATCTATGCTTTAGCCAAGTTTTTAGTTGCCAAACTTCAATCGTTTATTGGCCAAACCCCCTCATTTATGAAAGGATCTATTTCTTTCATCCACAAAATTCATAATTTTGATATTGATGACTAGGACCTTATGGTTAGCTTTGATTTCATTTCTTTATACACTAAAAACCTTGTCCATGATGTTGTTGATCTCACCGTTAAATTAGTTGATCTTGAAACCTTAAATCTCATCAAGATGTGCCTCAATACTACCTCCTTCAATTTCAAAGGTATATTCTATGAACAAACTAAATGCACAACCATGGGATCATCCTTATCCCCTATAGTAACCAAACATATTAATGCAAAAATTTAAAGCATTAGCTCTTAAATTAACAACTTCCCTCTAAAACCTAAATGGTGGTTTTGATTTATTGATGATGTCTTTATCATTTGGCCTCATGGCTAGTCTTTCATCAAGTCATTTTGTGACCATCTTAATGGCATCTCTTCCCACATTTAAATAACCATGGAAATCCAATAAGACAATCCACTCCCTTTCCTAGATGTCCCAGTAACTTATGGCAACCGGATAGTTCTCTTTTCCACCAAGTTTATTGTAAAAAGACTCACATTGATAGCTACATTCATGCTCAATCATGTCACCACATATCTCAAAAATCTATTGTGCTCAAAACCCTAGTCTTTAAATCTATTTGTACTTTTAATATCTAGCACCTTAACAAAGAAAGAACCCACCTCACTAATGCCTCCTATCCAATGGATACTCCTTATCCTAGATTAATAAAACCTTCCATTTCACCCATCATCCTAAATATAAGAAACCCCTCCCTAATCCCCTACTTGAAGCCCTAATTTCTCTCCCTTACATTCATGGTATCACCAATCATATGTCCAAAATATTTGCTAGAAAAAATATCAAAACTCTTTTCAAACCTCATAAAACCCTCAAACAATTATGACCCTCTCCTTTCCCAAGGTGTTTACCAAATGCACTACTCATATGGAAAATATTACATTGGTTAGATAGGTAGGCCTATCCAAACTCATCTTAAAAAACATATTGTTGACACCTTTCACAACCATCTTTCTAATTATGCTATAGTAAAGCATTCCACAACACCAAGCACCTTATATGCTTCAGTCAATCCAAAATTTTAGCATCAACCTCTCATTACTCCTCTTGTTTCATCAAGGAAACCCTGGAAATTGAAAAACATCCTAAAAATTTTAATTGAGATGATTTTACAAGCTCAACTAATCTTCGAAACCTATCATCTATCATTTTTATTCCTCTAAAAGCTATATTCTTAAATCGTATCTCCTCTTGATATCTCCTAATCCAATTTTTAGTATTCTTGTAATCAATCTCTATCTTTAATTTCTTTTATTTTTTTAAATTTATATGCTATGTTTTGATATACATTTTTTCACCCTATCTAATTTTCTCTATGTTCCTTCTTTTTAGTTTATATTAATATATTATTTTTATTTATTTTAATATATTCCTTCTTTATTCTAGATTTTATCATTATCATTTTTATTAATGTTATATATATGTAAGATAATATTTATAACTCATTATACTCAAGGTTTGGAGCAAATGCAAGCTAGGGTTTGGCAGTTGCGTCCATAGCAGAGGACATCATGAGCACCAAAGGAGGGGGTAAGGGTACCCCCTCATACAAATAGGTAGTGGTAAACAGAGGGAAAGGGCTAAGAGGCTTAGTTTTCAAGGCACCTCGGGATCAAACCCAGAAAAAGGTCAGGAAAGGAACCAAGGAAAAAGTGAGTGCATGGGATAAGAAGCCAGAGAAACTCAAAGTGAGGTGCAATACACAGCAAAGCCCAACAGGGCAGATGGGCACAACCTGTGAAAACCCAAAATAGCAATGATACCCAAGGTGATATTGGAGGATCCTCAAACGCAACTCTACAGGGACCAGATGAAGACGCATGTGCTAATCTGCAAGTTCATGGGTTTGTGTCCCACAGAAAGAATGTTGCGCAACTAGATTAAATATCACTAGAAGCCAAACGGAGAAGTGGAGCTCCACATGGGCTCGAAAGGCTTCTTCACAGCAGTATTCATGAACCTGGAGGATAGGTATAGAGTCTTTGAGGAAGGGCGATACTTCCATGCCTTAGCAGGATTGTACATGCGGCCATGGAAGGAAAATTTCTCCCCAGAAAAATAGACTTTCAAAAAGGCGTCGGTCTCGCTGAGATTTTATTCCTTACCTTTAGACTACTAGTTACCCTCTAATTTTGAAGAAATAGGAAACAAACTAGGAAAATATGTGAAGACCTCTGAAGCCACCCTAAAAGGGAGATATACATCTTACGCAAGAATCTGCATAGAGATGGATGTGTCAGGAGCACTCCCAGAAGCCATAAGTTTGGAATTCAAGGATGAGGAATGGATCCAAAACATAGATTATGAACAGATCCCCTTCAGATGCAGAAGATTCCATGAACATGGCCACCTAATAAAAGAATGCCCTCTTAATAAAAGACAGGAAGCGGAAAACCCCAAACCACAGTAGGATGAGGATGGGTTTATAAAACCAAACCCCAGAAGCAGAGAAAAAAAAAATAGAGTAGAACCCCAACAGGAAATAACTCGGAGACCTAGAATAAAATGGAAGGATGGGACAAAACCAATAAAGGGGAAGAAAATGAAAAGGATTTGGAAAAATCTCAAGAAGTCATAGAACAAGCACCAAACGAGCCCACTGATCAGCCAAGTAACAAGAAGGAACATGGGATTTGCGCAACCCCGATGGATGGAGAAACCAGAGACGAAAACACCCCATGCAAGAAGCAGAGGGAGATGTGGAAATGGCCCCAAGCGAAGTAGGCACAGAAGATCCATATCTCAGAGACCTTGTGGAAAGGGAAGGGATAGATCTCTCGAACATACTGGAGCAATGGAAAATACAGGGAGTAGATAATGTACCAAAAAAGAAACTTGACCTTATTCAGTACCTGTTTCTCCTAAGGGAGGAAGACAAAGCTATGGACTAAATGTCACACACAGGGAGATTGGACACTTAGAAGTCAAAGCCGGCGAGGGACAACCATAGCTCTGACCCAAGCAGACGCGGAGGAAAAAAGGAAGGAAATCAAATAGTGTAGCCCTACACGAGCTTGGAGCGCTACTGATAAACTCAGGTAATATCAAGAAAAACTTCCCCAACTTACCCCCACATGTTTAAATGAAGGTTTTGACTTGGAATATAAGAGGCCTAAATAGCCCGAGAAAGGAAAGAATCCTTAGAAATAGACTAAAGAAGGAACAACCGACTCTTTGTTTTATTCGAGAGACAAAATGCAATACAGATAGAATGGAGGCAATCAGTAAACAACAATGGCTCAAGTACAAGATGGTGGCTATTAGATTCCACCAAATGGAAGGAGGTATTCTCACCTTGTGGAACCCACAAGTATTGATCCTAATAGCAACCAAAGCGACCAGGAACACCCTTACGGTTCGCATGCAAATCATTGGAAACATGGAAATGATTCTATGCACTAATGTGTATGGGCCCCAGGTGTTAGAGGAAAAGAGATGAATGATACGAGACCTAGAAGATCTTAAAACCCGATCCAACAACCTCTAATGGATCCTAACAGGGGATTTCAACATCATCACGTCACTTGTAGATTAAAAAGGAGGTACAAGAAGATTGGATAGGGATGAGGAAGAATTCTCAAAGTTCATAGACACAGTGGAGATGGTAGACCTCAAAACTAATAATGGCCAGTTCACCTAGAACAATAAACGGATGAACTAGTATCAGGTAGCAACAAGACCTAACAGATTCCTAGTATCGAATTCAATCATTATGCAAGGGCTAACCTTAGATTGCAACATCCTCCCCTGGGGAGGATCTAATCACTGGCCAGTACAACTCGAAGCAGACTTCCAAACCACACCAAAGAACAGACCCTTCAGAGTTGAGAAATTCTAGATTGAACACCTGACTTTCAAGAAAAGAATCAAATAGTGGTGGCGGGAGGAGCAACCAGGGCAAGGTACAAGGATGTTCAAACTCTATAAGAAACTAAATTATATCAAATATAGGCTCAAGGAGTGGAACAAGGACACTTTTGGGAATATAAACTAAGAGAAAAACAACATAGAAGAAAAAATGAAAAAACTCCAGGAAACCTGCATTTCGAAGGGCTATATGGAGGAACAGAAAAAGGAAGAGATCCAGATGACCCAAGAATGGGAAGCTCAATGCTAGTAGGAAGAATCACTTTGGTGACAAAAGTCTCGTATTAGATGGCTAAAGGAAGGAGAACAAAACACCAAGTTTTTTCATAGAACAACCATGGCCAGAAGAGCCCATAAAAAAATCTTGAAGATTAAGGACTGGGATGGAATAGAGCAAGAGTCACATAAGGAGATCGATACTACTCTAGTAAACCACTTCCATGGGATAGCCCAGGAACCCAACCAAGATAGAACCAAGGCCATACAAAGGATAGTCTAGCATGTCCCCCGCCTGGTCACTGAGGAACAAAATAAAAACCTAAACAAACCCATTGCGGAGGAGGAAATTGACCAAGTACTCCAGGAAATGCCCATTGGTAAAGCCCCAGGTCCAGATGGCTTCACAATGGAGTTTTTAAAATCCTGCTGGGAAATTGTCAAACATGACATTTATAGGGTAGTGGAAGACTCTAGAAGGTCAGACTCCATTCTAAAATCACTAAATGATACAATGATTACACTAATCCCCAAATAAAATGAAGCCAAAACCCTTGATCGTTACAGAACTATAACGTTGTGCAATGTGGTTTATAAGATAATCTCCAAAGTTATAGAAAATAGATTGAAACCCCTTCTACCCATACTGGTCTCACAAGAACAGGCAGGCTTCATGGAAGGAAGACAAATAATGGACAATATCATCCATGCCCATGAGCTTATCCACACCCTGAAGCTTTATAAGAGAGGGGGAATGATAATACAACTTGACCTAGCAAAAGCTTATGACAAAATTAGCTGGCACTATATGGTCAAGACTTTGTAGCCTTTGGTTTCACCCAGCACTGGATCAGCTGGATAATCATCCTAGTATCCACAACAAGCTACTCACTACTAATAAATGGAGCCCCTGCCAAACCTTTATGGCTCACGAGAGGCATCAGACAAGGAGACTCGTTGTCCCCCTTCCTATTCATTCTGATGATGGAAGGTCTCAATCGAAGCATAAAAAACGCAACTGCAACAGATGAAATAACAGGTATCAAACCTTTCGCAAATTGCACTACTTCCACACACCAACAGTTTGTGGATGACACCTTACTTCATGCCATACCCATGGTCTAGAAAGAAAAATCCTACAAACGAATCCTAGAAGATTTTTGGGAAACCTTGGGTGCAGAGATCAACCATTCCAAATCTATGATCTTCCTCTTTAATACCAACCCCGCAATCCAAAGAAATTTGGCCAACATTTTGGGATTTGAATGCAAAGCACTCCCAACTAAGTACTTGGGAATCCCCCTGATGGACAAAGCTTACAAAATGTCAACTTGGGAAGGAATAATCAACAAGTTATAGGAGCAGGTGAAAAATTGGATGTACATATCCCTCAACCTAGCTGGAAGACTTATTCTGACCAAGTTTGTTTTGCAAGCAATCCAAACCTTTATGGTGTCCGTTTTCCCAACCCCCAAAGGGATAACAAAAAATAAGAACCATCCAAAGAGACTTCCTATGGCGAGGAGAGGAAACAAGGAAAAAAATGGGCCCTGGTGGCTTGGGAGAAGGTCTATAAACCAAAAATCAAAGGAGGCCTGGGGCTACAAGACCCACAAGTGACCAATGATGCCTACGGGGAGAAACTCTGGTGGTAAAAAAAAATACTACACCATGGGTAAACTTGTGGAAGGAAAAGTATGCCCCAGACATATGCGACCAGGACAAAATATGCTTCAAAGGCACTAGGGAAGGTTCAGCCATCTGGAACCTAGCCTAGTGCAACAAAGCCTAGATTTAGACACACGGCTTTTGGAAAGTAAGGAATGGAAGAACAACCAGATTCTAGGAGGATTCCTAGTAATAGGAACCTAAACTGGAGAAACCAGACAGGGAGGAACTCGAACAGGAGCTTATCACGCAAGGAAAACCCAGAGTCTACCATTAGTGGAAACAACAAACAGATCGCAACAAATGGAGAATCTGGAACATTCTCACCCCACAAAATAGAGACCAAATCGCAACAATAGTAAAAGAGGTGGAGGAGGAATTGGGGAGATGAAAAATTGTAGTCACAGAAGGAAATGACCAGCTGAGATGGGGACAAAAAGATGACGGGGAATTCAATCTAAAATAATTCTGACACTATATCACAGACCAGGACCAAGAAGACCTAACGCAACAATGGGATAACAACCCCCATTGGCCAAAAATAAAAAATTTCCAATGGTTAATACTCCACAACCGAATTCTAACTTGGGAAAACCTAAGGAAAAGAGGATTCATAGGTCCTTCCAGATGTCACCTCTTTTAATCCAAGGAAGAAACAATGAACCATCTCCTTGAAGAATGCACCTACACAGGAGAAATATGGGACTGGGCAACATGTATCTTCCGAAAGTCAAATAAGATTTGTGGTAACATCTCTGCAACTATCAATATTTGGAAAGAGAACTACAGTGAAAATGAAGAGGTGAATCTCTGTTGAAAACTCATCCCAGGAATGATGATATGGGCAACATGGAAGGAAAGGAACCGACGCATCTTTAGGAACCAAAGTTGGCCGGAAAGGAAGATCAAGGAAACAATAATCTCCATGACAAAAGAAATGGTACCGAACCGCAACTACTAGAGAGGAAGAGCACAACTCACAGACCATGACTCTCGAATCCTAGAATCCTTCCACCTGAAAGACAGACGCAACCCCAATTAGGCAAGACGGCCACCGCAACTCCAAGTAGGTGAGCACAACTAGAAACCACCACCAGTAGGCTCCCTCAAGATGAATTTCGATGGGGCATCGAAAGGTAACCCGGGATGGACAGGAATGGTAGGAGTAATCAGGGACAGTAAAGGAAATATCATCGGGTTGTATGCTAGGACTCTGGGAAACTCAACCAACAACGCCACAGAATCCGGAGCCCTAGAGACCAGCCTCAAGATTCTAAACCGGGAAGGGATGACAAACGCCATAGTGGAAGTATATTCCACACTAGTTATCAACACAGTAAGGAGACTCCAAAACAGTACCAAAGTGGGAAAAATTCAGAGGCACTGGCGCTTAGCACATTCCCTACAAAAAATTCAGGAGAAATTGCATACGGGGATCAAAGTGGAGTTGTTTTGGGTACGGAGGTCAAACAATGGACTGGTGGACATAATCGCTAACGAGGGGGTCGATAAGGAAGGACCAGAACTGGACACTATCTAGAGTAACATCCTGAATGGCCATTTCTGAGGAGACTGCATCCAACTAGCAGCAAAAGACTGTGACGGCAGTCGAAGTACAGACGACCACATCGAGGATGGAGGCATAGGAATAACTAAAGGGCACATAGGATACAGGCAGAATCTGATAGCCCACCACTCAAACACAAGTTACAATGCAGATCTAGGTCACACAACAAGAGGAGGTACAACACCACGGTCCTACCAATAGGAAGAAGTACAGGGGTTGTCCGTGGGAAAGAAAAAAAGATAATCATCATGCAGCAAAGGACGAAGGACAAAAGGGTTTTCCATGGTCAAGTATGGGTACACCACACCCAAGTATAGATATGGGGAGTGGTAATGATTGGAGTACAACGTGCAGGGCAAAGGATTGGCATAGGGATGACGGCAGGGCTCCCAAGAGCACACACTCTGAAACTGTGAAATTGGACCAGAAGTTACACCTTTATGAGCGACCCATGATTGGCAGGATGAGCCTGCAACCAGGGAAATCCCATAAAAGAAAAAACACCAGGAATAGCCACAGATCGAAGAGAAGCAATTACATAGCCCATCTTACATACCAGGAAGGGGAAAATAGGAACTGGAGAAGAAACCAATACAAAAACCACCACAAACAATATGAGATGGTAAGAATGAAGAAAACCCATAGTAAGAGAGGCCCCCAGGGGAAAGAACCCCTGATAAGCACCCAGAGGATTACAAGGATGGAGCAAGCAACCAAAGAAGCCAAGGGTACCTTTCTCACGCAGGTTGATCCAAAGGGAAAAGAGATCATCAATAGGTGGGAGAGAGAAATCAACACCACATTCAAGGGAAAAGCCTGGACAGAACTAATTCAAGAAGAAGATGGGATAAGGGACCTAGGGGCCACACAGCCCAGAACAACCCTCTACCACAAAACAGTGGAGGAGGCCTGGCGAACAAAAATATTGATAGGCAAGATGAGCACTAGCCGGAAAGAGACCAGCAGGGAGGCTATCAGGGACCACAAGAAGGTGCTCACAGAAATTTTGAGTTGCCTCAGCAACCTGGAGGCCGGTGCAAAAAGACTAGCTGAGGACCAGAGGAGCCAAAAGAAAAAAATGGAACGAATGGCAGGCCAATTCCACCTTTACCTGCGTTATGTCCACCACATGGACATCACTCCAATAGACCGGAGCCGAACACTAACTTGTATAAGAAAGACACGCACGGTGGAGCAGAGGAAGGAGAACGAGGCAAGAAAGGATGGTGACGCAATACATATCATCATCCTGGACTAGCACAGGTTCAACCCCTAGTCAAGTTGTATTCAATGTAGGAGCTACCCCTGTTTTTATATGGTTATGTCTTTTATGTATATGTTATGGTTTAGTCTTTCAAACTAGTTTCCGGAGGACTGGGTCGGTTTCCCATGGTGGCAGCCCATCCCTCCCCCTGCTATCTTAGACAGTGCAACTCTGGGATCCCTAATCTAGTTTCCTTTTTGGCAGATCAAGGGATTCCCTTTTTCTTTTTTGTATCATAACTTCTTTCAGTAATACAGGATTTCACACTCACATACAAAAAAAAAATTATTTATAACTTATTGTTTTATTAAAAATTATTTTAACCAAGTCAATTCCTAGTAGCTCAATCGGTTAAGGTGTGGGTTTCATTTGCTAGGCGACTCGAATTCAATTCCCTTACAATGTGTTTAGTCAAGAGGAGACACCCAAAAAATCCAACCATGTTAAGGGTTGGTGCAGCCCTAGCCGAGTATCATCCCGGAGTAATTTTAACGGCTTAGATTTTCCTAGATTGTGGTTTCTTAACCAATGGTTGAAATGTTAGCCCCAAAAGTGACGAACATTTCTAACAAACAAACAAAAAAAATTATTTTAATCAAATATTATCATCAATATTATATTATATTTCTCATCTAATTTTGAAGAGTGAGTTTTTCTCTCATATGTGTGTGTGTGTGTGTGTGTGTGTGTGTGTGTGTAATTCTGTTTTTAATAATATTGTATAGGCGTTGTCTAATTGTTCTACGTTTTTGTTTTTTTTCGTCGAAAATCAACCATATAAATCTGCATGAAATCATAATTTCCTATTGTTTAAATTATATTTTTGAATGCAAAAATGGATTCAGCATGTTGAAAAAACCCTTGAACACTCAGAGTATACATATTTAACTACTCAAATCTGCAGATCCAACAATTTCTCACCAAATTTTAGACAAAATTAAACAAAAAATATTCCAAAAAAATAAAAAAAACATAGAATAGTTAGACTACAACATATTTTATATATAATATGTATACTTTTTATTTTATTAAAGGATACTTTGACCATGTCCAATCATTAATATTATATTGTATTTCTTATCTAAATTTTAATGATTTTTGTTTTCTATTGATAGAGTTTATTTTTTTCTATTTAAAATAAGTTTTGGTTGAATTCGTGATGAAAGATGGAGTGTGGATTAGAATAACTTTTATAAACTCCAATACAAGTTAGATATTTCATTAAAATAATATTTAATAGTAATTTAGTGTTTTTTTCTATTTTGGATTTTATATATTTTCATTACCTTTTATTGTAAAAATAGTGTGTAACTTTATTATCTAAATAATCTTTGAACCATTAAAAATTAAACTAAAATTCTAAAAATTACTTAATAATAAAATATTTTACTATGATAGTGAGTTTAATATTATGAGATAAACTAATTTAGATGAAAGACTTATACAAGATCAGATGCCCTTAATAACGCTACATTTCATAAAAACTAGATAAACATAGGCACTTCTTTAAGGTAAAAATAAACATTTACACATTTTCAGAAGAAAACAATTAAGTAATTGTTAAAAGTAAATCTAGATGATGATTGTCTTTAGTGTCTAGCCATCAAACTTAAAGTTCAAACTTGTGAGGACCCAAGAGTGATTAGTTACATCATCAAGCGACTCCTTCTTAAAACAAGGTTGTGTGGTAGCATAGTCCTTGTCGGGTTGAATTGGGATAGGAAAAAATAGCAGAGGCAGATGGAAACTACAGCGGAGATGTGGCATGAAGCATCAAGCACAAGTGGTATCCATGTAGTTAATGACACGTGGCCTCTAGAGCCCCATTTATTTTTTGAAAGTATATAACAAAATACAATTTTTGCATAGTGGAAGAGAAAAATTTATGACAACGCAAATATGAAAGGAGATAAAAAAAGAAGTTTAGTTTGAAATATATTAAATAAGTCACAAGTTCCTGAAAATTTAAATGCATTTGTCATATAGACTGGCGAAAGATAAAAATGTATGCGGATATAAATATAAAAGGAGATAAAAAAAACAGTTTTATTTGAAATATATCAAAAAATAAAAGCTTGTTACATATTCCTGGAAATTTCAATGTGTTTGTCATATAGACTGGGATTGGGGCTCCCACGGACCATAAGAGAAATATGTACAAGAAACAGGACTATAGAAAGAAGAAGTGGGGGACGGTAGAGTGCAATACCTGGACAAAATAAAAATTGAAAGGTATCAGTCTTTGGATAGACATTTCTATTTAAAAAAGTGGAATAATTGGGTTGATAAACAAAGCAGGATGCGATCAGTAGACTTACCGTGATGGTACATATGACCCCTTTTTCTATTTGCTTGCGGATGCACTTTCATTGATGTCGTCAATGGCTGCTGGAATCATGGCAACTATTTGTTGCCTTTCATCGATGGCCTACTTCAATTCCCTTTCTAGACATTCTTCAATGTAGCTTCTCATTGGGGCAATGTTGATCTCATTCCATATTTTTATGTTGAAAAGTTCATTTTCTAATTCCACGAAGTCAATAGAAAGATTACACAGAGCCTGATCAATTTCCTCATTCTGTACTGAATAGTCGACTAGCCAGTCATCGACGTGATCTTGAACATATTCAAGGATGCTGTAAAAAATTTCCAAAGACAACGCCTTAAACATATGAACATGTTTATCGAAGTCTTGCGTAGTTAAGGGCAAGGAGTTGACGATTAAGTTGGGGTCTTAGAAGTCATTGGTCCTTTCGGCTAAGTTTATTCTGGACAGCCTTGCAAATAATTTTCCTTTCTTTGATATGGCTTGTTCACATGACTGAACAATGAGATGCAGGTTCTTCACTTTTTCTTTCCAGCATGCATTTAATTGACCGATATGGGTTTTGGATGGAAGATCTTGTTGTCTTCTTCTCGTTTCTGTCATGTTGTTGACAATGGTTCCAAAAGGAAGGATCGTGTTTAAATAGAAATTTTCTTCATCTTTTAACAACGCCTGCAAATGTTCGAGAAAATTATGTGCCCTGGTTCCAAGGGAAGTCATGGTTCGTGATGTTTCCCATGCCTCAGTAACCAGTTCCATTATTTTCTTGATATTAATCTCCACATATCCTCTACAGGATGTGAGGAGGCTAGAGGATCCATTTAACTTGGATGCGGGGGTGGCAAGAATGGCTATTGCCAAAGGATTGGAAAGCAATGGCATAAGAATCAAAGCCTCTTCCAGTTCCTTGACCCGGTCCTTCAATATGGCATTTGCGGCCTCGATGCCTCCAATGGAATCATGAAGTGCATCTCCGCTCACTATTTGAGTTTGAGAGATTTGGGATGGCCATGTGTTCGCAAGGTTAACCTCTAAACGAGATTTTCCTTTCTTATTTTTTACATTTTTTTTTCAATAATCAATTTTTTGGACTGGCTGTCAAAAACAACGCTCTGGAACACGAAGGATTCATATTCGTCGAAAATTTTAGTATCAAATATGTCCATTGGATGACTATGTTGGATGGCGTCTCCAGGTTGATCACGGTAGTGGAGTACGCTATCCAGATCAGGCACAAGTTCCATGTTCTCACTTTGAATTTTGGGCTCTTTCACCTGTCCCACATTTTGTTTTCTCTTCTTGTCTACTCGAAGCTTGTGAGAACTATCAATTTTAGAGTGAGGAGGGTTGTTATCTCCTCCTCCATTTGAAGAACTCTGAGTTGCTTTGTTTCTTTCATGGGCCATTGGAGTGATGCTCCGGGATGTTGTACTTTTGGGAGTGTTATTCACCGATTGAACACTCTTGTCACCAGGGCCTTTTCCCTATTGCATGTACAATTTAGTGTTTCTTTGCAGTGTGTCTAGGTTGTCGGTATCAGAAGCAGGAGTGTTTCTTCTAGTGTCTCTGTTTTTGTTCAGGCTGTTTTTGAAAAAACAATTGTCGAAGCCAAGTGTTTGTAAATGTTGTAGAAATTTTTTATCGGGGTCGAACCCTCTTAGGATTTCAGCATATCTCAGGTTCAAGTTGCTAGAATGCGTTGCAAATTCGTCAATTTTGTTGAAGTTCTTCAACACAAAGTCCCCGACTTTCCAAGGCAGAGGAATGAACTGTTTTTTTCTCTTCTCTTGGAATAGATTCAACCAATAGTTGTATTGTCGTGCTACTTTTGTAACAAACATTATGTCCATCATGTGACATGGAAGGAGTGCGGGTTTTTCCTTATAGCCAAAAATCCTTATCAAAGTGTAATTATCCAAATGTTCAAGTGTCCCCTTCATGTCCAAAAAATTGGTTGCTTGTTTAGATATGCGGGGAGCATCTTCTCCTAACAATAAAACTTTGAAAATAGACATGAATCCATTAAAAACCTCATAAAAATAGTGGGAGGCCTTGTGCTTCCACAAGGCCTGGTACCAGAACGTTACTGGGTCGAATTCCCAGTTGACATTCTTGGATAGAGACAGTTCTGAAAACTGGCAGCAATATGATATCGCAAAAACTAAGTAGGATGACATATAAAATTTATTTTCCCTTTTAAAGCTTGACAATTGAGAACAAATTTCATGGGAAATTAACTTGCCCCAATAAAAAATGGCTTGTTCCTTTACTGTGAAATACAAAATATAAAGAGCCATCTGGGAAATAGTTGTTGTGGACTCCTGTCCCATTATTCTTGTAAACAGCCAAGCAATTTCGTGGAATGTATTTCTAAATGAACTAACCTGCAAGCTTGTGATATCTTCAGGAACTAAAATCGGGTATTCCAATAAATGGGGCAAGAGGTCCAACCCGTTATTATGATTTTCTAGGAACTGTTTGGAATCTTCTCCTTTGAACGTCAATGTTGGCTCAGACAATCTTAACATCTAGTGGAAGACTTGAGGTGACAAAGAAACAGAAGACTAGTCCCACAGTGGAATAATTATTTTGTCTGAAATGAATTTATCGGCACACCAAGAGACCAACTCCTTACAGTCAAAAAATTCAGGGAAACGACATGCACGATCAATCTGAGAGGTCAAAATTACTTTGTTCTGGGCAGCAGGGGCTAAGTAATAAGAATATTCCCTAGACCACTGGAAGTAATCTGGTCCTCACGCCCAAATATGTTCATTGTATCTCCATAGAAATTTTGTCGAGTTGATGCAATAGGTTTATGAGAACGTTGGTTTTCTCCAGATGATGGTTGAAATGAATAGTTGGAGCCGATAATATAACTCTCCGCAAAATCTCCATTAAATTCTTATGAATGGGAAAGCTCCTCGAGCCTTTCGTTGATTAATGACAGTCTGTATTGGTGGTGCATGATGAATTGTTAGTATTAAAGCTTACTTATTTCATATTTAGAAGTGAGAAGGTGGCAGGTACAGAGAAGAGAAATTAAAGATTGGAGGTTTCGTTAACGTGCCAAGCCGACGATGTGCGAACGACATTTCATGATTTTGAAATCAACATTCGAAAGGGATAATATAACCCTCCGCAAATCTTGGTTTAATGTGTATTAATAGGAGATCTCCTTGAGCCTTCCGCCCATCAATGACAATCTATACAGTTCCTGCACGATGAGTTGTTATAATTAAATGTCACTAATTGCATATTTAGAAATAAGATATATATATATATATATATATATATATATATATATATATATATATATATATATATATATTAAAACACTTTTTTTATTATAGACAAGTGCGAAGGTCATGGAGACAGGGGAGAGAAAGGAACGAATGGCAAGGTTTGAAAAGCGGTCGAACGGGATTCAAAATAGGGTTACGGGGGATACTCAGGAGAGGCGAGTGTCCCATGGTCAAATTTTATGTATGGGAATTTTGGACTGCAAAATGTGTAAAACAGAAGAGAGCATGATGGGGCAGTTCAGCATTCAGTTTGTATATTTGCAAAATTCCAGGAAAGTGGATAAGTATGAAATAGGGAAACGGTCAGTCGGACTCATTTTCAGAATCAAAGATTGAATATTTCATGAACAAACCAACCCGACGATGTGCAACTGACATTCCATGATGTTTGAAATTAACACTCATAAGGGATAATATAACCATCCAGAAATTTTGGTTTTATGCGTATTAATGGGAGATTTCCTCAAATCCTGGTTTAGCATTAATGCTTGCTAATTCCATACTTAGAAATAAGATCTTATATATAATTCATAATTGCTAATTGCAAAAGGGCGCGGGCACAAGAAACAACGATTAGGAATTGGATATTTCTTGAACTCACCAACCCGACGATCCGCGAAAGAAATTTGAATAAATGGTGAAGTATGGAAAGAGGACGGACACCCTTCAAAATGGGGTGACAATAGTTCCACAGGAGACATGAGGACCCAACGGTCAAATTGTGTGTCTTGGAAGTTTTCAGTGCAAAATGTACTATATATATATGAAAACATGTTTTTATTATAGACAAGTGCGAAGGTTACAGAGACGAGGGAGACAAAGGAACGAATGGAAAGGTCTGAAAAGAAATCGGATGGGATTCAAAATAAGGTTACAGGGGATACTCAAGAGAGGCGAGTGTCCCATGGTCAAATTTTATGTATCGGAATTTTTTACTGCAAAATGTGTAAAACGGAAGAGGGCATTATGGGGCAGTTCAGCAGTCGGTTTGTATATTTGCGAAATTTTGGGAAAGTGGCTAAGTATGGACTAGGGAAATGGTCGGTCAGACTCATTTTCAGAATCGAGGATTGAATATTTCATGAATGGGCCAACCTGATGACGCGCAAAGGACACTCCATGATATTTGAAATTAATAGTCAAAAGGTATAATATAACCATCCGAAAATTTTGGTTTTATGCGTATTAATGGGAGATTTCCTCAAATCCTAGTTTAGCATTAATGCTTGCTAATTGCATACTTAGAAATAAGATATTATATATAATTGCTAATTGCTAATTTCAAAATGTTAAGAACCAAATATCAATATAGCATAGAAAAACCTCAGAATAAGTACTCAACGCCTTGAAAAAGAGAGAAATTCATATAATAAGCCTCTTCAAAGGGGAAACCTCCTTATGCCCACATAAATGTACAATTACAATATGATTCCAAATGAAAATGTCTCATTGGTATATATAGGAGACTAGGAGGTATAATTACAACTAATGGACTAAAGCCGACATAAATAAAATAACATTACTAATGTAATATGCCCCAATTAAGGGGTAATGAGCCATTATTTAGGGATTAACATGCCCCTCCCCTTGAGACAAGTGTTGTCCACAATGCTTGAGTAACTCTGGATGCTTTTGTATAAAAGACTCATCTTCCTAAGTGGAATCTTCAGCCGGTAGTTTCCTCCATTTAATGAGATACTCTGAAATAAATCTATTCCTCAGCTGGCGAATTCTTGTGTCAGTGATGGCTTTAGGCTCCAATATGATTTTTCCTTCCTTGTCAAGTTATGGAAATATAGTTTGAACTAGGATCTTGTCACCTATAACCTTATTTAAGCATGAAACATGGAAAACTGGGTGTACTCGTGAAGATGCAAGCAACTCCAATTTGTATGTCATAGTACCAATCTTTGCAACACCTTATAAGGTCCATAGTACTTTGGTGATAATTTATTATCCTTCTTGGATTTCTTGAGGGACATCTATTTGTATGGTTGTAGTCTTAGTAACACCCAATCTCCTACTTCAAAAATTCTTTCACTACGATGTTGATCTTCTTGTTCTTTCATGTGATTTTGTGCCATGGTTAGGTTGTTCTTTAATATTTGGAGAACTTGTTGTTGATGCTCGATGTGATCTTCCACTTATTGAACCTTAGATTTTTATTTTAGAGAAGAAGTGATGGAAGGAGGGTGGTATCCATAGAGTGCCATAAATGGTGTCATTTTTGTTGCAGTATGAAAGGAAGTGTTATACCACCATTCTGCCAAGGGTAACCATTTGAACCATT
>ML788372.1:221822-280999 GCA_009831015.1 Picea engelmannii
GATAATATTATTCAATGTATTCTCTGAAACTCCTCCAAGTTTCACTCCTTGAATCCTCCCCAAAAGGAAGTTATAGAAACAATGGTAGACTTTATTCAATTCTGGTTTATTCAAAAGACCCAACTTGTACAACATGCTCTGTGCTCAATATTTAACATTTGATTCTGAAACTCACACAAAAGAAACTAAATTCCATAATATTTCCAATGGAAGTGGTCCCACATCATTTGGATTTTTAATGAATAAGTTATGATTTTTTTATCCGTAACACCTATTTATTGACTAGCTTTAGGACTGGTCACAAACCCTATCTTCCACATAGTGTATCTCCATAATTATAGTGAATCAAGAGCTAAAATTTTTACCAGAGGTACCTTGATATGTCTTCTAAATACCATATCAATTTCACCATCTGAATCATTCTAGAAAAAACTTTATAGCAAAAATGGTAAGATAACCTGAAAATAACATACCTTAGAACACATCACCAAAAGACTCCTCCCTTGAAATCCGGCCTTCTTTACTTCTGATTTCCTCTTAAATTTGACTTGTATCAATTGAATGTATAATGATGTTTATTTATACCATTTATGTCACTTCCTTTTAACATTAGGGCCGACTTGACACTTTCTTATTTTGTAATTTTTTTCTTTAATTATCTTCAGGGCCTACATATACTTCCTTCTTCAATTCACTTTGTCATCTTCAAAAATTCATTTCTCCTCAACCATGAGGATCCACGTGATGTGCCACATACCACCGGAAACAACATGATGTATACTATCCATTCATGGGTGTTGTATATGCATGTGAATTTTTCTTCATTTCCAAATACCTTTATAAATCTTGTGGTCCAAAACCCATGACTAGGGTTGACATCAATGACAACAACCAATCTTCCAACAATGGATTCTCGAGGAGTCGTAAGGCCCCAAGTGTCAAATTGTATATATCGGAACATTTTGGTGCAAAATGTGTAACACGGAG
Organism: Picea engelmannii; assembly: GCA_009831015.1. NCBI lineage: Eukaryota > Viridiplantae > Streptophyta > Pinopsida > Pinales > Pinaceae > Picea > Picea engelmannii. The sequence goes on from ML788372.1 coordinate 222,810, forward strand.
GAGGGGATGATATGGGAGTCCAGAAGTAAATATGCATATCGCAGAAGCCGGAGTGTTATTTCTAGGTCACAGAACAATGGAAAGTGAAATTTAGACAAAGGGAAAGTGCTTGATCGAAATGCATGAATCTGCCAACCCGCACAACAAGGAATTTTTCAAAAAAAAATGATTAAGTAACTAGAAAGAGAAACTACAAGGTATAAAAGAGTGGGAAAATAGAAAGGCGGAGGGCAATTTTCATAAGCCGAATTGGTTTCAAACAAGCCCTATTGTTGCAAAACCATCATTTTCTAGTAATTGACAGCGAATGCTTTGTTGAAGATTAGATTTTATTGCAACTTGTGGGTGTAAGTGTGTTCTTGATACATTCTTCCATGACTGTAACATATTAACTTAAGTATTAAACTTCTTGCATTATGGGTTGTTTTCATTAAAGCTTAATAATTGCATGTCTAGAAACAAGAATGAAGATCTTGCTGCAACAATGTGATTTGGTATTGCTATGTTCTATCTGCATTACGAATAGAATTGAACATTGGTTTGAAACTGTGTGTAATTCATTTTTTATTTTCATAAAAGCCTGATGGATCGACAAAGTACATTGTCATATAAATGTTAGATGCTCCATTTTAGAACAAATTACCTAAGAAAATACAATATCGAAGAACTACTAGACTACCAAACCATGCCAATGAGAAGAGGCATTAAATCTAGAAAAGAAGCAACAACCAAGACTCCAAGGAAAAAAAGTTTAATATCAAATCCATTTAAAAAATCAAAAAGAACATTGATCACTGTACATCTATCCTTAGAAATTGAACCCAGTTCTTTGGGCCAAAACATTGCACGTATCTACCACAAACACAAGCATGGAATAACACTTTCAGTTAAGGGCTATTCCACAAACACAAGCACGGGAAATTCCAAAGGCCCAAATTAGTCCATTCTAAGTGTAAGGAGATGACTAGTAGAAATATGCCTTGCACCAGTGGGAGTTCTGGTCCTCATTCCCTAAGATGTTAATTGTATATCCAAAGAACAAGACAGTAGTCCTGCAATTGAATAGTTTTTTGGATTGAAATATATCTCTGGGAGCATCAAAATATCATTTCCTTACAGCGAAAGTCTTCCGCCTAGAATGGAATAATTTGGACCTATGGAATTCCTACTTTCGAGCTGCAAAGCGGAACAATCTTCTGCTCATTATGGTTGATTTCAATTTGGGCGTGGTAGTGGGAAAAGTCTCTGCATTTCCATCATCCATTGTCGTATCATCATCCTTCATATCATTTTCTTCCGGCTCAGAATCCATGGCATCAACCTTTGCGCCAGCCATCAATGAAACTGGGCAGGATCTCTGAGCAGGCAAGGTTGGCTTGAAATATATCTCTCGGTGTACCAAAGGACCATATCCTTTTATTCTCCTGGGTGGAGGGAGATGAGTAGTAAGAATATGCCCTAGAATATTGGAACCTCTGGCCATCATGCTCGAAGGTGTTTACTGTATCTGGATAGAACTACTGCCACAAGTTAACAAGAATTTATGTTTTCTCCAGACGATGTTTGAAATGAAAATTTGGGGAGGGATAATATAACCCTCCACAAATCCTAGTTTAATGCATATCAATGGAAGATCTCCTCGAGCCTTTTCGTTGATCAATGACAATCTCCAAGGTTCGTGCATAATGAGTTGTTACCATTAAATCTCACTAATTGCATATTTAGAAAAACGTGTGAAGGTGGTGGTGACGACAAAGAGAGATTACATCATGTTTTAAATGAATACTTGGAAAGGATAACACTCTTCTCCTCAAATCTTAGTTTAATTTGTAGTATTGAAAAATCTTCTCCGGACTTCCAGACATTAATGACAATATTAAGTACAGTTCCTGCATGATGAACTACTAGAATTAAAGCTTAGCAATTGCATATCTGGAAAGAAGTATGAAGGTAGTGGTGATGGAGAAGAGCAACCAAGCATTGTACATTTCTTCCACCCGCCAACCCGTGAAACAAATTCCAAGAAATGTCCAAGTATGGAAAGCGGTCAGGCGGGTTACAAAAAAAAGGGTCACAATATATACCCAGGGGACCTGAGGGGTCGATGGTAAAATTGTATCTTAGTGACAGGTTTCGACCATCAATTTATATATCGTGGAATTGTGGGTGTTGTTCGTGTATAGGGGAATAGTGGAAGCGCAATGTCGAGAGGGAAATTTGTATATTGCAGAACTTCGGGTGTTGTATATAAAAGCATGAGACATTGGGAAAAAGGACCAAGTAAACAGAAAGAGAAATCATATGAGATGAAGGGGAATTTGTTTGCTAATTTGTAAATCATGGTAGTCTAGGTGCTATTTACAGGTGGCGGAACAATGGAAACACAATGTTGAAACCGCCTATGCGGGAACCCACGATTCAAAAATTTTGTTCAATATGAAACAGGGAAGCGATCGGTCAAGATGGTGATGTAAAAGTAACAATGGAAATATGAAGACGTGAATCCACCAAATCCCACATCTAGAAATTTTCAGAAAAATGAGTAAGTAAATAAAGGGAAAGCAAAGGGAAAAAGAAAAAGTGGATGGCAATTTTTGGAAGCAGGAATTGTTTTAAGAAAGCACCATTGATTGTATTAATAGTAACTATGGCATGCATTAAACATGTTAACAGGTTCTTCAATCAAGGAATAGATACATCAAGAGATTTTTATAGTTTCCAGGATCTGTTTGTATAAGAGAAGCATCGAAAAGTTACAAGAAAATCAATTTTTGGATGTTTAAGTAAATTTTTTGTACTGTTAACTTAACCGCAAGTATAACAATGAAGAATTTGAATTTTAATGTCCTCTTGTTCATATGATTGTTCCATTAGACTTCGCATAGTATATATTCTTTTATTTCAATTTGTTTGTTAATTTGTAGATCACGGAAGTCTGGGTGTTGTTTGTAGGTGGCAGAACAATGGAAACGCAATGTTGAACACGCCTATTCAGAAACCCGCAAGCCAAAAAGTTTGTACAATATGAAATGGGGAAGCAGTCAGTCGATATGGTGATATAAAAGTAAGTGAAATCTGAAGACATGAATCCGCCAACTTTCGCACCTAGAAATTTTTCAAAAAACGAGGAATACATACTAAATATGTACTTTTATAAAGTATGGACATGAGATTTTATAGAGCATGTACGAATCCCTCATTCCATACTTAGCCACTTTTTGGATCACGGGTTCTCGGGCTGGCAGACTCAAAATTAGGCCTCTATTTTTTTGCGTCCTACAAATAGCACCTAGAGTTTAATGATAAACAAATTGACAGGGAGACTTGCAGACTGGTTGGCTCAACATTGCACTTATATTGTTCTGTGTCCTCCAAACAACACTCAAAGTTCCGCGATATACAAATTGACAAACAGACTCCAAGGTTGGGGGGCTCAATATTGCGATTGTTTACAGATGGTGATCCCTATCAACTATCTAATTATCTAAAAACATTATTTTCAATACTAAATTATTAATATTAAATATTGATATTATACAATTTAATTACATAAAATTATGAAAGGATGTTAAATATCTTATTTAAAAGAAAAACCCGCCTATTCGAAAATCCACGATCCAAAACGTTTGTACAATATGAAACGGGGAAGAGATCAGTTGAGATGTTGATATAAAAGTAAGTGGAAATCTGAACACGCGTATCCACCAACTTCCGCACCTAGAAATTTTCCGAGAAACGAGTAATACATACTAAATATGTACTTTTATAAAGTATGGACATGATATTTATAGAGCATGTATGGATCCCTCATTCCATACATAGCCACTTTTTGGATCGCAGGTTCTCAGGCTGGTGGGCTCAAAATTGGGCCTCTATTGTTCTGTGTCCTACAAATAGCACCCATAGTTCCGCGATATACAAATTGATAGGCGGAATTACGGGTTGGTTGGCTCAACATTGCACTTTTGTTGTTTTGTTTCCGCCAAACAGCACTTAGAGTTCCACAATATACAAATTGATAGACAGACTCCAAGGCTGGCGCGCTCAAGATTGAGATTGTTTACAGATGGTCATCCCTATCAACTATCTAGAATTATCTAAAAACATTATTTTCAAACACTAAATTATTAATATTAAATATTGATATTGTACAATTGAATTACACAAAATTATTAAAGGATGTTAAATCTCTTATTTTTAAAAAAGGAAGTAATGAAAACAAATCTTTTTTAAATTCTATGACTGCAAGTATAACAATGACCAATTTGAATTTTAAGGGCCTCTTGTTGATATGATAGCATGATTGGAATTTGCACAATATATATTCATTTATTTCAAATTATTCTAGGAGATTAATTTTACCAAGTTAATCGATCAAGGAAAAGTGCTAAAACAAGCCACATACTACATTTGCATCACAATGATATACAAATTGTCAGGCAGACTTGCGGGCTAGATGGCTAAAAAATTGCAATTCTATTTTTTTTTTTGTCCTCCAAACAACACTCGGAGTTCCGTGATATACAAATTGGCAGACGAAGCATACAACCAAGAACCAAGTAAACTCTAATCAAGCCGCAAGAAAGATCCCACAAGGTTCCATAGAGCAGCACGCATCGACCTTTGCATCAAACAATTTGATATATAAATAAAATGTGTCGCGACATTGGTTTTCTCTTACATCTGGTATATGTTCCCACGAGAAAATGATCGGGGCCATGGGATATATGGGGTTTTCTTCCATGCTTCCCATTTTTGGACTGAAGAATCTTATGCGCATGCAATCTCTGTAGCGAGATCTGAATATCTCAAGTTGATGTTTCAATCTATGCCAAGTTCCTTTTTTTTTCAATTAGGGCATCAAGAAAATGTAGATACCATACCATAAATGTATAGTTGGAGACAATTTTTTATTTTATTCGGTCACCCGAAAGAAAATTGCAAAATTCATTTCATGGCTAAATAGTTGAAAAACAATTGTCGAATTTGGGCACACAAAAAATGTATAGGACCCACCATCAAAGCAACAGCCACCCACCATGTTTTTTTTCTTTTATTTTCACACCGAAAAAAATATGCAAAATCCTCACTGGGAGATGCAAGAAAACATAAAAATAACAGCATTGATTGCATTTGTAATTATATTCTCAAGTACTCGAGTCCAATGAACATTCATCTGGGAGTTGAAGAAATATTGCAGAGACACACTGCAAAATTCTTACTAGGAGATGCAAGAAAAAATCAAAATAACAACATCGCTGGAATTTGTAATTAGATTCTCAAGTACTCAAGTCCGATGAACATTCATCTGGGTGTTGAATAAATATTACAGAGACACATGAGATATTTTCATTTCCTGTCAAATCTTGATATGTTTTTTTTCTTCTTTTTTTTCTTCTTCAAATGATATGCAATATTGCATTGTCCTCATTTAAGGTAAATTTGTTGTGTATCTGAAAGTCGCGTAGCATGTAGACATTACTTGCCTTTTTTTGTAAGTATGCTTCACACAATAATTATGTTAACCTAGGAAGCGCATCTTGTAACAGAGGTTGCTTAATTGTACAATGCATGGTTGTGTTGCCTAGGGTTTGGATGGTAGAATTGAGGCAATGTCCATATATATATGGACATTTTTCACTACATTGCAGAAAATCAATTGTATCATCACTTATCAAAGCGGAAACAGAAGCAGGAGAGTTACATTTCGCACATACAGGCTCAAAGGGGGTCGAGTACACATTCGTTGCAACCAAAACACCTTCAACTTGGAAACGCGAGCACATGAATTAATACACTGAACAATATAATACACAATTGCACCCCCACCCCCTCAAAAAAAAAATAACTTACTTGAGATACATGAACATGCAAAATTAAAGGACAAAACTGGATATGGAGAACGGTACCATTGCCTTGTCATTGTCCAACTCTCAAAATTTTATATGGAGAATGCATTGTGAGCCAACTTTTCTCGCTAGTGTGATAGTTGCGCCAATGGTTCTGATTGGGTAAATATCGTTTCTCTGTGCAAGTTGGCTGATAGTTACATCCGAGATGAAACGATATTCTGAACAAACAAAGGGAATTTTTTCCACAATACTTGTTTAGTTGAGAGAAATAATTCAATCACAATCACCACGGTCATATATTGTTTTGGGAAATATATTAAAATTTGTAATGGATATCCCATTACCCGGCAATATCTTTTCTGCATGTTTCTGAACAAGTTGTGTAGGAATAGTCAGTGTGACTACCATCATGGCCTCCTTGTCTATCATGTTAGCATGCATAATGAATCTAGTTTTGTTTGCCTTGTCCAAGTAGGTTCTATAGATGACCATTATGTGCCTAATTAACACTTGTCCATTTCAGCGGTTGTTCAAGCCCTCTATTGATAGTACTTTGGGTGTTACAAGTCTAGACCTGGTGACAATATTTTAACAGGAAAATTAAAGTGAATGGTAGTGTGCATTATTTTTTTTGTATTCTTTTTTCATTGGCATAAATCTACAAGTAGACGCATAGCTTCGATGAGCTATGGAGCCATAGTTTTGCAACCACACCTCTTAGTCTGTGGAACCTACGTTATGTTCGGCGTCTCACTTGTACTTGTTGATACTTCTTGTGAACTGCAAGCCATGTATTGCAGATGACATCAGCATATCACCATGCCATGGATGAATAAATAGCCGAGGATATTTGTTTGGTAAACATACTAGGAATAAAATGTATGCATCTTTACCTTTGGCCTTGTTGGTTTTTTGATGTCTGGGATGACTAACTGCTCATGGCCATGTCACTAGCCCAACTTTTTCTTATGTAAGCATGTGTAGATGAACATCAAAAGGACTAAACAAGCATATGCATTGTATACTGTCCATAATAGTTCTTAATGTCACATGCAGGGTGGAAGGAGATGGATTACGAAATAGGGTGTCAAGAGATACTCAGGAAACATGAGGACCCAAGGGTCAAATTGTATGCCTATGATTTTTTGACTGGAAAAATGTGTAATAGTAAATAGGGTGTGATGGTGGGGAACGATAACTAATCTGTATATTGCGGACCCCCGGAAGCCAGGGAACCAATCTTGAACCTGCCATCTCAGCACCCGCAATCGACAAAGTGGGTAAGTATGGAATAAGGTAGAAGTGTGACCATAAATGTGAACCCGTGAGTCCTCCAACCCGCACACCAAGGAATTTTCAGAAATACCACTAAGCAGAGCAATTAGAAATCAAAAGGGATAATAGAAAATGGAAAAAGTAGAAATGGGGAGGGCACAAAGACCCATTTCTACCAAGTCATCATTTTCTAGTCTAATATTATATGCCCCCACCCGCTTTGTATATTTAATTTACTAGCACAGTTGGTATACCTTTTCGAATATTGTACCACAGAACCCTCTGATGTTGCACAGAACAATTCATCTTCCTGTCCAACCAACCTATTTCTTCCAAGGTAGCAACGTCGAATATACAATGGACATGAAGGCAAGTTAGCATGAAGAAAAACATGTAAACGAAAGAAAAACGGTTCTATTTATTTCAATGTAACAGAAAACAGAATACGATTCACATGAGAATAAGAAGAAAGATACATAGTATATACATACAGGAAAAAAAAAGGTGCAAAGCAGCAGAACAACCACAACAAATACACAGACAGTAAATGAAATATTGAACACTGGAATATGAAATAAGAGTATAGGTATCCACCTCTGTAACTCCTCGTCTACATTCACGCCAAAGATTCCATCATCCTCTACAGCCATTTTGTTTGTTTAAATGTAGCAATACAATAAAAATACAATGGACATGAAGGAAGTTAGTATGCAGGAAGACATGTAATGAAGATAAGTTATTATGTAGGAAGGTACGCAACATCTACATACAATAAACCAGGTGAACACATATGCAGACAATAAATGAAATAAAAAACAACGCAATATGAAATAACAGTACATGCATGTACCTTTCTATCTCCTCTTCCACCGATGCAATCAAGACTCTGTCGTTTTCTCCAGCTATTATGTTTGTTTGAATGTGGGAATGCACAAAATACAATGAACATGAATGGAAGCTAGTATGCACCGGAGAAAAAGTAATATGTACATACAGTAAATGAGACTCAACAAAGAGAATAAAAGATAGGCATAAACATGAGCCTTTGATTTTCTCCATCCATGGTTGTAAATATATAAATTTTTTCCCTACCCAAAATATATTACAAGCCACAAAATATTACGAAATTGCATGGCCATAGCTAAACTATTTTGGTTTTCCGTGGAAAAGTATCCATATATGCTTGCAGTCATGGAAATACATGTTCTTTATCCTCTACATAGACTGATGTGCCCATGATACAAGATTATGTTTTTTCGTGTCAAACTATCCAGATATGCTTCCAAACATGGAAATATAATTTTGCAGTATCTTTGTTGTACATATCATATCTCAAGTACAAGACAAATTGTATCGTGGTCACACCAGTTTGTGTAGAGGATAAAGAACATGTATTTTGATATGGGCACATTCAACCATACATGGTTTATAAGTGCATCTTGCACATGTTTTATTTAAAAAAAAACAGTGGATATTGCAATTGCACATGTACTTCTCGAACTATTTTTTTATGCAACTATTTTCTATCATGTCAACACTAAAGTACCAACAAAATTTCACAGCAGAACAGATCTTGGCCTCACCAGACAAAGAAAATAACACATCCTCATGTCCACTCGTGGTTGCAAGGGTTGAACACCGTAAAGCACCCAAAAAATAATAATAATATAAAAAAAAAAACAACTCCAACTGTTGGCACAGGACCCCAACCCTGCAAAGTCGAAGTAAACAAAAGAAAACAGCAAGCACCAAACCAGCGAGAAAGCACGAACATGCCCAACTATAGCCCCAGGGCCCCAAATCGTAAACTTGAGCCAAACAAACACAACCAGCAACTGACGAACCAACGAACCAACGAAAAAGAAACGACTAGTGAACCAATAAACAACATATGTATCTCCAATGATTACGAAACTGCATTCTAAGCACAGAAGGAACTAGAAACATATGATGAGCATGGAAGTAGAAATAAGCAAACATCCTTACCTGCAAACTGCAAACACTGAACAAGAAAGAAGGAATAGAAAATGAAACTATGGCATGGAAACTTACTCTGAAACGATGAAAGGCAGAAGCACAGGTCGAATTGTGAACCAAACAACAACAACAACAAGCAGTAACCGACGAACCAGTGAAAAATAATCACTCATCGAACCAGTAAACAATGTATGTATATTCAACGATGACGAAATTGCATTCCAAGGCTAGAAGAAGTATGAAACATACAATGCCTATTCAACTGGCAATGGACAACAATATTGTCCAAATTCACTGCAACATTGTATGGAAAATTTCGAGGAAAAATGTACTCCGACAAGCGTATTTAAATAAACATTTAAGGCTGTGAGGCTGTCTAAGGGCCTCATGGTATGCAAACATTTAAGTTTTCGGGCTTGTTTGAGGACCTTGCGTCATGTAAAAATTTCATTTGTCAGGCCTATTCAAGCACCTCAAAAAAAGTGTCAATACATTTCATTACAAATACAAAGGAGTAATAATAATAATAGTAGCACAAATAAAAAAAACAAATCACAATACAAGGTTATAAACTTTGGAATTATCGATCACTATAAACCTTAGATATGTAAACATTTCAATATGATTAGTACAAATAAAAAAAGTACCATACATGATAAAACTTTGGATATGGCAACATATACTTCATTGGGAATAGAGAAGTTGGCAATAAGACCTCAAATATATCATCCAATCAGATCATAACATATATAGTTTTTTTTTATTATATAAAAAATAATGATTTTAGTTCTCGATGTCGAACATTAGAAAGTATGCAAAAATTTGAAGTCAAACGGCAAACAAATATAAAGTCAATGAATTATCGATCACTATAGTCCCTTTACGCCTTTGGCAGGGACTAATAAGACATTGCCATTCAATGCCATGAAAAGAGGGTTCCATGGTGTTAGCACCTCTAATAAATCATGTATATTTGCAATCTCGTGGATAAATCCACATATACAACTTTATAAAGATGATAAAAAAGTATATATTTATTTATTTATGATTATTATATAGTGTTTTATTTAAGATTAAGGTTTAATTTTACTAGATTAATATACAAGATATTGAAATAAATTGAAATTGAAATAAAATAAAATAAAAAGTTAAGTAAACAATACATTTTTCACATAATTAATAGAAGATGTATACTAGGAAATCTCAATATCATAAAAACTTAGCTAGAAGGTGAGGCCTATGCGTTATTCATTTTTTCTCCGTTATAAAAGGAAAATACAAAGAAAGTACAGTCACTATGAAGTGGTCATGGATATTGTTCCATGAATGATTGCTATAGGATTTTCTTATTCCTTTATTATGCTTCAATATACCTCTTCTAGATGCTCTTCTTAATTATGGAACAATAAACAATACAATGAGAATGGAATTTCTTCCTATCTTAGCAGCCCAATATTTAACATTTATCGATAGTCATCTAGGGTTAGGGTTAGGGATTTTGCATGCCTCGGCCCTCGATTAGGGTTAAAAATAATTAATGACTGAACAAGAGCCCTTCAAAGTTCTCATTTTTAGAGGTGACATTTAGCCATAGTTTTTACCCTCATTTTGAAAAGTGGTGCTACCAGCGGCACCGTTTTTTTGAGGGGGGTTAAAATTACCACCCTTTGCAACCATGTCATTAACAACCTCATATTGTTTCCAACAAGAACCTTAAAATCAACCCTCAAATTGAAAAGTGGCACCAGTAGTAGCACCCCCCTTTTCTTTAGATCAAAAAATTACAATGTGTTTAAAACTATGGGCTTAACAACCTATACCATTATAACCAAAAGCTTAAATTCAACCTCGGAATCGAGAATTGGCATTCCCAGTAGAAACTCCCATTTTACCAGTAGCACCCCTTACTTTTTGGGGGGCTTAAAATTGCAACATTTTTTAAACCATGACCTAAAGGCCTAGTGTCGTTGCAAACAAAATCATAAAATAAGAAGAAAAAACTCAAAAATAAATGAAAATAAATACTAATAAAGAGGAAAAAATGGAAAAAAAAAAAAAAAAACCACAAAGCAGGGGAAAACATGACTTTTTGAATTATAAAAGTAATTTTTTAAAAGCAATGCATTTTAAATAATTAAAAATAAAGATAAATTAAAAATTAAAAAAAAAAAAATATCCCTGCTTCATTCATATTAAAAAAAAAAAAACAAATCAAAACAAAAAAAAATGTAATATTAGGTTGGAAACAGGATCCTAACCCCATCCCCCCCTGCACCTTGGCTTCTCCCTATGGTTTCCCTTCAAAGGAGTGGTAGCAGAGGTGTGGGGAGGGGCCTCCCTGCACCGACCTTCTCCTTTAAGATTCAAGTATGGAGGGAGGTGAGGGAGGGGGGAGGGAGAGGGAGGGGGAGGGAGAGATTCCAAGAATTTCCTCCCCCTCCCTCCTTCCCAAAACTACATTGTTTATTTTTATTTTAAATTGCTTTTTCCAATATATATTTTTAATTTCCCCCAGATGGGGTGCCACGCGGAGCAGGAGGGGTACGTGGAGCAGCGCCAGGAGGGGCCATTAATGGTGGCCACCTTCCCTCATATCCTCGTCATTTATGATGGGCATAAACCCAAGCGGCCTTCACCATTTGATGAGGCCTCTCACTCGCGCGAGGAGAATGGACAGCTAGAGCATTAAGACCACAGCCTTAATGGCTATAGCTATCATTTTTGCCCTTATCAGCATTCTCAGTGGCTTTGGGATGATTCGGAAGGTTGCAGAGCCGAACGAGGACAACTGCGCAGTGGGCACTCTGGAAAAATAAGTTTGAGAGAGCATTGTCTCTAGCCAAGAGAAGGAGACCCAGGAAGTCCAGAGGAACAGGGACGCCTCCCATGGCATATGTCGAGGAGATTCCTCTGGAGGAATCCCTCCAAAATTTCTCAGAGAGACTCCTTTTCATGGTTCTAAACAATTGGAATCCCCCTGCTTGTTTCAGAGCAGGCGCCATGGCCCCTGGTCCAAGAGCCGAACACGGTCCCAGTGGCACTCTAGTTGAGGAATTTACACCTTGTTTGGTAGAGGAAGAGATGCAAAGAGGTAGCGAAGAAAACATCTCGTGAGTCTCCTGATGAATTGGGGCTGCAGAGAGGGTATCAAGTGCATTAGGAGGAGGCCAACATGCATAATTTGCAGCACCAGCCACCACTTCTTCACCCGGAGCACCTGAATCTGATCTTCAATGTCCACAGCATGGTGGACGACCAAATCTTTAGAGCCATCTTCATCAATCAACGCTTGGATATGTTGTACGCCGCATACTCCAGTGCCACCCCAAGGCAACAATGCCACACCTATGCTCAGGTCTACGTCATCCCATTCAAACGCGGCAAGGAGAAGGACGACCACGAGGACACCGACTAATAGGTTTTCTTGTGTGTTCACTGCTCAAAACTCTTTCTTTTTTTTATGCATAATAGAGTTGCAGCTCTTCTAGCTTATAAAAATGGTAGCGATAGTATAGGCATGAACATACTAATACTAAGACTAGCCATGCACCCTAGTTTCCTTTGGGCAAGGTGGCAACCTAACATTTTGAGTTTGGAAGCTAGCTTGGAATGGCCAGCTGTCTCGGTTTCCTTAACAGGCGGGACAGCTGGAACTTCAATGGCACGTTGTAACTTTGCAATATCAATATAATAGAACCTGCCCTTTTTTACTTAATATATATATATATATAATTAGTTTTATTTTTTATATATATAATCATTGTTATATTTTTTAAAGTATTATCCATTTTTTTTCATTTTCAAATTCATTTAAAATTAGATTTTCTAAAGCTTATTTTATTATTTATTTAGCAACCATGTAGGGAGGTTTTTCTTAAATGTTTATTTTTTTATTTTTAATTATTTTAAATATATTTTTTTAATTACCTTTTTATTAAAAAAACAAGTTATTTCTCCTTGTTTTGTTTATTTCTCTCTATTTTTATTTATTTTTCCATTTTTTCTTAGGATTTTTTTGTTTTTATTGCAAAGTTTCTGAGATACCTGCACAAAAGATCTAGCTAACAATGAAGCATATACAACATGCAATGGTGTGAAGAGAAGAGATAAAAAATGGAGGAAAGAATTTCTATTAACGGAATGAGAGAAATGATACAATACAAGTGATATACTATGTATCACGCAACTAAATCATCATAGTAGTCAACTAATGTGCATAAGGAGTGGTCTAGAGAGGTCTAACACACACTGGCAGTCACTGGAGTCAACTGCCACCTAGTCCTAGTTAACTGGCAATGCAATCGTGAGTTAACTAGCCAAACCATAGTGAAATGAGGAGGAGATCACTCACACATGTGGAATGTGCCTTACTGGTGATGATCCCAATGTAGGTGTGCATTAATAGTGATGATCATGAGGTTAGCATGCAACACTTGGTCATAAAACCAAAGTTGGCATGCAACACTTCAGTCAACTAGTCTAATTGAAGGGTAACTGAGATTTGATTGGACGGTATGTGAAACCCTTATCTAGGGGAGAATATTCTCAATGAGGGGAGAATATATCAAACTAAGGGACCCTCAACATAGCCAAATAAACTTAGGAAAAGAAAATAAAAACAAAATCCTAGGTGTTTGTAATATATCCAACACCCCTCCTGAACACTACTAGGGAGGGTACATAATGAATGGGTCCCGACAACAGAGGCCATGTTAGGTACCGATGAATAATGCAACTAATGAAAACTGAAATAAAGAGAGGAAAGAGGGAAAACCTCATGGGAAAAAAAAAACCCTCAAAATACAATGTATCAAAAGAAGAGAAAGACAGTTGCTAGGAAACTATGTCCTTTTCTCCAAGATGATCGCACAAACTATGGAATTTTTTCTGAGTGAAAGTCTTGGTGAATATGTTGGTAGTCTTCTCAGTGGAAGGGTAGTACTGCAAATAAATGGCCTAGTTATGAACTAACTCATTGATAAAGTTCATATGGATCTCGATATGTTTTGTATGTTGTCTTTGTACTAGATCTTGACGGAATTTGAGTGTACTCTGGTTGTCACACCAGATCATAGTCAGACGGTGGAACTGAATGCAAAGCTCATAGATGAAATTTCATAGCAAGGTGCCTAGATGGTGATGTTAACTACTCCCATGTACTTGGCCTCTGCTGAAGATAGAGAAATAGTTGACTTATTTTTGCTCGACCAACAGATTGGGTCGAACCCAAAACTCAACATGTACCCAGAGGTGGAATTATGATCGTTGACATCTCTAGCCTCGTCAGAATCAATGAATCTTATGAGATCCAACTTGTAACTTGTTGCATAGTGGATCTAAGGATGTGCTTGGAAGCCTCTCAATGTAACTCATGCAGCTCCTCCATGTACCTAGAGACCACCCCTACTACATATGGTATATCTAACAGGTGTGGGTGAGATACAGAAGGCTCCCCACAAGATGTCAATACAAGGTGTTGTCAACCACTAGTGTATCCCGACCATCCTCAAGTCTAACCCCAGATAATAAAGGTGTAGGTGAAAACTTGAAGTCTACCATGTGGAATATCTCCATGAGATCCCGAGCGTACTTAGCCTGAGATAGCTTGATGCATGAAGCATCCTGGATGATCTCACACACAAAAAATAAATGGAGTGGACTCATGTATGTCATTGAAAACTTGTCATGAAGAATTCACTTGACCGAGGAAATCGTTGAAACTGTGTTATTTTTTATCAAAAGATCATCCACATACAACTAAGATCATAAGTGAGTTAGTGGTCCTCATCATGTAGACATTTGGATCAGAATTGCATCTGAAAAAATTCTTAGACAGCAAGAAGGAGTCCATATTTTTGCACCATGCTATAGGATCTTGCTTGAGGCCATAAAGCGGATTTTTGAGTCGGTACACTAAATATGAATTATATATGAAGCCAGGTGGTTGATCCATATAAATATCCTCTAAGAGATCCTCGTGAAGAAAATTATTTTTCACATCCATCTAATGTACTTTCCATCTCCTAGATATTCCAATGGAAAGGGCCAACTTTATAGAATCCAACTTTGCTACTAGAGAAAAATTATCATCATAGTTGATCCCATGGATCTATTGAAATCCCTTGGAAACTAGTATTTCCTTGTGTCTATTCACTTGTTTTCATGCTGCCTTTTTCATCCTGTAGACCCATCTACATATGAAACTCTTCATGTATAAAGAAATAAAAACCAAATCCCAATTCTAGTTATTAAGAAGAGAGTTGTACTCCTCCTGCATGGTTGCTTCCCATAAGGGTTTCCATGTAGCCTCTATGTGGGTCTACGAGTCTGAAGAATGAACCATATAACAATGCGGAGGAAGCATGGGTTCAGTGGAAATGAGTACACTAGGAGGATCCTCAAACTAATATTTGTTCCTCATCGGATCCACTGAATCCCCAACAAGGTCTCCTGCATCCTGAAGTGTGGACTATTCCCACTTGGGTATTTTCTTTGTCTCCTCATCTACATGTACTGAATCTACATCTGAATGATCTAACTATGCATATGAATTCTTTGATTGTGCATATGTATCCTTTGAATGTTATGACTCTGTATCAGAACTCAAATATATGGTGTGATCCAAATGTATGGACTCATCATCTGCAACTAGTGGAAGTACAAAAGTCCTTTCATGTAGCTTATGTGGATCATGTAAGGGAATTTCCTTGAAATGGACATTGTGCTTGATGATGAGTTGGTCTGTAGAGGGATCAAGTAATTTGTATCCCTTCACACAATCAAGAAAGCTGACAAATATGCATGGGTGTCTTTGTGGATCTAATCATTTCCTCTTCACAGAGGGAATGTGAGCCCATGCTCATGATCCAAAGATGCATAAGTGAGTGACTTTCGGTTTGTTTTCGCTCCAAGCCTTGAAAGGATTCATGTCCTTAAAATATTTGAGAGGGGATATGTTTTGCATGTGATTGGTAGAGTTAAGTGCCTTAGCCCAAAGATTATGAGGAATTGACCTTGCATGCAGCATGCAAGATGCCATCTCCTTGAGAGATATTATTTTCCTCTCAACAACCTCGTTCTTTTGCGGAGTATATGGTATTGTGTGCTGCAACTAGATCCCGACCTCAAGACAAAGATTTTGTACATCTCTATTGGCATACTCCCCCCCCCATTATCTGTATGGAGGGATTTGATATTTCTCCTTGATTGAGTCTCAACAAGTTCCTTGAAATATTTGAGAATTAAATACCTCGAACTTATGCTTGAGAAAAAATACCCAACTATAATGTGAGTAATAATCCAAAAAAGTAAGCACGCACCTTGCCTTATTGATGGATGGATGTAGGAATGGACCCATGAGATCATTGTGAATCAGATCCAATGGATAGGAGGCCTTGTGAGCCTTCCCCTTCTCTAACTTCTCTTGAGGATGCTTGCAAAGGACACATCCTTCACAAACCCCTTCGAAAAAGTGGATATCAAGTAACCTGGTGACCATCCCCTTCTTGCTAAGTTGTTGCATGTACCTGAAGTTTAGGTGACCAACCTCTCGTTCCATAGTCTACTACTGTCATCAGCATGTGTAATTAGTATAGAGGAATCGGTTTCAATAAACTTATTAAAAGTATATAACCAAGATTTATGATTTACCTCCCTGACAACAATTTTGGAGTTGTCTTGCATATCAAATATGGACATGGAGTTAGGTGTGAACTCCACCTTTTCTCTTGAACCTGAGTGTGTAATATGATACACCGAGAGCAGATTCATGAAAGTTTAGGAACATTCAGGATGTTCTCAAAGATTCCATGGTCTATTTCCACTCTCCCTTTTCCGATGACCTTGACTGGAGAGCCATCCCCCATGAGGATAGGAGGCCTCATGCATGTAGTTATAGAATATATAATATCCTTTGCGTTTTCCATGTAATTGGAAGAACCCGAATATAAAATCCAAGTGTCGGGAGAATAATGTACAACTACTAATGCATGAAGATTACCTTTCTTAGGGATTGATATTATGTCTTCTTGGTAGCCTCGGGAATGAATTCCGCAAGATTGTTGTTCTAAATAATTTGTGCCACCTGGTCAAATTTCTTCTTCATGCATGCAAATTCTGGATGGTTCCCGTGATTACAACAACCACACTTCTTCCCTTGTTTTATTTTTCCACTTTTGGAACCTAAGGAATCATTGAAGGGTTTGGAGTACCCTTCCATATTTGGATTTGTATGCACCTTTCCTTTTCCTTTCTATTTAGATTTAGGATTTTCAGAGATGTTACCATCATGCACAACAAGTGCATGTGCATTCCGGCCCTTGATTATTCCCATATGATTGAGCTTATCCTGCTTCCGTGTTAAATCCTCAATAAACTATGACAATGAAGGCATGGTCCAGGTTTCTCCCACGATGAATCTGGTAGAATGAAATGTGGAGAAAAATACACTAAATTCTAGTCCAATTTTTTCCATGATAGCAAGAACTAGTTGTTTTTCATATTTGGATTTGTCAATACCAAAGTCTTTCAATTCATGTAGGAGAGATTTAAATTTGGTGAAGAAATATTGGATATTTTCAAAGTTCTTCAGATCCGATGATTTTAGTTCTACTTCGAGCAAATGGCCCCTCATATCATCCTTCTTTCCAAATATTCCTTCCAAGGTGGTCTAGATCTCATTTGGTGTCTTGCATGCATCGATGTGAAACCATAGGTCAGGAAAAATAGTCATGCATAGGAGACCGTGAGACTCATCCATGACATTTAGGTACTTGGATTTTTCCAATGTTGAGGTGGGTTCTAATTATGTGGCCATGACTATCCAATGCAATCCTTTACCCCTAAGATGGAATATAATTATTTTCATCCATTCAAAATAGTTATATGATATTAGAATGGAAGATGTGGGAAATTCCATCTTTCCTATCGCTTTGTTCCATCTTTGGTACCTACAAAACAGTTTTGGTGACGATCATTGCTAAAGTTATATGGGGTCTAATACCATGTAGATTTTACGAGATACCTACATAGAATATCTAACTAACAATGAAGTATACACAACATGCAATGGTGTGAAGAGAAGAGACAAAACATGGAGGAAAGAGTAAAAGAATTTATATTAAACAAATGCGAGAAATGATACAATACAAGTGATATAATATATAACCCACAACTAACTCACCATATTAGTCAACTAATGTGCATTAGGAGTGTTCTATAGGGATATGACAAACATTGGCAGTCACTGGAGTCAACTACCACCTAGTCCTAGTTAACTGGCCATGCAGTCGTGAGTTAACTAGCCAAACCATAAGGAAATGAGGAGGATATCACTTATACATGTGGAATGTGCCTTAATGGTGATGATCCCAATGTTAGTGTGCATTACTAGTGATGATCCCAAGGTTATCATGTAACACTTGTTGATAAAACCAAACTTGACATGCAACACTTCAGTCAACTAGTCTAATTGAACGGTCACTGAGAGTTGATTGGAGGGTATGTGGCACACTTGTCTATGGGAGAATATTCTCAATGAGGAGATAATATCTCAGACTAAGGGACCCTCAACATAGACAAATAAACTTAGGAAAAGAAAGTAAAATAAAATCCTAGGTGTGTATAATATATCCAACATTTGTGAGTTTGCTTATGACGGCACTGGAATTTTAGGCTATGGTTCCAAAAATCTCGCAATTTTAAGCCCAAAACAAATTAGGGGGTGTTACCATCAACACCTCTTTTCAATTCGAGGGTTGATTTTAAGATTTTGGTTACAAGGGTATTGATTGGCGAGACCATCGGTTTTGAATAATTTGCAATTTTTACCCCCAAAAAATGGAGGGTGCTACTAGGAGTGCCACTTTTCAATTTCGGGGTTGATTTTAATCTTTTGTTTGCAATGGTATAGGTTGTTAAGCCCATGGTTTCAACCAAGTTGAAATTTTGAAACACCCCCGCCCCCCCCCCACAAAAAGGCGGGGTGGGGGTGTTGTTGTCGGTGCCACTTTTTTATTTGGGGATTCATTTTAAGGTTCTTGTTAGTAACATTACGAGGTTGTTAAGGACATGGTTGCAAAATGTGGTAATTTTACCCCCCTAAAAAAATGGTTTTATTGGTAGCACAATTTTTCGAAATGGGGATAAAAACGTGGCTAAATGTGACCTCTAAAAAAATAAGAACTCTGAAGGGTTCTTGTTAAGTTGGTAATTGTGCTTAACCTTAATCAGAAGTTGAGGCATGTAAAATCCCTAAGACTGACCCTAGTTGACTAACGAAACATGTTAAATATTGTATGGCTAAGATAAGAATATGATTATATTCTCATTGTATTGTTTATTATTCCATAATTGCGAAGAGCATCTCGAAGATAGATATTGGAGCATAACAAAGGATGTAAAAAATCCTATAGCAATCATTCAGGCCACAATATCCATGACCACTCCATAATGAGTGCACTTTCTTTGTATTTTCATTATATAAATGAGAAAAGAAGAATAAGGCATAGGCCTCACCTTCTAACGGATTTTTTCCCATATTATGTTTTCTCATGGTACATCTTCTATTGATTGTGTGAATGATGTGTTGTTTACTTAACTTCTTTCATTTCAATATCTCGTGTACTAAGCTAGTAAAATTAAACCTTAATCTTAAATAAAACACTATATAATAATAAATCACAAAAATTTATAAAATTTGTTTTAACAAACTATTCCAATAAAATATCCACATAATTTGCAAATTAATAACAAATAAATAGTAATATTAATATTAATTAAACAATATATAATTTTAAATAACCAAGCTACATCCAACTCTCTTATTATATGTTGAAGTGTCAATCTTGTTAGACATTAAATATAAATGTTTTGTCTACCATAGTTTTCATATCTAGTTTGTAAGGTCTACTTCATAATGAATACAAGTTTTACAATATTGATAACATATTACTTTAAATACCCTAGATGGGGTGACTAGTCAAGGTCTATAAGCATGTGTTGAGTGATGGAAGGGATGTCCAACAAGTGTTTTGTCAGTACAGTTCATATTTCATTGAAATGGGTGGTAAGTGTTGGGGAAAAGATATGAATTTATCTTACTCAAGCATTTTTGAATCTTGCCTGGATAAGACAAGATAGATGAGAATGTTACCCTATGTTTGTACCCTCAAAAAATGTTTCTCAATCCACAAGTATTAATTACAAGGGTTTAGGATGAATTTTTAAAATAAAACACTGTTGCAAAATATAACGTTTTTATATTATTTTCTGAATTTAAAAAATTGCAAAAAGTAAATGTGGAGATCAAAAACAAAAATACCCAGTCACATATCAACACAAATGACACAGAATAGCAATCCCTTTATTTCATTCCAAGAAATCAAAATAATCGTTCTCTTTACAAAAATCCCTACGGGGGGCATGGACCAAGGTCAAACTTAGATATCCCCGATGAAAACCATACAAAAGGACTCTGACAAGAAGTAAAAACTGAACTTTAAAATATGGATCAGCTTGCCACAGATTGTTGCCCACTTGACTCTGCACAATATCCTTTATCAGTCATGAAATTTAATTCATAAACAGACAAGTCTACACAAACTATCAAAGATGGATCAACACCTCTGAAACAAGCGTCTGACTGATATAATTCAGTCTTGAACCTTGTTTTCTACAATAGGACCATGTTGTCATAAAAGAGAATTAAGATTTTAATGAATTGAAGAATGAATGAAAACTGAACTATCTCAATAAAACTCAAGAGAAAAACTTAGTATGTTTTTTCCTTCTATTCTCCCCTTGTTCTTCCTTCTCATTTGGCTTTTATGAATTCTAAATTAGTTGAAGTAGTTCAACTACCTCATTTAGTTAAGTTAACTAAAACTCAACTAACTTTTAGTTTAGAGGAAGAATTAATCAAATAATAATAATAAAGGGCCTTTTATTAAATAATAACTAGTAGGTGGGACCCCTTGTGACTCCCTTTAATTTCTTAACAAAAATAAACATAATTAGACAATCAATCAAAAGAATCCCTCCTTGTGGCTCCCCCATAATCATTTCCACAATTTTAAACTTAAATATCAAAGATATTTCAAATTATATCAAAACATGTAAATATCCACAATATCCAAAAATAGTTTGTTGTCCAAAACTTTCAGCAGTCCACTTTCCTCAATAAATCAATAATAAAACATAATCAAAAACCATTTTTGCCACTTTGAGAGGCAATTTTTCCTTTTTTCCTACTATACCCTTTTGACTTCCCTAAATTAGCCTTAGGTTGGGTGGAACCTTGAGGCTTAATCTCACTAATGACATGGGAACAATCATCCCTCAAGTGCATGCGGGAAGACACTGACTTGGTTGAGTCACTTGAAGGGGAGGAGGGAGAAACAATAGCTTTTCATTTGTCATGCATATGGTGGGTTTCGGTTTTGAGTCATTTTCTTACGTGGGAGGACTGTATAGGTGAGTGTGCAGGGGCAATCTGAACATTTGGGTTAACAAGTGAAGGATGAGGAGGTAAAGACAAATTTGGCCAGCCACAATGATGGGATACTACTGGGTGAACAATCTCTTGCCATCCGTCATTCTTGGTAACTTCAGGTTGCAAAGATACATGAGGGGGCATAGGGATACCAGGAACATGCAGGGGATGGAAGGGGGGCTCTCTGGCCTAGGTTGGACTATCCCTTGTCCAATCCAATTGAAAAATCCATCTTGAAAGAATTGGTTTAACTCTTCAGGATCAGTATCGAAATGTATTGAGAATATGGGCCTTCTAGTCCCTCTACTCCAGTTTCCTCTACCTCTATTTTTTTTATCATGACTTCATTTGTTGAAGAAGCTCATCCTGTATGCAGCACTTATTAGCAACTAGCTCTTAAACAAACCATACATGACATTCTCTTAATATGAAACAAATTTTGGCTCAACAATCACATCAGACCCATGCAATCTAATCCATAAAATTTATTTAATAATTTTCAAATGACTAGGGGGTGAAATAGGGTTCAGGGATATCTGAGGGGATTGTAGTGAGAAAAAAAGTGATATCATGGCAGGGAGTAAGAACACGATTACTACTCGTCAATTCATTAAACATCTGACTGTGCAACAATACCAAAACATATCAGTTGTCATATATCTCTGTGTCATTTTTTTATCGTTGTCATACAAAACATGTACAATGATCCCTGTTGTCTATGCCCAACATTCATCTTGGCAACGAAAAAATAATACACCCAGGATAAACAATCAATAGTCACTGATCTTTAATAAAAATCGGGCCCAATTTAAACACACACAAATTCTTTTTAAAATCATGGACAGACTTAAGAGTATGCTCAATGAACCAATCATACACAGGCCTCTACCATATAATTGACACAATCTTGATTCGATCACAACAGTCAACCCCAAAAATATAACCCCTAGCTTGATCTTTGTGTGAATTAATATGTATATACTTCCTCTTAAAACAATCATAGTCTACACAGTGATTCCCATCATATGTATGAAGAGAACATAACTAAATTGACACACGTGAGTCTATGTTAAACTTTGACAGAACCATGATCGTGCTCAGTGAAACAATCACTCACACGGTGTCCTCTTATCTTTAAATGAAATCACGATCATTCTAGGATTAAGCACAGTAAGAATGACCATAATTGATTAGAAGGACAAATCTTAGTTGTAGATAACCATACTTCCCTTTATGTTCAAACAAATTCATCACAGAGAGGAACATAGAGATTTGACCAAGAGGAGGGAGCCCGTGCTTTTAAAATTTCCACAATTCATTAAACTGATAACTCAAAATTTAACAAACCCTAGACGGTGCCCAAGGAAGGTAGAGGCAAGTCAGAGTCCAAGTCAGGATTTTTGGAAATTAAATATAGAGAACCAACAAAAGTTCGATTGTCTTTAAAAATAAAAAGAGAGCTTATGGTCTTTTATATTCTCGTATCCATTTACCAACGAGTAACAACCACAAGCCACAAATATAATCTTGAAAAGAAAAAATAGAGAGCCATGCTCTTTTATAAAAAAACACAGTCCTTCAACTTATAACTCCAAGCTCTTGACAAAACCCTATGAGAATTCTCGAGTGGGAACAAGGAAATTCGAGTTCAATAACCCAGACACACACAGATGTCTCTAACACATTTTGAAGAGAGGATACGAGGGTTAATTTAAACAATGATGGGTACTCGAAAACACAAAGAGATAATGCCTCTTTCCAACACACAGGAGGTTGATAACTTTTGACAACAATTGACAGTGAGGCCTCACAGCATATAGTCATCATTATAGCAGAGATAAGAGGAGCGGGTGTCAAAACTCTTCATGAAAAGAAGGCCATAATGAAACTTGTATCAATTTGGTACATACACAGGCCTCTATTCTAGGCCAACCAAGATTGGGCTGTGGAAAGATTCCAATGAAATGGCAGTAAAGAACGGGCCATCAAAAACATCTCGGGGCTTAGAAAAAATAAAAACACCAACTGTCGACAGTTGCTTTGCAACTTGGATAAAGATTACGAAAATGACCGAGAGGGAAAACGAGCTGACAGCCACTGAAATACAAACTGGTGGTTAAAACTCTTCAACAATAAAACTCAGAAGTCGTTGCACTACTATTACCATTTTCCATAGAGAATCATCATAAAAAACCAAGTTGTCTGAGTTAATAACCAATGTGTATACTCTATAATCAATAACACCCATACTTCACTTACACATACCAATGTTTCGCAGTAATCACAGAGAACCCATAACAAAATATTTACAGTGAGTCGAAAACTCAAGAAAACACAGAATCCATGCATTCCTGAGCCACCATTCGATTCATAATATAGAGAGTCCATCATGGATGGAAATCTAACAGCCATACCTCTGAGAAAACCACTTCAATGAAGAATTGGTCAAGTTTTCCCCTGCCAATCCTGAAAACGTGGAGCTTCCACAACCAACAGAGAAACAATGCAACTATGCTAGGGTGACAGGCTCAAGGGAGGTTTGGAGTGACGTGCAGTAAATTCACGTCACTTCCTCACCTGACCCTATTCAATTCCATGTATGAGCCATCCCACTAACATAACATCCACAATTAACATCAAACCATATCCAATCCCAAAATTCAATGCCATATCTTTTATATAGTTTCGATACCATACCAATTGCATAGTGCACCACCCGAGATATATCATATCCATATGTTAACCTCTTGAAATAACTCCATATGATAATCACATATCAATGTTACTATATGTGCCTCCATTCAACTCTTTAATAAAAATTGCATAATTCTTAAATGAACAGACATAGCATAATAGCTAGGTCCACCATTTCACAAAGGTTTATACATAATCTTATTTCCATAGCTTTAGAACTTTTCCATAGTTTTCCCTTTTGCTTTGATCATGCTCCCATTTTATTGATTTTTTTCATAGATCATATATGGATTAGTAGTCAATATATGAATTAGTAATCAAGGTTATAACATAACATAGAATATCACATGTGAACAAAATGATTCTCATACCCATGGAACTGTTCTATATCGCAAGTAAATACCAACATTTAGCAACAATGCATCAACCACCCATCATCATAACAAATGAAACCAAACTTGCATCATCAAATTATAGGACTGTGTAGGTAGCATCATAACATCAGCAACATATGAGTGTAACATGTCTATCTTTGCTCCTCTAGTCTACAAGGGGGTCCTACCTACTAGTATTATATTATTATCAAAGCGCTTTAGCAATCCTTTGTGGGCGAAATTCATCGTTGTGATTTTAATCATCAACAAAATGGAGACTCCACAGGGAAATTTGTTTCTAACAAATTAAGAGCTCAGAATGCCTAGTTTAATAGACCAGTAACATCAGATCAAGAAGATATACATCAGAATGATTATGCAACAAGGGGGAGTGAGGGGATTTTAGGGAAAAATGACTGGGAATTTGGGAATAACTCATGGAAAGTGTTAAGTATGAGGGGTTTTATTCCTGTAAGAATAATCATTCGATTAATCATAGTAAATTGTTCTTGGCTTCAAGGAGAAAATTTTTCTGATATGCTCTTTTGAATCTTGAAGTGGAAGAAAGAAAAGGAAAGCAGAAGAGAGATAAAACCAACTATCTTATAAAACAACAATTGAAGTAGATAACAATTTCAATGATGCTTTCTAGAGGAACATCATGACAGTTGTGTAACCTCATTGTTATTGATTAACAATACTTTGTAGAATAGCGTCATTGTGGAAAAACTGATCCAACATTTTATTTTGACAAGAAATGAAATCAAAAAGAAACAAAATGGCAAGAAATGAAATAACATAAATGAAACAGAAGAATTGAAATAAGCAAAAATGAAATAACATAAATGAAACAACAGAAATGAAAAATTGAAGCAAATAAAACAAACTATAATACAGAAAACATTCCATACAATGTTAAAACTTTTAAGTTGGTTCCACATAGTGTTTTAAGTTGGAATTGTTAGTGCTATAGGAAAACAATTGCTCCTGTAAGTCCTTTAGGATGTAAGAATTTGCACCCAGGACAAAAGCGATCTTAAAAGGACCCATCCATAATTTTTGGAACTTTGAATGCCTTCCTCTATCAGCGTGAGTTGAATCCCACAACAGTACCTTCTCATTAACCTTAAATTTAACATCCTTGACACTTTTGTTGAAATGTTTTTTAACAGTCTGTTGTCTTCTCTTTATATTATTCAAGGAAAACATCCTTTTCTCCTCTAAATCCAAAAGTGCATTCATTCTTTGAGAAACATCAGAAGAATTTAATTCTTCAACCTATAGCATTAACCTTAGGGAGGAAAGCTCCAACTCGATAGGCAGAATGACTTCTTGACCATAAACAAGTTGGAAAGGAGTGAAACCAGTTCACCTTGGTGGTAGTGTGATCTTCCCAAAGAGAGTAAGTGAGGAGAGTGTGTCATTTACGAGGCTTATCTTCAATAAGCCTCTTGATAATTCTTACCAGATTCTTGTTGGTAGACTCGGCATGCCCATTACCTTGGGGATAATAAGATGATGAGGTAAAATGTTTAACCCCCAATTTAGCTAAAAACTGGGTCAGCTTAGCAGAAATAAAGGCGGGACCATTGTCAGTAATAATTTCCAAAGGAATACCAAATCTGGAAAAAACATTAGTTTCAAGAAAAAAAATCACCTACTCATCCTATGAATGCTTAAGCGGGACAACTTCAGTCCATTTCGTAAAATAGTTTGTAGTTGTCAAGATAAAAAAAAATCCCTGTTGAAGATGGGGGATTAATAGGACCAATAAAGTCCAAACCCCATTTTGAAAAAGGAAAGTCAAGGAGGACGGGTTGTAAATGTATAGCAGAAAGACTTTCTTTCCCAACGAACTTCTGGAACTTGTCACAAGATCTTGAAAAATTATAAGAATCACGAAAGATTGAAGGTCAATAGTACCCTTTCCTGATAATCTTAAAATTTGTGGTTTTAGCAGAAAACTGACCACCTACTTGAATAAAAGAATTTGAATATCCATGAGTCTCTTGCAACATTTTATATGCTTCCTCATTGTTCACACATCGAAGTAACATACCATCGGCAGATATTCTAAACAATAAGTCTCCTATAATGATGTATCTAGCATATTCGAGGCGGAGCCTTCTCCTTTGATGAGTGTCTAAGTTATCTAGGCATATTTGATTTTGCAAGTAATACACCATATATTTATACCAAGGATGTTCAGACACAGGAAGGATTTGATTGTCAATGTAAAATAGCGTTGATAAAGTTCTATCTTGTTCATCAATTTCTTCACTCATTTCATCATGTTGAGCTAAGTGAAGGGATAAGTCACGTCCCTTGATAGTTTTAGAAGTCACGATGGTTAGATCATGTTCCTGAATCTTGGCAAGCCAATGTGCAAGCTTTCCTAAAAGATATGTCTGTGAGAGTAAAAACTTGACAACAGGTAAAGGGACTTTTACCAGCATATGCTTACCAAGATGAAGTGGAGAAATTTTTCAACAACTTTAACAAGAGAGAAAGCATGATTTTCAATAAAATAATATTTAAACTCATCATATGGAAAGATTTGACTCATGTAAGCCACTAGTTTTTCATTACCTTGGTCATCACATTGTAGGAGGATAACAAAACTTTCTTCCTCTGTGGCATTAGTATATATCATAAATTCTTTCTCAAAATCTGGCTTCGCCCAAACCGGCGTTGAACTAATTGCTTTCTTGATCCCTACGAAATCATTTTCGACATCATATTTCCAAGAAAAGGAATGATCTTGCTTAATAATTTTGTGAATTGGCTTGACCATTATAGCAAAATCAGGAACAAACCTATAGACAAAGTTAATAACACCCATAAAGGCTTGAACCTCCTTCCTGGAAGTAGGAGCGGGAAGAGGTAGGATAACAGTAATCCTTTTGGGATCTATTCTTATTCCTGAATAAAAGAAAATGTGTCTAAGGATATTTCCCTTGGTAATGCTGAAAATAGAATTAAAAGGATTTAAATAAATTTCAAATTTCCTACATCGCATGAGAATCTTTCTAAGATGACTGAAATGATCTGATCGGTTTTTAGAATACACAGTTAAGTCATCAAGATAAGTTTGAATAATTTTACCGATCAAATCTTCGAAAGTTATTTGCATGGCTCTTTGAAAAGTAGCACCTGCATTAGATAAGACAAATGGCATACGTTCATAAGCAAAAGTGCCCCAACGATTAATAAAAGTGGTTTTATATTTATCTGTCCTTTTCACCTTGATTTGATTGTAACCAGAAAAACCATCAAGTAAGGACATCATTTGTGACCCTACAACTTGCTGCAAAATCATTTCCATATTAGGGAGAGGGAAATAGTATTTAAAACTAGCCCTATTCAATGCACAAAAATCAACACATAATCTAATCTGACCTTTTTATTTTTGAACGGGAACCAAATTAGAAACCCACTCAAAATACTTAACATGGAAAATTATCCCAGCCTTCAAGATTTTTTCCAACTCCTTTCGAATAGTTGCTTCCAGTGCATGGTTAATGGGTCTTTTCTTTTGCCTAACTGGTTTTATGCCTTCCTTGATAGGAATGGCATGTTGTATAATATTATGATCAAAACCATGAAGATCCTCATAAGACCGAGCAAAAACATCTTGAAATTCACCAAGAAACTTAGTGAGCTTCATTTTTTATTCATCAGAACATTGGGCACATATTTTAATGTTCTTTGGAGAATTGAGTGTTCCAATGTTCAAGTAAATGGTTTCACGCACTTTCCTTTTTGACTCCTTTGATTTATGTTTTTCTTTGTTTCCTACATCACTCGATGAAAATGAACTTTCTAGAGGAGTCAATCCCTTAGGAATTTTTTTATCTTCCATGGATATAATTTCATTAGTCTTATAAGGTTCATTTTGAATGAAAGCACAAATGATCCCATCAATAAGGAATACTTGCCATGACTCTACATTTTCAAGGATATGCGGACAATACAAATATTGAAAGATGCAATCAGGTCTTTGTGGCAGAAGTTGTCGAGTAGGAGAGGCTGCAAAAAAATCTAACCTCTCAACCATTGAATTCAATTCCTTTTTAACATGAGTGATGTTGAAATATAGCAAGTTAGAGATAAGTTCCCAAACAGTTTGGTGTAATGTTTCATTAACTTGTTTCTAGGATAATATATCTTACGTACAAGGTTTACAACAAGTTCAGAATTCCCAAAAACTGTAAGGTGATCGCAACCTAGATTATAGGCATTTTCAATGCCTAGCAATAATTCTTCAAATTCAATGAAATTGTTTTTGCAATCAAACTCTAACCTACAGGAAAAGTTATGAATTTTACCCACAACAGAGTATAATATAATACCATCTTTTTTTCCTTCATTAGAGCATAAACTATCAAAGTGCATATGCCACATCCCATCCTCTATGTCAATTTGTTACAAGGCAGTGTTGTCCTCGTCTGCAAATATGGAGTACACTCCTAGGTACTCCTCGATATTATTCACATTAGGTTGTGGGATGCTTTCTATGTAAGGTGAAATTCTCCCCTCCCTTGGGAATATGATGTTCTTACCATTCTGAGGAATGGATAAGTGTGTCTCGTCGAGTGAGAGGTATCCACCCATCAAATATTTCCAATCTCTTCCTAAAATGATCGAGTAATTAGTTACTGGCATATCGATTACCTGAATATTAAGGGTTGTCCTTATTTCAGGATGAGCGCACAAAACCAAGGTCACGTCCTTAATTTCACCTATGGTCGTTTTTTGTAAACTATTATAAGATATCATGCTTCTACCATTTTGCATTTGTACAAGACAAGCCTATCTCTTCCATAATAATCTTCGACATTACACTTGGGCCCGAACCACCATCAATGATACAACAATGGGAAATTTTGTCCATAATCTTTACAGAAATAAAAAAAACGGGGGCTTTTTTAGAGGGTTCTTAAAGTTATGTACACCTAATTTATTTACAGTTGAATCCTCTTCATCTACCTCTTCATAGAGGTTGGCTACAATGGAAGTTTTTCCTTCCATAAACATTTTTATATGCTTTTGTTGATCAGGGACGACAACCATGTCCAGGATGGTAACACCAGCTTTAATATCCACCAATTGATTGAGAATGTTGTATTTGGAAGAGGGAAGAGGGGAGGTAGTTCCTTGACTATCAAGAGCCTTATAAAATTGAACAGTAGCAGCTGGTGAAGATGAGCTTGGGCCTGAAGAAGTGTGAGGAGGATCATATGTTCATTTTGGAGCATAGGATGTACTCCTAGTATTTATGATCATAACATCCTCTCACTCTACAAATTCTAGGAAAACAATAGTAGTTCCAGGTCTTTTACCAAATATTTTATCTATGGCGCTCTTCTTTACCTCACATGTACTTTCCTCATGGTGTTCCTCGCAAAAGTTACACCAACTACGAGGCATGATAGCTTTAGGTTGAAATTTATTTTCATTAAGATTCTTAAAAGGTGGTGAAGAAGAAGATGAGGCCCTAGGGTTAATAGAGGAGACATTTCCTTTCCTCTCATATGTTATCATTCSATTATTCATGCCTTGTACAAGTTGTAAGAGGATGGACATATCCGTTTGTTTCACTGAATCTCCCTTAGGAAGACMTGTTCTTTCAAGTTGTTCTTCATACTCTAAACAAGTATGCAGAGTGGAACCAAGGTTATCAATGGCCTTTTCTTCAAGCCTATGATGGTAGGTGGAAGGTAAAGTATTATAATAATGCATGAAAGCGGCTGGGTTCTGAGGGCRAATAAGTTCGGGAATTTGGTTATATAATTTGGTGAAACACAAGTTGAAAGACTTAATAGTTTCACCATCCTTATAAGCAATGTTATTGTATTCCCTTAACTGCTCAGTCGGGCTTTTGGACTTCCCATAGGTAGACTTGAACCAATACATTAATTCCTCCCAAGTGGAAAGAATATTAGGAGGAAGGTCAAAGAAATCAGCCGCAGCCTTCCCTTCAAGGGAATCAACAAATAAGTGCATACAAGTGTCATTGTCATTGGCTCCTATGTTACAACAGACATTAGAAAATTCCACCAAGTGTTCATTCGTAGTGACCGTGTTATTCCCTAAAAACCTAGGGAGATTCTCTTTGAATTTAGGAAGTGGATGAGTAGTAGGTTCTAGGTTAAGAGGGGAGGAAACATGCCATGAGGTAGTTGTAGCATCTTCTTCAAACTGAAAAAGTCCATACTTTTTAATGGCTTTGGCGGGGTTTGTGGTAGATTAGACATGGAATTGATGACTATACAAGCTACCAATCACTAACAAGGTTGAAGGTTGAGATGAAGAAGCACCTCTAGTGCCACCAAAGCCACCACTAGATGCCATCTTATGAACGTTAGGTAAGGAAGAGAAGGACGAACTGGTTGAATTAGACAAAGTTCTCCTTAGAGTACTTCATTGGAATGAAAAAACAATGTTTCTTCTTCCTATTTCAGCAATAGGATTAATCTCAGGTGATAAACCTCTTCTTCTCCTAGAGATACGAGGCTTTAAGGAAATGAAAATAAGATTAAAACTGTAGGAAAAAGAAAGCTAAAGTTGATTCCTAGGTTGTCTTTCCCTAGCTTCCCAATGTTCTTGGACACTTATGTCTTGTTCAATTACGTCCCATGAGCGTTCAAGCTCAACCTGGATATTAGCAGTCTCTAAGATGGTATTAAACAAGGTTAAAGCAATGCTAGCCTGATCTTTAAGATGGGGCTCAATATTGAGCTTCCTTGCAACATGTACAGTCATGAAAAAAAGAAACAGCCAAAGAATAGAAAGCAATGAAATAAATAAATTCAATGAAAATCAAGCTTATAATCAACCAAAGAGATATTGAAGACCTCCCCAGTATGGTCGCCAAATAAATGTTGAGGAAAATATATGAATTTATCTTACTCAATCATTTTCGAATCTTGCTTGGCTAAGGAAAGATAGCCGAGAATGTTACCCTATGTTTATAGCCTCAAAAAAGGTTTCCCAATCCACAAGTATTAATTACGAGGGCTTAGGATGATTTTTTAAAATAAAAGACTCTTGCAAAATATAATGTTTTTATATATTTTTCTGAATTTAACAGATTGCAAAAAGTAAATGTGGAGATCAAAAGAAAAAATACCAAGTCACATAACAAAACAGATGAGACAGAATAGCAATCACTTTATTTCTTTCCAAGAAATCAAAAGAATCGTTCTCTTTACAAAAATACCTATGGTGGGCATGAACCAAGGTCAAACTTAGATATCCCTGATGAAAACCATACAAAAGGACTCTGACAAGAAGTAAAAACTGAACTTTAAAATCTGGATCAGATTGCCACACACTGCTTCCCACTTGAATCTGCACAATATCCTTTATCAGTCATGAAATTTAATTCATAAACAAACAAGACTACACAGACTATCAAAGATAGATCAAGACCTCTGAAACAAGCATCTGAATGATATAATCCAGCCTTGAACCTTGATGTCTACAATAGGACCCTGTTGTCATAAAATTGAATTAGACTTTTAATGAATTGAAAAATCAATGAAAACTGAACTATCTCAATACAACTCAAGAGAAAACCTTAGTATGTTTTTTTCTTATATTCCCCCCTTGTTCTTCCTTCTCATTTGGCTTTTATGCATTCCAAATTAGTTGAAGTAGTTCAACTACCTCATTTAGTTAAGTTAACTAAAACTCAACTAACTTTTAGTTTAGGGGAAGAATTAATAATAATAATAATAATAATAAAGGGCATTTTATTAAATAATAACTAGTAGGTGGGACCCCTTGTGACTCCCTTTAATTTTGTAACAAAAACAAACATAATTAGACAATCAATCAAACACATCCCTCCTTGTGGCTCCCATAATAATTCCCACAATTTGAATTTAAATATCAGAGATATTTCAAATTATATCAAAACATGTAAATATCCACAATATCCAAAAATAGTTTGATGTCCAAAACTTTTAGCAGTCCACTATCCTCAATAAATAAATAGTAAAACATAATCAAAAACCATATTTGCCACTTTGAGAGGCAATTTTCCCTTTGTTGCTGCTATCCCCTTTTGACTTCCTTGAATTAGCCTTAGGTTGGTTGGAACCTTGAGGCCTTATCTCACTAATGACATGGGAACAGTCATCCCTCAAGTGCATGCGGGAAGAAACTGACTTCGTTGAGTCACTTGAAGGGGAGGAGGGAGCAGCAGTAGCTTTTCCTTTGTCATGCATATGGTTGGATTCAGTTTTGAGTCTTTTTCTTGTGTGGGAGGACTATACAGGTGAGTGTGCAGGGGAAATCTGAACTTTTGGGTTAACAGGTGGAGAAGGAGGAGGAGGTAAACACAAATTTGGCTAGCCACGATGGTGGGAGACTGTTGAGTGAACAATCTCATTCCATCTGTCATTCTCAAGAACTTGAGGTTGCAAAGATACATGAGGGGGCATAAGGATACCAGGAACATGCGAGGGCTAGAAGGGGGGGCTCTCTGGCCTAGGTTGGAGTATCCCTTGTCCAATCAAATTGAAAAATACAGCTTGAGAGAGCTAGTTTAAATCGTGAGGATCATCATCGAAATGTATTGAGAATCCGTTCATTCTAGGCCCTCTGTTCTAGTTTCCTCTTCCCCTATTGTTTCGACCATGACATCCTCTATTGAAGAAGCTCATCCTGTATGCAGCAGTTATTAGCAACTAGCACTTAACCAGACCATACATGACATTCTCTTAATATGAAAAAAGTTTGGCTCAACAATCACATCATACCCAAGCAATCCAATCCATAAAATCTATTTAATAATTGTCAAATGAGCAGGGGGTGAAATAGGGTTCAAGGATATTTGAGGGGATTGTATTGAGTGAAAAAATGATATCATGAAAGAGAGTAAGAACACTATTACTACTCGACAATTCATTAAACAACTGACTATGCAACAATACCAAAATGTATCAGTCGTCATCTATCTTTGTGTCATTTTTTATCGTTGTCATACAGAGTTTTAATTTAATTTTAGTGAACAAGGTGTGCAAAATGAATTTGGGATCGTGAGGGGTATTATAATGAGATAAATAGTGAGAAAATGAGAGGGAATTAGATGGATATTGTTCATAAAATAAAATATATCAATCAATTATCATAACTCTATTTTAAATTCAATCCAAAATCATCCACTTCCAAGACCAAAACATTCGTTGTTCCTCAATTTCATACAAATTGCTTTTTGTCTCAATAAAACAATTTAAGTTCCCAGAAATCTTCAATTTATTACAGTCTGTGTATTATGAATTATGCAACATTTCCAATTCAACAGTAACAATGTAACCATTCGAACCATAGTACTACATGTGATAACGTTGATTTCTTCTTCTTTTTTAAATAAACAAAACATCCACAATTATCCCTGATATCTATGCCCAACATTCATCCTTGGCAATGAAACAATAATACACCCAGGATAAACAATCAACAGACACTTATCTTTAATAAAAATCGGACCTTGTTTAAACACACACAGATTGTTTTTAAAATCATGGACATACCTAAGAGTATGCTCGGTGAACCAATAATAAAGAGGCCTCTACCATATAATTGACACAATCTTGATTCGACCACAGCATTCAACCCAAAAAATATAACCCCGAGCTTGATCTCTGTGTGAATTAATATGTATAGACTTCCTTTTAAAAAAATCATAGTCTGCACGATGATTCCCATCAGATGTATGAAGAGAATAGAACTAAATTGGCACAGATGAGTCTTTGTTAAAATTTTATAGAACCATGATTGTGCTTGGTGAAACAATCACTCACACGGTGTATTCTTATCTTTAAATGAAATCATGATCATGTTGGGATTAAACACAATAAGAGATACCATAATTGATTAGAAGGACATCTCTCAGTTGTAGGTAACCATACTTCCCTTTATGTTCAAAATAATTCATCACAGAGAGGAACACAAAGATTCGACCAAGAGGAGGGAGCCTATGCTTATAAAATTTCCACAATTCATTAAACTGATAACTCAAAACTTAACAAACCCCAGAAGGTGCTCGAGGAAGGTAGAGGCAAGTCAGAGTCCAAGTCGGGATTTTTGGAAATTAAATACAGAGAGCCAACAAAAGTATGATTGTCTTTAAAAACACAAAGAGAGCTCATGGTATTTATATTCTCATATCCATTTACCAACGAGTAAAAACCACAAGCCACAAATATAATCTTGAAAAGAAAAAGAAGAGAGCCATGCTCTTTTATAAAAAACACAGTCCTTCAACTTATAACTCCAAGCTCTTGACAGAACCCTATGAGAATGCTCAAGTCGGAACAAGGCAACTCGAGTTCAATAACCCAGACACACACAGATGTCTCTAACACTTTTTGCAGAGAGGAGATGAGGGTTAATTTAAACAGTGATGGGTACTCGAAAACACAGAGAGATAATGCCTCTTTCCAACACCCAGGAGATCGACAACTTTTGACAGCAATTGACAGTGAGGCCTCACAACATACAGTCATCATTATAGTAGAGATGAGATGAGTGGGTGTGAAAACCCTTCGTGAAAATAATTCCATAACTCAACTCGTATCAATTTGGTACATACACATGCCTCTATTCTAGGAAAACCAATATTGGGTTGCGGAAAGCTTCGAGTGAAATGATAGTAAAGAAAGGGTCATCAACAACAACTCGGGGATTATACAAAAGAAAAACACCAAATGTCGATAGTTTCTTTGCAACTTGGATAAATATTACGACAACGATCGAGAGGGAAAACAAGTTGATAGCCACTAAAATACAAACTGGTGGTTAAAACCATTCAACCATAAAACTCAAAACCCGTTGCACTACTGTTACCATTTTCCACAAAGAATCATCATAAAAAAACAAGATTTTTGAGTCAATAACCAATGTGCAGACTCTATAATCAATAACAACCATACTTCGCTTACACATACCAATATTTCACAGTAATCACAGAGAACCCATAACAGAATATTTACACTCAGTCAAAAACTTAAGAAAACACAGAATCCATGCATTCATGAGCCACCATTTGATTGATAATACAGAGAGTCCATCATCGATGGAAAGATAATAGCCATACCTATGATAAAATCGCTTCAATGATGAACTGGACAAGTTTTCCCCTGCCAATCCTAAAAACGTGGAGCTTCCATGACCAACAAAGCAATAATGCATCTATGTTAGGATGACGGGCTCAAGAGAGGTTTGGAGTGACGTGCAGTAAATGCATATCACTTCCTCACCTAGCCCTATTCAATTCCATGTACGAGCCATACCACTAACATAACATCCACCATTAACATCAAACCATATCCAATCCCAAAATTCAATGTCATGTCTTTTATATAAATTTGATACCATATCAATTTCATAGTGCACCACCTGAGATATATCATATTCATATGTTAACCTCTTTCCATAAATCCATATGATAATCACATATCAACTTTACTATATGTTCCTCCATTCAACTCTTTAATAAAAATTGCATAATCATTAAACCAATAAACAGAGCATAATAACTAGGTCAACCATTTCACAAAGGTTTATACACAATCTTATTTCCATAGCTTTAGAACTTTTCAATAGTTTTCCCTTTTGTTTTGATCATGCTCCCATTTTATTGATTTTTTGCATAGATCATATATGGATTAGTAATCAATATATGAATTAGTAATCAAGGTTATAACATAACATAACATATCACCTGTGAACAAAATGATTCTCATACCCATGGAACTATTATGTATCGCAAGTAAATACCAACAACATTTAGCAACAATGCATCAACCACCCATCATCATAACAAATGAAACCAAGGCTGCATTATCAAAGTATAGGACTGTGTAGGCAACATCATAACAACAACAACATTTGAGCATAACGTTTCTATCTTTTCTCCTCTAGTCTACAAGGGGGTGCCACCTACTACTATTGTATTTCTATCATATATAAATAATAGCGCTTTAGCAATCCTTTGCAGGTGAAATTCATCGTTGTGATTCTAATTGTCAACAGTAAGTAGAGGGGGGGGTTGTGCTATGGTATGAGAGTTTGTTATAGCTTTGGGTGAGGACTAATATTGTTCATTCTAGGGCATGCCAATATAGTTGGTGGTTAATGGAATTAGTGAGAAGCATGGGTGGACACACGCATCGGAGTGGTGCACTCCTGGATATTACGGTAAGTAATTTTCCCCCATGGATAAATTGTATCGAGGTTCTCATGCGATGAAAAAGGTGGATGATGGTCGAAAATGATCTCAATGTTCTTAAGAATGGTGGTTGGATCAGGTTATCTAGTCTTCCTATTTTTGACATTTTTTTTCTCCTTATTGGTCTATGTTCTTAGACAATGACTGTGATCTGGAAACAGGATGGATCCTCTCTGTCTCTCTCTTGTGGTGGCTTGATCCTCTCTACTTCTTAGGGAGGAGGCTTCTTCTATCTGGATCATGGGTCCTTTCAGGCAGGAAAACATCCTTTACCCCATGGTCGAGTGATTTACCCTTTGTTTTAGTCTAGCGAATAGGGCGTAGGATCTCCCTATTCATTCCTACTTTGAATTATTTCTCCCTTAACAAAAATACCATATTTCATGTCATGGGTTCATATCTGGTCCTCTTAAGTGTGATCATTAAGTTCTAGTTCCCTCCCGCTCATGTTTCAAGTGTCCATATGGAAACCAAATTCCTCGAGTCCATCATAAGAGGAGAAAGGGAGTGGGGCACTTCCAATCCTCCCCCCTTGCAACATTCTCCTTGTAACGTTCATGTCACAAGTGTTGAACATGTTGTTGAGTAGGCTGGAAAACTCTTCCATGTCATCACCTTGCCAGAGTTACAAGGTGAATTAGACAATTTGGTGAGTGAGGTTAGGCTACTGAGATCCCAAACCTCCAAGCTACAAGTCAAAAAGGAGTTCCAAGAATGGATAGCGGATACAAGATTCTCCAGATATCGAGACATGAAGGTATTATGTGCCATGGATTTCTATTGGATGTTGAAAACCATCATGGTACTCTCCTTGAAATATGCTCAAGCCAGCCAAGACAAGCGGGAGGAAGCTTTGGATCATATTCCCATATTTGAAGAAAAATCCAATGTACTATGCATGGTGGTCTTTGGCATCATTTTTAAGGTTACTAATTGGGGTTCACAAGATGGAGTATGTTGAAGTCACATGATCTCTAGGATTAACAGGAACTAGCTCCAATCCTATTATGCTTGAATATGACATTGAAATAGACATCAAGGGCAAGGACAAGCTGCATGAAACTTATAGTCATGCAAGCCCAACCAAGCCTCCTCTCAACTAGTCATGTGGATTGGGTCACTTTCTAGTTTAAGCTCGTTAGACATGTTTTTAGTGCATTTTTCATATACTTATTGTAAATATATTCTAGTGTTGTCAAAATATTCTATAGACATAGTGAAGGCATATAACAGACTGATTTTGCTTCATATCTTATGTTTGGTTTCCATTTTGATGAACGTCAAATGAGGCTGACTACATCATTTTTGTATGTATTCAATAGATGAGTACTTTAGCTTAAAAAAACATATTACTTTAAATTAATATATAATATAAATATAAATATGTTTGAAATGAATAAAGAAATTTAAAAAAATAGTTGAAACAATGAGACTTATGAAGACTTATGGTGAAGATGTTAATT
Source organism: Picea engelmannii (assembly GCA_009831015.1). Taxonomy (NCBI): domain Eukaryota; kingdom Viridiplantae; phylum Streptophyta; class Pinopsida; order Pinales; family Pinaceae; genus Picea; species Picea engelmannii. The sequence goes on from ML788372.1 coordinate 261,176, forward strand.
TTTTTTTATAAATAAACAAAAATACAAAATTATCACACACACACACACACACACACACACACACACACACATAATTAACCACAAGTTTGAGTATACTTCATATATAAAACTAAAAGTTGATCTAAAAATTGTCTCGAATATTCTACTAGAAAATTTCGTCATAGTAGATATTAAAATATTTTGTTTTTTCTTCATTTATGAAATTTTAAGAGAATGATTATTAATGTAAAGTACAAAGCCATGCATTTCATAGAGATTCTATGTCATTACTTGCAAATTTTGAGATCCTTTCTCAGAAATACCAGACCTTTAGGAGTTGATGTTATTTTCTCTATCACATTCCATGGCTCTTTGATCATTTTTAAGTAGTTCTCTCTTACTCTACCAAGAAAATCAAGAATGTACATGTATCACAAAAAGAATGAAAATCAAACCAACTCAAACTACATTTTTTAATAATGATTAGGCAATGTATATATTAAATGAGACTAATGTTATTGAAGCTCCTTGGAGGGATGATGTTATCGAAATACAATATAGGAGATCAGGATATGAGTACGTCTATTGCAATGTGAATGTACTTCAATTGAAAATAAGCAACTAACATTGCAAATAACATATATGTTAGGGTCCCACCTTAACTCCCCTGGTTAGTGGAATAGAATGTCACTTAATGTATTGAGGGTCATCTCTATCAAATAAGGCCCCATGAGAATGTTTGTGAGAATGTTATTGACACAGGAATATGTGGTGGTAGTTACATAAGCATACAACACAACTAAAGTAGTATTGTTATAAGGGTCTTAATCATTTAAGTATCTTGTTTAATAAGTTTGAATTAAAAATGTTCATGGGATAAATCTTTGTTTCATGTTTATTTTCTACTTTGTCACTAAAGTTGTCTATTTTTTTAAAATATTTTGTCGGTGTGATTATGGTTTAGTGGTTGAGTTAGATGTCCTTATAATGATACCAATTATTTAAATATATAGTTAGTTTTAATGCATAATTATGATAATGTATATAAATATTGAAATTGGTTTTATTATACTTATAAGAGTAGGATAATGGGTCGATGATTTTGATTTGTCGAAGATGATATAAAATTTGTTGAGATTATCCACAAATTCATCACAATTATTGATGATTTTGATTGTACAAATAGTTTAGTAACTTTGAAAATCCTATCACATTCAAATTATACAATCCGTACACTTAATATTTACAATTCCATCAATCAATATATTTCTTAATTTTCTATAAAAATTAAAATTCATCTTTTTGCAATATTTCTTATTGAAATTATATATATATATATATATATATATATATATATATATATATATATATATAATGTGAAAATTGTAAATGAGATCCCTATGATTTGTACTTTTATGTACAACTAGTACAAACCTTATTTATATATATATATATTGAAAATTGTAAATGAGATCCCTATGATTTGTACTTTTATGTACAACTAATACAAACCTATACCAAAAAAAATACCTAAATATTGTATAATCATAAAAATGATATACATCCATATTGCTCGGAACATGCAGCAAATATTCTTTATATCATCTTTATGAAGTTGTATACATTAATTTATCCATGAGATTGCAAATACACAATGTTGATGAATGCATCTATGTGAGACATTCTCCATCTTACAAACCTGTGAGATGTGGAACATAGCAGCTATGTGAAGCCTTTCTCGCAGCTTACAAACCTGAGAGAAAGCCCCTATGAAGGGTTTTTGGTTCCTTCCTGGGACAGAGACAAGAACGTAGAGATGACCTCCTCCATGATGTGAATGAGAAGAAATCCAGATGATTATTCGAATGAAAAGTGATCTGTTGACTTAGGACATGCATGTGGCTGAGCACAAGGTGAACATGGGAAATCCAAAAAGTGTAGGGCACATCATCATGTGAACATAAATGAAGATGATGTGATAGCCTCCTTTGAGTAGCAGAGTTGACGAGAAGACTCCAGATGATTCTCATGTTAGTGGAAGTGGGAAATCATATCTGTAGAGTGGACATGCCTATGGACGAGCACAGGTGAACGTGTGAGGACATGGTTCATATATGTAATGCAATGAATCAGAGTCATGGCATCCCTATGGATGTGCCCCTAGTGGATGAGCACTAGTGGGTGCATCAGATCCTTTTCTATATATTGTTCAAGAGTCATACCTACTTGTAACCCTAGTTATTATGTAAAGGGTACAGGTCGGCCCCACCTTAATGTGTTTAATAATAAATGTAAAAGATAATTAATATTGATATTAATATTAATATTAATATTAATATTAATATTAATAATAATAATAATAATAAATTATATAGTGACTTAGAGAGGTCGGCCCTGTTGATCCAATAGACGCCTTTGTTGAGTGGTCAAGTCTAATATAAGTAAGATATGATTCTCCATTGTAGAATCATATCTTCCTTGTGAGTTTGGAAATTTCAGCAAACACTTCTACTTGGAAAAGTGGCGCACCTCTCTTAGGATCTAGGGTTTCTAGGGATTAAGAACCCTCTTGTGTGATAAGTCATTCTTGGTGATGAAAGGCCTTTCTCTTGAAGAATATAGCAAAGGATTTGGTTGGGTTTTTCTCCCTTGTTTGAGAAGGGTTTCACGAGATATATCTTGTGTTCTTTTGCATGGTGTTTCTTCTTGTGATCTTGGTTGCTGCAACATTCTTGTTTATAGTTAAGACATGATGAAATTAAATGAACTGCATGCTTAACCTAGCTTATGAAAAATCAACATGGTATCAGAGCATAGGTCTTGAAAGAAACCATTGCACAAGCATCTTTCACAAGAAAAAGGAAAATTGTCACTGTCGTCGTACAAGAAAATTAGGGCTTTTATTGAAGAAGATTTACAGCCTCAAAACCATCTAAAAAAATTCAACCTAACCCAAGGAACACTTTGGCACCTTCAACACACCTTTTCAATGGGTAGATCTCCCAAAAAGTGAAACCCTAGTTTTCACCAGTACCAGAAGTACCAGAAAACCAAAAGTACCAGAAGCACCAGAAAACCAAAAGTTCTAGAAAACCAGAATCACCAATCCAGAAATCCGCTAGTCAAGTTTGAGGGGGGGGATTTGGATTTTCATAAATATGAATTTACCAGCATACTCGCCTCAGCTCATCGCATCTAGCCACTGGATCAGAATTTAAAATTTTGAAGTTTGAAAAATTAGGGTTTCCTCATAAAACCCTAAGTTGCAATTGCAATTGCAGTTTCAGAATAAGTTGCAGTTACAGTTGCATTTTTAGTATCAGCTGTAGTACCAGTTGAAGTCACCCTTGAAATTCTTAATAGTTGGAAATTATTATTGTTGATGCCAGATGGTGCCACTACCTGCAAATGTTATCAGAGGTATGTACTCACGTATGTTTAAAATATTAAGCTTTAAAGGGTATTTGCAGGAGAAGGGATCTCTTACCATAGATCCAGAAGGAAATCAAGATCCAACACATTAAGAGGAATAATGAAACCCAAGTTTTATTATTCTGATATGCATCTATTTGTTATGACATTATTTTGATCTAGGTTGCATGTTGAAGCTATGACCTTCATGCTAACCTTTGGTCAAAATTAAAGTCAAGGTATTAGATGGATTAAAGTTGAGATCATAGATTTTATTCTTTAACCCAACCTTATGTCAAAATAGCATATTGTCCTAGTACAAAAGACAGGTTGAAGAAAGCACTTGACATCTTGAGTGAAGGAGACTTGGAAGAAAAGAAACACGCACTCATTCTTGAGGACAAGACTCTAGGTTCCAGGTTTGATTAATTAAGCTGATAAGATTCAAAATTACACATGACAAATTTGATTACTACCCCTTTACAAGTAAACACTATAGTTGAGGTAGCAGTCTTTGTAAAGTAATATACTTGGTAGCATTTGAGCATATTGAGATAAATGCATAATGTAACAGATACAAATAACATCTCCTCTAGGAGAAACTTCTTGTGTTGATACCAGGTTACCATGGAGGAATGTTTGATCACAACACTAGAAGAGTTCTGACCTCATTTCGTATTGTATTTATTACTTTTGACCTTTGATTCAGGCAGGTCACAAGTGATATCTCTAAAAGATCTACTAAGATGATTATTCGTGTTTTTGTTTTATCTACTATTATCAAAATAGTATTATTTTTTCTTGTTGTTTTGTTGACCTTGTTCAAGTCACAGGTGATAACCTTGAGGAAGCCATAGTGAAGGTTGTAGAAGGAAACATATTAGATGAGATATGAAGCAGACTGTGTACATGACCATATACATCCATGTACCCAAAGAGAAGAAGTCCAAGCTAGATCCTTTAAGAAGAAATGATACAATGAATCTTCAAAGACATCTCTAGTAAGAGACAGATTGAAACAAGTAGAGATGTTTTCCTTGAAGAAGAGATAGTTTTTCAAAAAACAAATAGAGAATCTCAGATGGAGATTGACAGTGAGACAATACCTTCTCCCCCTTAAGAAATTCAAAGGGAGGTAGACATTACTCCAAGTTATCYAGGATCTCCAATTGATATGTTCAAAGATATTGTAGTAAGGCTTAAAATGCCTACCTAGACTCACTCTGCAAGAGGCAGAGAAACATACAAGTCTCTCAAAGACACATTCCGAGAAAAGAAAAAGAGATTTTTGAGCTATCCTTTAGTCATGAGCCACTTCATTAATGTTGAGACTCCTTGTCTTAGAGAAGAAACAAGAGAACTAGTATGGCAAGATGCCATAACAGAAGAAATACAATATATCTTAAAGAATGATGCATAAGATATTATTCAGGGACCAGAAAGGGAATTCTATGGTAACTTCCAAGTGGATCTATAAGATCAAGCATGAAGTTGATGGAAGTATCAAGAAATACAAAAAGAATCCATAGACATAGGTGTCTCATAAACAGAGGGAGTTGTCTATGATGAAACACTTGACTCGGTGAATCGATACATTTCCATCTGTACTACCATCCATGAGTTGGAGATTATATCAAATAGATATATTCTTGATGAGTTTCGATTTAAGAAAGAATGTTGTTGATCCAAACCTATATAGTGTTGGTGACGAGAACCTGATCCTGATGACTTATTCAGGAAGAATTTTTGTTGGATACAAGTAATCCTTGAATCCTGAATTCGAGATGAAGAATCCAAGTATGATGCACTACCTCTTGCGACAAGAAGTATGACAGAATGAAAAATCCACCATGATGGATTTAAATAATAATATTGATGATGATTCAGACGAGACTGATCCATAGCTGATTGGATCACTAATGTATATGGTTAACACCAAACTGAATTCATACCGTGCAGTGAATGTGCCTAGTCATTTCATGAGTCAACCAAGACAGACTCACTAGACAACAACAAAACATGTATTGAGATATATACAAGACACAGTTGGATATGGCATGAGATATGCTTCCAGTGTGAAATTGAGTTTGCAGGATATACCGATTCAAATTGATCAGAAGGTACAGTGGACCAAAATAACACATCTAGTTGATGTTCTATCGTGAAGTTTTCCATGGTTTCTTGATACAGCAGAAAATGAAACTCTGTGGCCTTGAGTACCACAGAGGTAGAGTATTTAAGCATCAAGTGTTCTAAGAAATGTGTCTTCACAAGATTCTAATAGATTTACTTGACCATGAGATGGATCCCATGAGGATGACCAAAAGTTGTGAGTAAAATCTCCTTGAGAACCAAGTGTTTCCTGATGGATCGAAATACAATGAGATGAAACATCCTTGTTTCAAAGATAAGATGCAGAGGAAAATCATACTCATGTAGTATCTTCCTACACATGAGCAGATTGTAGATATCTTCACCAAACTAACTTCGTGAAGAATGGCTCCCTAGTTGAGAGGGAGCGTCAATAACTCCAGCCAAGACAAAATTTAAAATTCATTCATGTGAGACTTAGAATGATAAAGAATGCCTCCCTAGTTGAGAGGGAGTGTTGATGAATGCAGCTATGGGAGACATCCTCCGGCTTACAAACCTATGAGATGTGGAACATAGCAGCTATGTGAAGAATTTCTCGCAGCTTACAAACCTGAGAGAAATCCCCTATCAAGGGTTTGTGGTTCCTGCCTGGGATAGAGTCAGGAACATAGAGATGACCTCCTCCATGACGTGAGTGAGAAGAAATACAGATTATTATCCAGATGAAAATTGATATGTTGAGTTAGGATGTGCATGTGGCTTAGCACAAGGTGAACATGGGAAATCCCAAAAGTGTTGGGCACATCATCATGTGAACAGAAATAAAGATGATGTGATGGCCTCCTCTGAGCAACAGAGTTGGCGAGAAGAATCCACATGATTCTCTTTTTGGTGGAAGTGGGAAAGAAGATCTGTAGAGTGGGCGTGCCTGTGGACGAGCACATGTGAACGTGTGAGGACCTGGTTCATCTATGTAATGCAGTAAATCAGAGTCATGGCATCCCTATGGATGTGCCCCTAGTGGATGAGCACTAGTGGGTGTATCAGATCCTTTGCTATATATTGTTCAAGAGTCAGACCTACCTGTAACCCTAGTTATTATGTAAAGGGTACAGGTCGGCCCCACCTTAATGTGTTTAATAATAAATGTAAAAGATAATTAATATTGATATTAATATTGATATTAATATTAATATTAATATTGATATTAATATTAATATTAATATTAATATTAATAATAATATTAATAATAAATTATATAGTGACTTAGAGAGGTCAGCCCTGTTGAACCAATAGACACCTTTGTTGAGTGGTCAAGTCTAATATAAGCAACAGATGATTCTCCATTGTAGAATCATATCTTCCTTGCGAGTTTGGAAATTTCAGCAAACATTACTACTTGGAAAAGTGGTGCACCTCTATTGGAAGCTAGGGTTTCTAGGGCTTAAGCACCCTCTTGTGTGCTAAGTCATTCTTGGTAGTGAAAGGTCTTTCTCTTGAAGAATATAGCAAAGTATTTGGCTGGGTTTTTCTCCCTTTTTTGAGAAGGGTTTCCTGGGATGTATCTTGTGTTCTTATGCATGGTGTTTCTTCTTGTGATCTTGGTTGCTGCAACATTCTTGTTTATGGTTAATACATGATGAAATTAAATGAACTACATGCTTAACCTAGCTTATGAAAAATAAACACATAACACCATGCAACCCTCTTTTCAGGTCATTGAATGACAAGTTTCACAATTTTTTCTTTTTTATTTTAAGAACAAGAAGTCGCTAATCATTGATGGGTCTTGACAATTTTAGCTTGGGATTATATGTGTGTGTGGAGTAAGTTAATTGGGTTTAGGTGGGGTGGTTGGGAGGAATTTGTTTTATCCTCCTCACCTAGGTTCAATTCCTAAAAGTGACACGTTCAGCTCATAACGAGTATATTGTTGTAATGGTACTAGCCAGTACCTGGGATGGATGATTTAGTCTAGCTACTGGATTATTCTGATGACAAATTTTCATAAGAAAAAATATTTGTACAACCCTCAGAAGTATTAATGAGTGTAGGTGGATTTCAAGGCCATGAGGATTCATGAAAGGATGCAAGTTCCAGTGGGATCCAACTAGATAGACTCCCTAAGCTCGATCTTGGTTCGAAAAATAGATTTGAAGTTGATCTCCTCGATACTTGATCTAGGATGCCATATTTTTTTACAAGGGAGTGTGTTAATGAGGATAAGACATATGTTTTACTTGATGGATCGTCAGAGGGGAGGTTGTTGGAATATAGTGGCACTCACAATAATAAGGGAGAGGCTTGCAAAAATGGACAACGGGTTTACAAATCTGCAAAAACGAATGGTGGTGAGGGTATTAGTGTATCACATAAATTGGAACTCTGGAAGGGTGGTATTGGTTCTTCCTATGACACTGGGTCGAGGAAGAGGAGACACAAGGTGGTTATAAGTCGAGGGATCGGTGTCTCCCTAGTGTTAGGGGAGGATGTAGGATTAAATCAAATACTCGATTTGAAACGTAAAACCATTGTGGGTAGGTTTCAGGGGTGACAAATAAGTATGGAGACTCTTCGATGTTGGACAAGGGAATTTTGGTCATCTCTTCTAGGTTATGGGCCTATAATCCATACTCTTTCAAGACGATGGCTTAGGTTTATTTTTTGTTCTAAGGGAGATGCACACATTATGATAAAGGGAACCTGGTTTCTGGATAATGTTATCCTCATTGTAAAGCCTTGGACACCCCATTTTCAATCTTGGTTGAGATATAAGGAAATGTACCCCCATTTGGGTTAATCTCCCCAATTTCCTGAAGGAGTTTTGGACCAAATCAACAATTTGGGTTATCAATGATGCGTTGGGAAAAACTATGTTGGTAGATGACAGATTTATGATGGAAGATAAGCATTATTTTGCCTGAGTGTTGGTGGAATTATATCTGATTAAGGGCTTGTATGAAACCATAGACCTAGTTTGAGATGGTAAAAAACTTTCCTTGACTCTAGATTACCTTAATATCCCATTTTGGTGTGTGTTGGAATTTTTGAGGTGAAGGAGAACGATAAGGTGGGTTCACCCCTCGACCCAAATCTTGAGAAGGTTTAATATATCATTGAGGTGGGTGATTTGGTGTTATACAAACTTATATCAAGGTCACATTAACCTTGGGGCCATAATGGTCGAAGGCGTGGAAGTCAGAATGGGATGGATGGAGGAAGTAAATAGGAAATGGGGAAAATGTTAGAGAGGAAATCACTTGGTCCTATTATACGATGCACCTTGAGAACCTAAGGGGACATGTGGATCACTCAGGATACATATACATATAACTAAGGTTGTTGATGTTTTGAGGTGGGGAGGATGTTGTTTCCAACAATCAAATTATCTCAAACAATCACGGGACATTCTCAAACTTTGGAAGAGCGGTTATTCATTGATGTTCTCACACTCACAATGGGAATATATCATTCTCCCATCAATATGATTTTATATATTGTTCACTTGGTCTCTCTGGGTAAGTCAGAATATCCTATTGATTCCTTTTATAGCACGATAAATTATGGATACTATGAGTGGGTAAGGGAGTTGGTAGTTATCCCTAATCTAGTGGAACCGGTTGAAGTTGGGAAAGCCCCCCATCCATATTCTATTAGCTTGGCCCCTCTTAATCCATTGTCACATGTCCCTCCTATGTTATCCCTTGATCTCTCTCAAGACTCTAACCCCTCCTTCATAACCCCTAAATCCAGAATGGGGGCTACTGTTGATTCCTCCTCCTCATTGTCTAGAGTGGGGGGCACTTTTTTTTAGACCTTAGAAGGGAGTAGTTGCATTTGATATTGACCAATTAGAGGGATTGATTTTGAGTTCCTTTAGGTATTATGACACCATACTATATCCAGGAAATCAAGCCTAAAGAGGGCCCATGAGCGGGCAATCTCTAAAATTAACCAAGGCTAACATAAATCTATATTTGGGGCCCTTAGAGTTGGGCATGCCTCGTGGTCAGTCCCTTTGTGATAATCCTATCTATGAATTCTTGGGGACTGGTGAGAAAAGCCAAAAAAAAATGGCCCTCAAAATTATAGTGGAAACCAGTCGACCAGAGATATTATATGCCACCCTTCCCTGTAATTTCTTATATAATAAATTATGGGGAAGGGTGACATAGTGATCATAGATTTAAAAACGTTATTGTGCAATTGGGAGTTTTTAGTTGTTGATTCAATTGGGATTTCAAGGGGTTTGATAATTGGATGGAACCAGAACATCTTACTCACAAACTCTTTTTCCATTGACTCGATGATTTGCACAAAACTCCATAGAAAGAGTCTGGGCTTGTCCTTTACAATGATTAATATATATGGGACTTATGAAAATAGACAACAATATTGCGGAAAGTTATTTAGTATTCCTTAGTTAAAGGAGGAAAAAATCATATTAGGAGGATACTTAAATGTCACCATGAATCATAGAGAAATTTGGGGGGCTACGACATAGGCCAATTGTCTAGTAGATTTATTTTCAAATAGTCTAGAGTTTTGTGAACTTGTGGATGTAGGTCCAATTAAACTAGGTCTTACTTGGTCCAACAACAGACTAGGGAGAGATGGGGTTCATTAAAATATCAATCATTTCTTGGTCCATAACTCATTCTTGGAGAGGGCCCCTTGTTACAGATCATGGATCAATGTCAATAGAAGATCAAACCATTTCTCGGTATTCATTGAATTGGATAATAATGAGTCCATACTAGGAAGCCCCTTCAAATTTAATCCAGAGAGGGAGAAATATTTTGACCTAGATTCAGATTTCACCACTGACGAACAATTTATACGAGCTTTAGAAAGTGTGAAGAAGGTGGTTGTTGCTTGAACTAGGAATATATTTAGGTCTCGAGACAACAAGTTGGTCGAGGTGGAATGGAAGCTCGAAGAGGTGTATTTTGTTGAAACTCTTACTCTGACACCTAGGTATCTTGTTATCTAGTGATTTCCTTACTGCAAATCAAGTTAGCATCTCAAAAAAAAAACACATTGTTGTAATATTCAACTCAAATAAAGATAGAGGAAGCAATACAAGAAACCAAATCTTGCACACATAAACACCAATACTTTTCGGTAAATACCCCTTGAAAAACCTTGCAAGGAAAAAAAGTACTGAGATGATTTTATTATGATAAAATCAAGGCTCATGTAACAAGGATAATGGCCCATTGAGAGAAATGCAACTACAGACAAACCTGGCAAAGTCTGCTCTATTTTATGACCCATATCGACACACTTTTCAAGGTGTACATGTAATTCCTTAAGAAAACTCCCATATACGTGCCTGTCTCCATTCAGTCCCACACACATGACCTCAAGGACTATACGACAAACTCCATATGACATAACCCTTTCCTATGGCTTCAACCTGTTGAAACCCACTTGCGGCTTCCTCTGTTCACTCTTCTCCTTGACCTGATCTCTAGATGGAATTCCTTCTCCACCTATCTAATATCTCCTTGAATCACAGTCCTTCACAATCCAATATCCTGAGCAAAATTCCTTATTTTCTCTCTCAAGTGTAATAAAAAGTCCTTCTCTTCTTATACACTCTTGAATGACTCCATACTAGCAAAATTCCATCTTTTCTATCCCTATGTGAAAGTATATTCTCCTTTACCCTAGCCTTTCTTTTATAATCTTGAGTTATGACCTAACCCTAATATGAAAAGTGATTGATGGTTGAGATTACTTCTCACCTCACTTGAGATCAATGGATATTATTTAATTCACTAAGGTTAATTAAAGCATTTCCTTAAATAAAAATCAACTCTCTAATAAAATCACTTTACTTTAATAATTCCTTTAATTAAAGTAAAGTATTAAGGTATAAGACTTTGGAAAAATTACACACATCTAGACACTTAGACCTGTGCAGAAATACTCGTTATATTCTACCAAACATCAACACTCCCCCTTAGCGTGGAAGGTATTTCTCGAAGAGCCACCTAGAAAAAGTTCTCCCTCCGAACCTGTCACAAATGTTGCACACATCATCCTTATCACTAGAATCCCTCCAACCCTATTGATCAACCACTCCCTGAATAATGGAATTCACAAAATTAATGATGCTACATATCAATGCCATGAATTTTGGCAACGTCATTGAAGGCCTTCTCTCCCTCAATGTACTCCTAGGAGACTCCTGCTCCTAATCATCCATCATTGTCATCTTGTACCAAATTGGTCTCCTGGCAGAACTAGAAGGGATAACTCCATCTTCCCATAAGAAGGTTGACTCCCCACACTAGAAGTATGTGAAATATTCTCTTTATTCTACCACTCACCCTTCGGAGCCTCTCTCTCCTTGTCCCATGTCACTGAAATCGATCCATGATCCAATATCCCCTTGGATCCTATTATAACCTTTCCCTACAACCTATATAGCCTTCCCTCTATAACCCCAATGCTCATTATTTTGTTAGGGATAGCTCCCTATGGACATATGATCACATGCCCTCTCTGAAAAGTCATGAAAAAACCCATGTCCTCCAAAAATGAAACTAAGAGCAAGTTATTCTTCAGTTCTGGTACATATAGCACATCTTGAGCCTCTAACAAACCTCTTGACTCAATATGGAACATGAATGTTCCCTCTCCCTTCACTCCATACTTGGCATCAATACCAAGATCCACATGCATCCCTGAGTCCTCCATTAGAATGTTGAATAGCTCTAGTGCTTCTATCTCTTATTGATTTTGTCAATATAAAATCTAGGCTCCCATCCTGGGATAATGGTCCACCCGAGGAATAATACAATGCAGTAAATAACCAAGTCTATCACACCTTAATATCAGTCCTTCGATCTTGTTGGTTGTTATCTCCCTTGCTTCCCATTTTCTCATTTCCTCAGACCCTGCCCTTGCACACTTGGATGAAAGTCCTTCTCCACCCAATTCAATGAGATCTCACTATCTCATTTTGTGTGTATTTTTTGTCCACTGAGAAACAACCGAATCGTGCAACCAAGCACCTTTTTTTCTATTGTATGACCTTGTACCTACAACTTGCACATGTTACTTCTACATTCAATACATGTATGTGCCCTTGGATACTAAAACCCACATGTGTACAGTACTTTCCTTACTAGAACCCATGTATGTATGCACATGTTGGTACAACAACCCACGTACAGCTTCAAAACTTTGCTTCATTCTGTTGTACCTTCATGTTGTTTCTCTATTGCCTAGATTTTTCCTTGCTCTAGATATGTTTTTTCTTTCCTCCTTATCCTTTGGAATGATCATATCTCTAGGTGAAATTCCTTCTTCACCCTTTATGAGATATCTTTGAGAAAAAATCCTTCTTTTCTATCTCTATGAGTCACTGACTCCAATACATCTATTATCCCTTGAGATAATCTTTGGATTAAAGTCCTTCTTTACCCCTACTAAGATCCTCTTGATTCACAGTCCTTCATGGCTCAAGAACTCAAATAATTTCACTGATGAAATTGCCTCTATATAACCTTTATTATCCTGTATGTGTTTGTTCCTATTGAAACCCATGTATGTACATGAATTTACTTATTAGAACCTGTGTATGTGCATGATGTTACCACTGCAACCCACATACAACTTCGTACTACTACAAAACCAAGTTTTACCTTTGTACGGTTGTTTCCTAAAAATTCGCCCTTCGATTTCTACTTCTTGGTGTATAGATATGCTAAGATCTCCTACATATATGATATATCTTCTACAAAATATAGTGGATCTGTTCTTGATCCTTCAAACACCCACCGCAACACTCCTAATCTAATAGATCTACTTCTCTAACCCTAGATCTAAACTAGATCTATCTCCTAGTAACTCAAATCTAATATATTCTCTGATACCATGCTCCCTCTCAGAGACAATGCTTTGATACCATGTTGAAATCCTTACTCTGGAACCTAGGTATCTTGCTATCTAGTGATTTCCTTACTGCAAATCAAGTTAGCATCTTACAAAACAAAAATACACTACTGGAATATTGAACTCAAATAAATATTGTGGAAGCAATACTGGAAACCTAATCATGCACACATAAACACCAATATTTTTGGGTAGATACCCCTAGAAAAATCCCTGAGGGAAAACCAATATTGAGATTATTTTATTATGATAAAATCATGGCTCCCGTAATATGGATAACGGCCCACTAAGAGAAATACAACTACAAACAAACCTGGAAAAGTCTACTCTATTATATGACCCATATCTAGAACACTTTTCGAGGTGTACACACCTTTCCTTCAAGGATGATTTTAAGGATGGAAATTTGTTTTAAACTGTAGAAACCTTGGTAAATATTACCAGTCCTTAATATGCACATTAAAAAATGTTTGGCGATATTTTTATAAAAAAACTCAAATTTCTAAGGATTTTATATAATTTCTATCAAATTTGGGTTATTTTTAAGGTAATTTTATTTTATTCTATAGAATTTGGGAGAATCATTTTTAGAAAAAATAGAAATTGGCGAATAATGTTTAGGGAAAAAGAAAATAAAATTAGCCTATGAGTGAAATTTAGCCCCTAAAATTATCATTGCATTCCTTAAGCAAACTCGTGTAAACATGTACGTCTCCACTAAAACCCACATACACAACCTCAAGGACTATACGAAAAACTCCATATGACACAACCCTTTCATGTGGATTCAATCTACTGAAACCCACTTGCGGTTGTGATCTAGTTGGTTATTGGTAGCCACCCACCTATTCCAACTAGCTCCTCTTGTCCTTTTTTATTTTAGCACGCTCTTCTATACTTCTTTGTAATTGTGGGTTCTACACTTCTGGGGCTATCTGAAGCCCTACACATCTTCTAAGTGGATATCGGTGGCCTCTTACCTAATCCAACTAGATTATTTTGTATGTTTTCATGTCATCACATCGTGTTGTACTTCTAGGTCCATTTTGGAGGCCTAAACAATGTTTTTTTGGCTCGCCGCATTCAAATTGTAGACAAAGTCAGAGTTTGATAGTGGAATGTGTAGCTCTCTAAAATACCTTTCCAATGGGCTATCACGCTCCTAAAACTGAGGTCGTATGCAAATGTTATGACCCTGAGAAGTTGAGGTACCAACTTACCCATAGGGGCCCACATGACTTTTGACGTTTCACCTCCTAGGGTTAGGTTTTTGGATGTCTAGAGTTTTGGAATTCATGAGTAATATCAAAAAGGCCTCTAGAGCCTCATTGTAATTCATTCTTCTTAGACGGATGCACTTAGCAACCACATCTCTTCTTAGAGATAGCTATCACCATTCGAGCAAGTGTTTCAGTTCTATTGTTTTACAGTTTCATCCTATTTCATTATTCAATAGAATATATTGTTCACTGGATATTAGTGTTATTCATCATATCCCAGTGTTTATTGTATTCAGTCTGTTAATCAATTCATTTCGCTCCTAAATCTGGATCAAGTTGCCTCTATTCTCTCTTCTCCTTAGCTTGATCTCTAGATGGAATTCCTTCTCCACCTATCCAAAATCTTCTTGAATCACAATCCTTTGTGATCCAATGTCCTAAGAAAAATTCCTTCTTTTCTCTCTAAAGTTTAAGAAAAATTCCTTGTTTGCTTCTACACTCTTGAATGACTCCACACTAAGAAAAAATGTTCTTTGCTATCATTATGTGAAAGTGTCTTCTCCTTTACCCTATCCTTGCTTTTATAATATTGAGTTATGACCTAACCCTAATATCCAAAGTGATTGATAGTTGACATTACTTCTCACCTCACTTGAGATCAATGGCTATTATTTAATTCACTAATGCTAATTAAAGCATTTCCTTAAATAAAACTCAACTCTCTAATAAAAGAACTTTACTTTAATTATTCCTTTAATTAAAGTAAAGTCTTAAGGTAGAAGGACTTGGACGACTTCCACACATATAGACACTT
Organism: Picea engelmannii; assembly: GCA_009831015.1. Classification (NCBI taxonomy): domain Eukaryota; kingdom Viridiplantae; phylum Streptophyta; class Pinopsida; order Pinales; family Pinaceae; genus Picea; species Picea engelmannii. The sequence goes on from ML788372.1 coordinate 276,602, forward strand.
ATACCTATGTGGAAATACCTATCTGATGCTACCAAACATCAACATCTTTAGGGCTTGGAGAAGGGAATGAGGGAGAGGATATTATAGCCGCACTAAAAACACTCGAGACTAAACATATGAATTTTTTGTTAGAAAAAGATGGTAATTGATGCATCAAGAGCATAGTTACTTGGTTCGATTTGGGGGTCAATAATACTAAGTATTTCAATGAATTTTATAATCATCAATGCAGAGTAAGCATGCTTTTAAATTGCAAGAGCAGGGTTTGAGGATTAGAGGTTTTAGTGGATTAGTAGATTTAGGGGTCAAGTATTTTGAATCCATGTACAAGGAACCTAAGAGGATTGCATTGGCTAAGACTTTCGAAATAATATTTATTTCCCTCGGATGATTCATGAAGACATGCTTGTAGATATATATAGGCTAGTCACCATAGAGGAGCTTGAAGAAATCATGCATTCTTATAAGAACCCTGGCCCTGATGGATGGACGATGGAATTATATATTGAATTATTTAATCTTTTAGGGGAATACTTGTTAAGAGTTGCAAAGGAGGTGAGAACATTGGGTATAATTATGAAATCTATAAACTCTACGTTCATTGCTTTGATCCCCAAGCAAGAATAGATACTTTTGAGCATTTCCAACTAATATCTTTAGGCAACTTCTTGTACAAGGATATTTCCAAGATACTTTCTTTCTGTCTCAATTTGGTCCTTTCTGATTGTATCTTGGACAAAAATCTCATTCGTTTACTAGGGAGACACATTCATGAGGCAATAGGTATTTCTCAAGAAGGGATCCACTCAATAAAGCTAGCACTGGAACCTACAAAAATTATAAAGCTTGACCTTTCCAAGGCCTATGAAAAGGTGTCATGGTTGTTCTTGAAGCTCTTATTTCTTCATCTTGGGTTCTCATTTCATATTTTCAATTGGATCATGTGTTTCATTACTACCTCATCCGTTATGGTGTTGATAAATGGGGATGCATATATTTTTTCAATCCCTCCACGGAACTTAGACAAGGATTTCCCATGTCACCTTACCTCTTTATGCTAGTGGTTAAAGGTTTAAGAAGAACCATTATGGAAGTAAGAAGTTTGAGACATGTTAAGGGGATCCGAATAAGTTGATAAACCTTGACTCATCTCCTTTTTGTAGATGATGTCTACTATTTTTATCTGGAATTGGTAGAGAGGGAGCACGGTTCCAAGAGATTCTTCATTTATTTAGCTTGGCCATAAGGATGGAAATCAGTGAGACAAAATATGCTTTATTAACTTATGGTATGGAGGAGGATCTGGGAAAGGAGTTTAGTAGGTATTTTTCTTTTTAGCACTATGATCTAAAGGAATGATTTAAATACTTAGGCTTTTATCTCAAACCTAATTATTACAGGAAGAACAATTGGTGGTGGTTGGTCTCTAAGATGGAGAAAAGGATAAGTTTATGGTGCAATAGGTGGCTATCACATGGGGGGCAACTTTTCTCAGTAAAATATATGTTAAATGTCATCCATGTATATTGGCACACCCTCGCCCATATCCCAAAAGGTGTATTGGAAAAAAATTGGAATCTTTGTCTTAACTTCCTCTCATAGGGAGGTGGTGAATTCAAGGGCTCTCATTGGGTACAGTGGCAAGCCTTGGCAATTACCAAATCTTTCGTATGATGGGGACTTAAGAATATCCATTTTTTTCTTCTCCTTGGCATCTAAATCTTTGTGGTCAATAATTACAAAGGATAGTCTTTGGTGTCAAATCATGGTTTAGAAATATATTGCTCCTATATCTTTGGAATATTGGATAAAAAAGGAACATGAGTCAATAAAAAATGTTTAAATAAGTGGAATTCCTTGATCATATCCTTTTGGGTAATAGGCCCTTATCTAGCATGGAGAGTGGGAGAGGGTGCCCAGGTGAGGATTTCCACATATGCTATAATGGGGTGTATTAGAGATATAGTGCTACTAGAGCCATTGGTCACTCTCTTAAGAGACAAGGGGAAGACTACACTTAATAAAATCAACAATAAAATGGAGACTATTATATGGAGGCAAGGATGGTTGAGCATGAAAGACTGAGTATTCATAGGTGATCATGTGAGAATTTGGAACCTCCTAACCAGTGAATTGTGTATAGCTCATATTCATTTCAAAGAGCGACAAGATGAATTAATTTGGACCTACAACAAGTTTGGTGGTAAATATGTTGTCAAGTTGGGATGTCAAAATTTAACATCAAGTGGGGAAAGGGTTATCAGCCAGTGGTGGAAGCCATTTTGGGAGGTGAAGGCCCCAACTAAAAACAAAATTTTCATGTGGATGGAGATGAAAAATAGGGTGCTAACATGAGAAAAATTATAGAACAGAGTGAAAATGGGCCCTAGTTGGTGTCCACTATGCAAATCATAGGCATAAACAAATGCTCACCTTTTTCTAAGTTTTTCTTATTCCTCTCAAGTATGGAAGGAGTTTGAAGGGGAACTTAGTAAGAACTCATCATGGGATGGTATTAATGTGGAGAACTATTTCCATAATTGGATCACCGGGAAGGATCTAGAGATTTATTGCATGATTCCTTTCGTGGTACTGTGAGGTATTTCGCTTGCCCAAATTGCCTCCCTCTTTGAAGATAATTGTACTCCAACCTTCAAGGTATCGACTCAGCTAATGGGTATCCTTACACATTTCAAAATGATGCCTAAACATAAGGTTCTTAGAGTTTTAAATGAACTACAAATCGACAAGTCTTCTCCATAGGGATTCTTTGATGGGGAATGCCAGGGGGATAATAGAACAGTTGGAGTTGAATTCATCTTTCATATCTTTGAAAATCACTTCTTTCATTTTAAAGAAAATATGGGAAGTGGGTCCAATAATCTAGGAGAACTATTGGCATTCTTTTATTTACTAAAATTCATTTTGGATAGAGGTTTGATCTTGATGAGGTTTTTGGAAATTCTCTATTGATGATTAAATGGATGAATGCAACAGCTTAGATACAGAATATCGGTCTCTCTACTATCATTGATCAACTCAAAGATATTGTTGGAAATTTGTAGCAAATAAACTTCACACATATTTTCATAGAAGATAAGAATATTGTGGATACGTTATCCAAAGAAATTTTGGATTTCATGGAAAATAAATTTGTTATTTTTGCAGGATTTTGTGGTTGGTTTGAAGAAATGAGGATATCTACATTGAAATATATCTAGTTTTTCTACAGAATGTCTTATAGGTGATACAAGGTAGGATTTCTCTCATTGTTAATAAGACTTTTTTGGTATGTAATTTTCCATACATGAACTATGACAAAAAATAGTATGTCTAGATAAGAGCTATTTTGTATAGATTTTTAGGAACTATAACAAATCTCATCGAGGATTTTTGGACTATGCCTAAGAACCTGGTGATTGTAATTTTTAATCTTCTTGAATGAGAATTACAATTTTTTTTGGGTATATATATATATAACATAGATTCTAAGAATGTCACCATTAGAGTCCCAAAACACCCCTCCAAATCTTGTTGGCCCAAGATTATCCTTAGATGCTCCATCAAAGTTGAGCTTGACAAAGTTCAGGGAGGAGGTGATCAAGAGAGAGGATAAGACACCTTAGGGAAATGTTGAGTGGTGGTTGTAAAGGGTGAAGCAAGGTGAAGGTCCCATTTCAACAAAATGAGTTTCTCTTTGTTGTTACATTTAAAGTCCTCCTCGGTCCAAGGTGTAGATTAGATTGTTTCTTTGATGGGACTTCTAATTCTTGACCAAGTCGAGGAGACGTGATGTTCCTTTTTTTTCTAAATGTTCCTATTCCTCTCTTTCCATGTTTCCTAGAGGACAAATCTTGGAAAGAAATGACAAATCCTATTTAGAATGGGGTTTTGAAAACCCTGAGTTTGCTAGGTAGAAATGGTGAGCTTGACATTTTCCCTGTGTCGGTAAGTTTGATGAAAGAGAGTATCCCCTTGATCCCATAGGGTGGTGATAAAGGGGAAATAATTTAGAATATGTTCTAAAGTCTCGATTGCTTGTCTACATAAAACACAATTGTCTACACCCTCAAATCCTCTACAGAGAAACTGCTCCCGTGTCAAGATTCTTTCATGATCCGTGAGACAAAGAAAGAGTGATACATTTGACCAAAGATTGGAGTACCAGATTTTGTTCCAAATGATGTCCTCAAGAATACAGGCATGACTAACAACCAAAGTATAGGCCTCCTTAATACTAAAGAGACTCTCGGGCTTATGCCCTCATCAAATTTTGTCCGGCTTGGTCGAAACTTTGATGCACCTATTGAGAAGGTATAAATTAAGAGTAGAGAACTTATGTCAGTATTGAAAAGGTAGGTGATCTGGATTTAAAGTCCACTACCTCCATTCTAATTC
>ML788372.1:314396-325572 GCA_009831015.1 Picea engelmannii
ACGATTTCTATTAATGAAAGAAATGTACAGAGACTGTAAAAATACAGAGTGAAAGACTCGCTAGAATGGTGGCAGCTTATCTCTGAGAAGAGATGTGACGGCTACTCGCATTCACAAGAAGATCATTACAATGAGGCTCGGAATGCCTTTTTACAATAGACGGGAATGCCAAAAGTCCTAGACATCCAAAAACCTAACCCTAGGAGATGAAGCCCCAAAATTCATGTGGGCCCCGTTTGGGTAAGTTGGTGCATCAATTTCCCGGGGTCGTAACTTTTGCATACGATCTTCGTTTTAGGCGTATGATGGCTCGTTGGAAAGATCTATCCGAGGAATACAACTTTTGGATGGAGCAACATTGATCTACAATCCATGTTGCTCCCCGTTTTCTCAAAAAACATCGTTTAGGGCCTCAAAATGGCCTCGGAAGTTAAAAACTGCTAAAAATAGTAAATTTCCAAAATTGCCAGAAACATGTTTTGGTCCAGTTGGAGAAGGTGGGTGGCCACCGATATCCACCTGGATCACTCCCATTGAAGATTGACCTCCAATGTAGGGAGTACTAATATGTGATGTGTTATATGGAGGCTGGGTAATTTGTGTAACCATGGTTTTATGAACAAATTTATTGTTGTCCATGTGACTGATGGGACGACCAAGTATGGCACTTGGTATGTGCATGTGGGGAAAAGTGAAGTAGTAATATGACCTGACTCATGTGCGAAGGGAGATGACTGCGCAAGTGGTTGATTCGGGGTTACCTGGGTCACCAATGTTTTTAGTAAAGTAGAAGCACCAGCAGTATCAACTACAAGATTTGTGGAAAAATATGAATTCCCAAGTCCTTTAGGAAAACCAAAAATCGGTGGGTTCATGCCAAAAGATGGTGTAGAAGTGGAATCGGGTAGTAATCAATAAGAAGAATAAGAATTGATGTATCTCGTGGATGGTGGATCAAAGAGTGGTTAACCAAGTGGATCAGTAAACGAATGATTCACAAAAGATGCAAATATTTCTACGAAGGTTGAGACTGGTTCTTCAACATGATGGCCACTCCCAAGAGCAATGCTCTCAGTTTCAGAAGTGTGATCTGCGATCACTACTTCATAAGAAATATTTTGTTGAGGTTCTTGAGTATCGGGTTCCATACTGTGAAATATTCGATCCTTAGGCTGACTACGAAATTCAAAGAATCACACTCCTATGAAAACTAAAAGAAATCAACTAAGCATCATTAGGCTCAAGGATCTTCCGAAGACAGGATATCAAGTTGCCAGCAAAGAAGTGAGAAGCAGTTACCCTGACCTCCATGTAACAACCCTTCTCAGAGCAAGAAACCCTCACTTTCACGGGATCACCCTCCAAGGATACTGAGAGTGTGATATGACGTCTACCCTAGGTACCGTGGGAAACCCCCCACAGTCACATCTGTAGGTACCTAGGAAAGGCCACTAAGGATACCAACTCGCAGTTAGCCTCCAGGTGGGTACAATCAACAATTGGGACCAAACGTATGGGAAGGATATCAAATTTTGAAGCTCTTCAAGAGAACTGAAGACAAGTGGACCAGTAGATTCTAGATGACCCCTAATGGATTCAGAGTTCATGAAGCACCGAGACCAAATGAAACCATTGGTTTCTCAAGAAGAACCCCCAATATATGATCTGTCCTCTACGATTGGTCAAGATTTGGAGGGGTAATCTTCATTGCTCTCCTACATGTGACCTCATGTTTATCCCCTGTGTGAGAGGGGGTTCCCGACTATGCTTATACGAAAGTTGGATTTATATGCTCTTTAGTGATCTATAGTCTGTTTAGTAGTCTTGGACCATTTACTCACTTCAAATAGTCCAAAGACCTTAATCCTATGCTATTGTTGGTGTGATAAAACCAAAAAATGTTATAGTTGACATTATTAACGTGTGGTTTATGTTAATGGATTTTAACTCAAAGGGTTCACAGAGATGAAACTAATGATGTGTAAGAGACTCGACTCTAATAGAGTGCAAAATAATGATATTCAGTTCTTTCTTTCGATGAATTCTACATATGGGAAGGAGAAGAGTTCTATTCTTCTTAACACAAGCAAGCACTCAAAACGATGCAACTTTCAATTTATGGGATCATTACGATGCCAAACTACCAAGAAATTGTTTATGTAAACCAAAATGCACATGCAAAACTAGCTCTTTTTCCAAAACATGAACCAAAACAAATTTCCTAATGAATGCAAGGAGACATGCAAAATTTCTTTGTTTGATTATGTATGCAAGGATGCATGCAAAATTTTCACTTCTTATCTTTCAAATGAAATAGATATAAGTTTAATACAAAGAAATATGAGGAAAAAAACAATCAAACAAAGCACACTCAAGAATGATGAGAACTGAAAGAAAACAACTAAGAGATAACATGTTCAATCAGGAACTCAAAAATGAAAAAGAGATAAAAAAGTCATACTTTATAGTCTTCAAGAATTGAGTAAGAAATAAAAGACAAATAAATCAATAGTCCAGTGATCAAAAATATTTCCTGTGATTTCCTCTAATTAATTAGGTAATTGAAAAAAGTTGCAAAAAAGGTAAACCAAATCTGAGAGAGAGAGAGTTGATTTTGCAATCAAGAAAGAAAATACAAACTCAATAAAGAATAAAAATAATGAAGGACAATAAGTTTATAATCAAACAAGAGAGAATGTCAAACAAAAGAAACTATGAGCTAAAGAGGAAGATCTAAAGACTAGACCCAACAAGAAAAATACTTGAAAATTTCCCTAGAAAAAGGAAACCATCACTCTTGTAACCAAGACAACGGAGCCCTATAATGCTCCCTAGAAGGATTTTGGGGAGAAATGATCAAGCAGTAGTGCCCCGGTTTGAACTACAGAGGATGGCTAGTTCTGAAGAAAGTTTGAAAAAGACTCAAAAAGCTCAATAACTTGGAAAATTTTAGTACATGGCTCTGTAAGACAACTAGCAAAGACAAGGAAGATGAAATATTCAAACCAAATCAACAAGTAGTATCTAAGGATAGGAAAAATTCTCGGACAAACCAAGGGAAGAACAATTGAAAAATATTTCCCCAGTGGAGTCACCAATTTTTGTTACGGAAATATTCCCCTGCGGAATTGTGAACTTTCCCTTGGATTACTGACCCCTATACCAAGACAAAAAGGTTTCATTTGGACACTACCATTCCTATAAATCCATATTGTCCATCGGAAAAGAGAGAAGGAGGGGAAGTATGATGTACCTCATTTATGACATTTTTCCTAGACACTCCAATCTGCGAGCTCAATCCGATTCCTGGGGAAAATCAATGCCTACAATGGACAACGCAAGACAACCATCTATCTCCTAGTCTAATGGATTAGACAAAATCAATTCATCTATGTGAATTAATACAACCATAGACATGCACATGTAAGCATACACTTGAAGGAAATAGGCCAAGTATATTAATGAGAACTTAAAAGGGAAAACTCACAATCTTCAGATGGTATTAACACAGCCTCTCCAAGTCCTCCTAGTCCAACCCTTGCTAGAAATATCCACAATCAAAATAATAATGCTTTGTTTATTTCTTCTCTTTAGGATCAAAGTTTTGATATGCTCCAATCTCTTGCCCTATTTTCACCTTGGAAAGGCCTCCTTATATAAGATTTGAGAGGCTTAACCACCATGAGTAGATTAGGGAATTGGCTGAGGATTTGATCCTAGGATAGTGTCATAGGATAGTATTTGATCCAAACCAACCTCATCTCCAAGAGTTGTCCCCTTACAAATGTTGGAAAATTTTCTATTTTCGACACACTAGTTCAGTATGAGTTAACTAACTAGTTCTATTTTAGAATTTCTATTTAGACCATCACTATTATGCATTCATGCATTCCTAAGGAAAGATAACTGCTTGATTGTTTTTCTTAATTATGGAATGTTATTCCCTATATATGAGTGTATTCCACTTATTCATTGTATCAATCATCATATTGATCATCATTATATAAATCATTCATTCATTGATTAGCTCATTGGAGTAGTGTGAATATATTTTCTCATTCTTCCATACTTAATCTCTCTTCCTTTCCTAATAAGACTTGTTTGTGCTTGATTTAGCTATATCTCCTATGCAGGTTTTGATGAAACACTGACATGGTATTAGAGGTACGCTACTTGGAGCAAGCCAGACAAGCCAGAGAATAAGGAAAATCGGAGTTTTGGCAAGCAAAATCCATGGTCATACCTTTCTACAGTGATTTCTCTCAAAGAGGAAATGGCTTACGAAAAAAGTAAATCGACTCATTATGCAAGTGGGTTTTCATTCATTTGGAGAAATTACTCACCATTTTCTTAGAAAGGAAGCCAGAAGATCGCCTCCTGAAACTGATATGAATATGTGGTCATATATTTCTATCATGATTTCTCTCAAAATATTAACTTTCTAAGGAAACGATCTAGAGGAGAAGTAAATTGACCCATTCTGCAAGTGGGTTTTCAACCATTTGGAGAAATTCCTCAATGTTTTCTCAGAAAGGAAGCTAGAATATCACCACCTGAAACTAATACGAATTTTCCATCTGTAAGTGCCTTTTTTGCAGTAATTTCTCAATTTTTTAGTTGCAGATTGAGAGTAAATTTTAGGGGTTCTTGGACTCAGTTTGGAGAGAATCATTGTAATGGAAGAGAAATATGCATTTATATTGACCCTTTAGAGTCTGAATATAAAAAATTTCAAATAATTTAGCAAACTCCGAGGTGAACAAGAGAGATCCAATATTTGTCTTCAAAACAAGTGTACCTATTTTTCCAGGGATTTTGGACTCATTGGGAGTCTAATGGAGGATCAATAATCTCAAGTTGATACTTGGACCACCCGCATTAATGAGATGGAGGAGAAATTCACTCTTCTCAATGAGCATTTTTTCGTTGATTTAAAAGAGAAGGAAGATATTATACCTTGTTTGCAAAAATATCTGCAATAGTCTCTTACTTCTAATGCCATTGCTACATTGCTAAGCATTACTGAGCTTGTCACCAAATTTTGAGTTGCACACTCCTATTTTTGGGTCAAAATTAATGCATAATATGGGATACATTGGTGGTCGCCTTGGTAAGAATGGACAAGGGATTGTACATCCAATTCAGCATGTGATGAGACTAGTAAAAGACAGACTTGGTTTTGTTGGGACTTCATTGCTAGTAGCAAGTTGTCTCAATATTTCAACCATTAAGACTCAATTTCAATCAAAAGAATCCATCACACAATATTACTCTTCTATTGTTGATTTGCAACAACCACCACCTACATCTCTTATTGATACAACTTTGGAGCTTTCACATCCAGATTCGACACCAACTTCAACATTAGAGTTTCCATTATGAGACCCTTTAGCACCAACATCATAGTTTTTGGCAGCAGTAGAATCTTCAACAACAACTACAAGGTATACATCCTCCACATATTGACATCCTTGACATCATGATCAGAGACAACATTGTCTTCCTTTCAGGTATCCTCAACCTTTTTTCAGTTCCTCTTCTTTCAACTCATTCATGAAGAGGTGTATATGACAACATCTTGGAAAGGTACCAACTCCGAGGATTGTTTGTGGTTGGCTTGATGATTGATCATGGTAGAATTTAAGCAATTTTTTGAGGACATATTATAAATTTGTTTCATCCACGATACATGGGAACCATTCTCATTTCTCTTGAATTAGCTAATTATGTCGCCTTTACAATTGTTCCATTCACCACTATTTTGATGACTTTTATGGTGTTTGCTTCTATGTTTTGGAAGCACTCTGACTAGACCAACCATCTTGGTGTAAGCTAGTGCCTTAATGTTTGGACAGATATGATTGTTTTCAACTAGTATCAGCTACAACATTTCAGCTTCAACACACTCATTGAAGCAGATTATGATTTGTCATCATCAGATCATGCTTCATTGACTAGTCATTTTTTCTTGGTTTTGGAGACTGTCTACCTGCCACATGGTGGATCTCGTCTGTTATTTTCTTCTTTTGATGCATTGTATTTTGAGGGGGGGTTTGTTCCCATGTGTTTTTCCTCTTTCCTCATTTTTATTCAATGTTCATTAGTTGCATTGTACATGAGTACCTAATATGTCCTAGTAGTTGGGACTCATTTTTTACTCCATAGTGATGTTTAGGGGGGGTGTTGGAGAAATTTCTATTTTTGGCACACTAGTTCAGTGGGAGTTAACTGACTACTTCTATTTATACCATCACTATTATGCATGCATGCATTCCTAAGGAAATCTAACTGCTTGATTTCTTTTCTTAATTATGGATTGTCTTGCCCTATATATGAGTGTATTCCAATCATTCATTGTATCAATCATCATATTGATCATCATTGCATCAATCATTCATTCATTGATTAGCTCATTGGAGTAGTGTGAATATATTTTCTCATTCTTCCCTATTGAATCTCTCTTCATCTGTTAATAATCTTTGTTTGTAATTGGTTTAGCTAGATCTCATGTGCAGGTTTCGATGAAACATTGACAATGAAAAGGTGGGAGATCCCAAATTTTCCTCAACCAAAAGTATCTCTCCCCTATAGTTAGAGACAAAGCGTTATAGAGCTCCCTAAATAAGGTAATGGGGGCGCTACCCTATGGGTTAGCACTCCTCTAGCATGTCCATTAGGCGCTACCATTCAAAAATGCCCAAAAAATGGTCGATTTTCCAAGTAAAAGGTATGTTTCTGGATTTGAAATGATGGGTTTCTTCCTCCAATATGACTTATGGATCATGGAAAATGTTCTTTGATGGTTTCAAGGGGTTAAAAAAAATAGAAACACATATAAAAGTTCATGCAACACATAGTAAGGTGCATACGACACTTGATGACACTTGTGACACTTACCAAGGTGCATACGACACTTGGGACACTTAGGGTGAGATACTTAAGTCTTGAATTTTGATGTGTAAAAAGAAGCACAACATGTTGTCTGTTCTAAAACAAAAAAAAACCCTCCTTTATTCCCCGCACTAAACCAATCACTCTCGCCCCTCCTTCCACTCTGTTGAAGATCCAGAAATTGACTCAAGGGCCTTTGTTATAATTGTGATGAAAAATACTTTCCTCGGCACAAGTGTAAGGAACAGAATATTTTTATGGACATATTTGAGGATGTTTTTGAAGAAGAGGTCGATTCTCTCCCAATGGCCAAGTCACCTGAACCCACTGACCTTACTCCACCCTCAAACCCCCCAGAAGTCAAACCAGTCATTTCCCTGAATGCTCTCATTGACTTTTATGCTTCCCAAAGCCTCAAGCTAATTGGTTACATTAAGCATTGAAATTTCATCATCCTCATTGACAGTGGCAACACCCATAATTTTATTCATCATTGCAATGCCCAAGAAACTAATTGTTATATCTGTGTAGTCAACAACTTTCAAATCATGATTGCCAATGGAGGTTCCATGAAATGTGGGGGGCATTGTGAAAATGTGTGTCTCCAAATTGGTCAGTACAACATGAAATATCATATGTTTTGTATAGACATGGGTGGTTGTGAAATTGTTTTGGGTGTCAAATGGTTAAGGAATCTTGGCCCCATCCTCATGGATTTTAAGGAATTAACCATGCAATTCAACCAGGAGATACAATGGTATAAGTTCCAAGGCATCACAACAGGTTCCCCTAAGATCATCAGTTCCCATTGCATGGAAAAGATCCTCAAAAAAGGTCATTCTGACATTATTTCAAAATTCCATTCCATTCAAGCCACTGAGACACCCTCTGTGCAACCTGACCTCCAATCCATCCTCTCCAAACATCAAGTTGTTTTTTCCACTCCCCAGGGACTTCCCCCTTCCCATGTTGTTCATGATCATTCCATTCCCTCGTCCTTGACATCCTTTCTCCTAATGTTCACCCCAATCATCATCCCTTTTCCTAGAAAAATGAAATTGATAAAATTGTTCAAGAATTGCTCGATGTGGGTATTATATGTCCTAGTACTAGCCCCTATTCTTCTCATGTGGTCATGATACTTAAGAAAGAAGTTTCTTGGCACATGTTTCCTAACTTTTTCACCCTCAACAAAGTCACCATCAAAGAAAAATTTCCCATTCCTATTATTGATGATATTTTGGATGAATTAAGTGGTGCCCAATACTTTACTTAACTTGACCTTTGTTTTGGCTACCACTAGTGATCCAGGTGGATATTGGTGGCCACCCACCTGTTCCAGCTAGCTCCTCTTGTTAGTTGTTAGTGCATCACGTTCTTCTGTACTTCTTTGTAATTGTGGGTTCTACACTTATGGGGTTGTATTAAGCCCTACACGTCTTCTAGGTGGATACTTGTGGCCTCCCACCTAATCCATTTGGCTTATTTTGTATGTTTTCATGTCGGCACATCTTGTTGTACTTCCAGAGCCGTTTTGGGGCCCTAAACTGTGTTTTTTTGGCTCATCACAGCCAAATTGTAGTCAGTGTCACATTTTGATGGCGTAATGTGTAGTTCTCGAAAAGGCCTTTCCAACAGGCTATCACGCACCTAAAACAAAGATCGTATGCAAAAGTTACAACCCTGAGAAGTTAATGTACTAACTTACCCAAACAAGGCCCACGTGACTTTTGGTGCTTCATCTCCTAGGGTTAGGTTTTTTCATTCCTTTTTATCATAAAAAGGCCTTCAAAGCCTCATTGTAATAATCTGCTTGCGAATGAGCATAGTCGTCACATCTGTCCTCAGAGATAAATCTACAACCATTCTAGTGAGTCTTGCACTCTGTATTTTTATAGTCTCTTTACAATTATTTCATTAATAGAAATCAATTATTGTTGTATTTCTCTGTTTCTGGCAATTTTCATGAGTATTTCATTGTAATTTATCTTCTTCATTTCGTTCTAAAAATAAATTTGAATCAATGGTATTAACGTAGGTTGTTCTTGATTGTTTTTCAGTGCATGTCCCTGACAAGGCCTGAGTATAGTCAGTTGGGTCTCAAGTTTGTCTCTCTTGAGGACAATCACTCTCACATGCCCAAGAAACCCTCGATGGTGATAGAAAATAAAGACGATAGAGAAGAATATTTTATTAACCTATTGCTTGAGAAATCTCTCACGCGACAGAGGGACGAAATGATGGAGAATTTTGCACACATTCTTCAACGTCTGCCGATAGAAACAAGTGCATCTTCATCAAGCGACCATTTTGGAGGAACCTCTCCCTTCAAGGTACAATTTAATTTTGATATTCCCATATCTGAAGTTCAAATAGATGTGGATGCCCTAGAAAAATGATTAAATATATTAGAAGGTTATTTCTCTATTCAAAATTTTTTCGATGGGAAAAAGATCACCTTCACACCCCTCAAGGATCTCCCCCATGTCAAACATTAGTGGGAAACTTATTGGGAGAAAAGTTCCACAGAGGAATCTGGAATATATGGGGTTGAGCCCACTTGGGATTTTTTTGTGGATGCGGTCAAAGAACAGTACTATCCTGTTGATAACTATGAAGACCAGTACATGAGATGGACCAAACTACGGAAAGAGAAGAGCCAAACAATGCTAGAGTTCACAAATAATTTCCATACCTTGTGCACCAAGCTGGGTATTACAGACTTCGAGTGACATCTGGTTCCGAAATATTATGGGGCTTTGTATAGGTACATCCAAAAAAAAATGGATTTCCTAAACATCTCATCATTAGGAGTTGCCTATCGATATGCTGTCAAAATTAAGAAGAAATTTAGGCACCAGAACAAATGGGAATTCGGGCCTACAAATCTGCGACAACCAAAGAATGGTAAAGACGACCCTCACCAACAACCTCTAGACAACCATTCCAAGACACAAGACAAAAAGGGTAAAGTAAAGACGAAGAATGACACTAGGAAGTGGTGTGACTTCCACAAAATCCCCTGGCACAACACTAATGAATGTCGCTCGAAACAGTCATTGGTGGCTGAGGTCAAAGACACGGAGCCGAACCCTAATTCAGAATTCGATCGAGAAAATATTGAAAATAGACAAATCATCAACGTAGACCCCACTTCTATTGTTGTGACCACAACAATTCAGCTAGAAGAACCAACAGATCCTGAAGAGGGGGCACACCTCTTTCATTCACAGATGTGGGTGAATGGGACCCCATTTTATTTCATTGTTGATAAAGACAGCCAGAAGAACCTCATCTCAAATAAGGTCGTTAAACAATTGGGGTTGTCAACAACACCACACATGTAACCATACAACATCGGGTGGCCTCACCAGGGATGAGATCTTCGCGTCAGCCAACAATGTCGCCTATCCTGTGGCATCCATACCTTCAAGGATGAGGAAGTGTGTGATAATTCCCCTCTTGATATCTGCGATGTTGTTTTGGGCCAACCATATATGTGGAGACATCATTTTGTCTATGAGTATAGACCCCATAGTGTCATTATTACTCTGGGAGGTCATCTCTACAAGATACCAGAGGTAGTTCCAACTATTGCTCCACCAAAACAACACCGCAAGGTAATCTCTCATACTACAAAATTCATCCTATTCACAATCTGTTCAAAGGATGTACAAAAGACCACTACAACCACTATAGCCTCAACACCTTCTATCCAAAAAAAATAGATTGTCAAAGAGACAAAATATATTGTTTCTCCACCTACAATGGTTCCTACACAATGCCCCATCCAACCCATAGACAACAGGTTTGTGACAGTCTTCCACAAGCCAAGAAGCACAACTTCTCCAACAAGGAACACAACTCACCAAAATTTAGATTCAGAAAATGATTTCCCCTCTTCCCTCAACACTCAACGTAATGGAGACCATTGCTTCTTAGGGGGGAGGATTGATCCAGGTGGATATTGGTGGCCACCCACCTATTCTGATTGGTTCCTCTTGTCAGTTTTTAGTGCAACACATTCTGCTGTACTTCTTTGTAATTGTGGGTTCTACACTTCTGGGGTTGTTTGAAGCCCTACACATCTTCCAGGTGGATACTGGTGGCCTCCCACCTAAGCTAACTAGATTATTTTTTATGTTTTCATGTCAACACATCTTGTTGTACTTCAAGGTGTTGGTTGTGGAGCCTGATTATCTTCCTGATTCAGAGGTCCTTGCTTCCAGTTGTGTTTATACCCCATGAAGTATTTACACCCCAGAAGTATGTACACTCTTCCACG
>ML788372.1:329204-356844 GCA_009831015.1 Picea engelmannii
AAGATACACACTAGCCAGAATCCTGCAGACATGTTAACAAAGGGAGTAACCAGGGAGAAACTGAGTTCTTGCTCAGTTTCAATTGGTCTTCAAGAATGAAGATGAAAATGAGAAATTTTCCAGGTCCAAGAAGGTTCAGAGTCTATCATATACAACAGCGGTGGAGTTGTTGAGATCAGTCTCCAAGTGGGAGATTGTTGGTTGTGGATCCTGATTATCTCCCCGATTCAGAGGTCCTTGCTTTCAACTGTGTTTATACCCCATTAAGTATTTACACCCCAGAAGTATGTACACTCTTCCACTCGAGGGAGTGCAGAGGGGGGGTACCCCCTCTGCGGGGTTCGGGGAGGGCTATCCCCCTGGCTGGGGGGTCTGGGGGCGAAGCCCCCGAAGCAAAAATTGCCTTCTAAAAGTATATTGTAAATCTGGACCGTTCATTATAAGGTCGCATATCTAACGGTAGAGATTATGTTAGGGTTTTTTTCCCTAGAAGGCGACCCTCTTTTATGAGGGAAATGTATCGCGGCTATGGATGGTGGTGAATATTGTATTCTGAGAGAGGAGACTATGAGAGAAAGAAGAGGAAGTTATAGCGGGTTTTGTTGTAGGTTGTATCCCTTCATTTGCTAGATAATAATAAAGGAAGGACCTGACAATTTCTCTGGTGGACGTAGCCCACACTGGGTGAACCACATAAATCTGTGTCTCTTATATTGTGTGTCTTCTGTGTTTTGTTTCTGCATTTGTTTTATTTTATTGCTCCGCGGTCCTGTTTTTCTAACACAAGGTCGTTTTGGGGCCCTAAACAATGTTTTTTTGTCTCATCATAGTCAAATTGTAGACGGAGTCAGACTTTGATGGCATAATTTGTATTTCTCGAAAATACCTTTCCAACGGGCTATCACGCGCCTAAAACGGAGATCGTATGCAAAAGTTACGACCATAAGAAGTTAATGTACTAACTTACCCAAACAAGGCCCACATGACTTTTGGTGTTTCATATCCTAGGGTTAGGTTTTTGGATGTCTAGGGTTTGGGCATTCTTTTTTATCATTAAAACTCCTTCGGAGCCTCATTGTAATCATCTACTTGAATGAGTGTATTCATCACATCTCTCCTCAGAGATAAAGCTGTCACCATTCTAGCGAGTCTTGTACTTTATATTTTTATAGTCTCTTTACAATTATTTCATTAATAGAAATCAAGTATTGTTGTATTTCTCTGTTTCTGGAAATTTTCATGAGTATTTCATTGTAATTTCTCTGCTTCATTTCATTCCAAAAATAAATCCAGATCAACCATATATGTATGAAAGAGGAAAACATTCCTAAGACTGCATTTCAAACTCATGAGGGTCACTATGAGTTCTTGGTCATGCCCTTTGGCTTGTGTAATGCTCCCTCCACTTTCCAAAGCCTCGTGAATCATGTATTTCGTGCTTTTCTCTGTCATTTTGTCTTAGTTTTCTTTGATGATATTCTCATCTATAGTAAAACATGGACAACCCATCTTTCTCATGTGGATCGAGTTCTTCGTCTACTCTCTCAGCACCAACTTTTCCTCAAACAATCTAAATGTGCTTTTGGAGCCTTGGAAGTGGAGTACTTGGGTCATATTGTTGGCAAGGATGGTGTCAAGTTGGATCCTAAGAAAATTGAAGCTATGCAAGATTAGCCTTGCCCCAAGAATCTCAAAATCTTGTGTGATTTTCTGGGTTTAACGAGCTATTATTGCAAGTTTGTTAAAAATTATGGAAGATTTGTGGTGCCTCTCACTGCTCTCATTTAAAATAATGCTTTCACTTGGACTCCAACAACTGATCATTCCTTCCAAGCCTTGAAGGAGGCTATGTGCACCACTCATGTCATGGCCCTTCCTGACTTTACAAAGACCTTTGTCCTGTAATGTGATGCTTTAGGGAGAGGAATTGGAGTAGTCCTTATGCAAGATGGTTGGCCTTTGGATTTTACCAAAAAACAATTGTCGGAGTGACATTTGGGCCAATCAATCTATGAAAATGAAATGTGATATATTTTTTATGTAGTGGATCTATGACACCCTTATCTATTGAGGAAATGCTTCCAAATTAAGACAGATCATCAGAGCCTCAAGTATTTTTTGGAGCAACATCTTTCATCCCCGAATCAACAAAAATGGGTGACTAAGCTAGTTGGATATGGTTATGAGATCATTTACAAGAAAGGAAAAGACAATGTGGTTGCCGACGCTCTTTCGAGAAAATATGAAGATGAAGGGTCCCTCTTTTACCTGTCCTTCATTGTACCATATTGGCTCCAATATGTTCGCGAGGAATCACTACAAGATCCCAAAATTTTGTGTCTAATCCAAAAATTGCAAGACAATTCTCCAGTTTCCACAAGGTACTCTTGGCACAATGATGAGCTTTGCTACAAAGGTCATATGTATTTAAGTAAACAATCACAACTTAAATCCACAATGCTTTTTGAGCTTCATGCTACACCCACAGTTGGGCACTCATGGTTTACCAAAACCTATGACAGGGTCAAATGTTCTTTTTTCTTGGATGGTATGAAACATGACGTTCACACCTTTGTGGTAGAATTTCATGTCTGTCAACACAACAAGGGAGAAATAGTCAAAGCCCATGGCACACTACAACCGCTTATGATTCCACCCACTATTTGGAGGGATATCTCTATGGATTTCATTGTTGGCTTGCCTAAAATGGGAAATAAGTCAATCATCATGGGTGGTAGTTAATTATCTTTCCAAATATGCTCGTTTCTGTGATTTTCAACACCCATTTATCGCCTCCACCGTAGCTCAACTTTTCATGGATCATATCTTCAAGCTTCATGGCATGTCTCATTCTATTTTTTCTGATCGAGATCCCACTTTCACCGACAATTTTTGGAAAGAATTATTTAAGCTACAAGGAACCCAATTACATCTCATCACAAGCTACCATCCTCAGACTGATGGCCAATCTGAAGTTTTCAACATGTGTTTGGAAACATATTTGAGGTGTTTTACATTTTAGAGGCAAAATTAGTGGGCTCAATGGTTACCACTAGCTGAATGGTGGTGCAACACATCTTACCATACAACTACTCGCAAGACTCCTTTTGAAGCAGTATATGGAAAACATAGACCTTCAATTGTCTCATACATGCCAAGTGTCTCGAAGGTTCAGGCGGTTGACCAAACTCTTACAGTTCGAGAGGCTATTCTCTGTTCCCTCAAAGAGAATTTGGTAATGGCTCATAATCACATGAAGAAACAAGCAGATCAAGGTTGTTCCGAACATCAATTTGATGAAGGGGACCAAGTGTTTCTTCGACTACAACCTTATAAGCAAACTTCACTCAAGTTTGAACATTGCCAAAAAATTGCGCCTAAATTTATGGTCCTTATACAGTTCTCAAGCACATGGGACTAGTCACCTACCAGTTAGCTTTTCCAAGTCATTCTAAGATCCATCGTGTTTTTCATGTCTCGTGCTTAAATAAGGTGATTGGAACTAAGTGCCAAACTCAAACCAGTCTCCCTGAGTTGGATGAAGAAGGCTCCATTTGGTTGAAGCCACAAGCACTCTTGGACCAACATGAGCGTCATCTTTGTCATCACACCATCAAGGAAGTGTTAGTACAATGGAAATATACAACTCTAGTAGATGCCACCTGGGAGCCAGCTACCATTCTTCAACAATTTCCTCATCTCAAGCCTTGAGGAAAAGACTATTTTTAAGGGGGAGGGCATGTTAGGGACCTAACCTCCCTAACCCCTCATGTAGGTAGAATAATATATTTTCCATGTAATAAAGGTCAATATTAATAAGGCCTAGTAATAAGGAAGAATCAGTCAAATGTAAGAAGGCCTAATAGAAGCTTCAGCTTCTAGAAGATCTTCCTCTAGATCGTTCTTGTGGTAGATAGATTTTATATAAATAGGAGTTGAGGGAACGCTAAGTTTTTTCTGGAGAATTATTGTAATAGAGCTTTGCTCCGTTGTAGGTTTCCCCGTTGAAGAGGCAAGTGAACATTGTTTCATATCAATAAAGGTATTATTTTGGTGTTGTGGTTCCATATAATTCATTGTTCCGCTATTATTCTCTACAATATTTATGTTTTATGTTGCTATTCTGTTTTTATTCTTTGCAATATTTCTCTTTTCTTCTATTATAATAGATTGGGTACCTAACATATTCTTGTAGGAGATATTTCTAGTTGGTTCATTTCGTAGTGGTTTTTTTCCACATCTACATTTGTCGGTGACTTTGGTGAAACCATCCTCACCTGTTGCACTTTCCACTTTCGTAGGTTTGGGAGGGTTGATGAGAGGGAAATCCCTAAAGAGATGGCTATGCTCATGGCATCGACGACAACAAAAGGGAATATATTCGTAATCCAAAGTTTGGATCCAATATGAGTCTTGATAGCTGAGACAAATGGACTTTGGAATAGGGACTGAAACATTCATGTAAATGCTAATATGGGCATAGGAAATGTATTTACCTTGCTTGGTGGCCTCTTCAGATTTTACATAGGTGCCGAGAGTGTTGTCGATCCCTACAAGGATTTCCTCGTCCCAATATTCATGTGGAAGGGAGTATAAATGAACCCAAACAGTCACATTGGAAAATTCCTCCTTATCTGGATTGAATTTCTTTGTCCAGTAGCAAAGGTGAAGGCCTACCGAGCAGAAGAAGTAAGGCACATTTTCAAAAATCCACTATCTATCCTCCAAATTGTGGAAGATCACAATGAAAAACCATTTAGCTCCAAGCTTGAGATCAATGTGACTTTTGGGTTTCCATTGAGCATTGATTCAGGCTATCAGAGCATGCTCAGTGGGCCAAAACCCTAAAAAATTACCTATCATAGTGTGATCTTTCATATATTGAACATAGTTATCATCATGATTCGATCAAATCTCATATTAGGGCATCTCGTTCATTTTAGGTATGCATTGCACCGACTTTCCTTTATGTGGCTCTTTGTTGAAATGTGGTAGATCAGTAATTGCTTATATCACCTGGTTGGACCTCTCTTGCCTCTTGATTTGCAAGATAGGGGTTGTCTGTATTCTCTCTTGCAACATATTTGGTTCCAGATCTGCCTGCACCAGAATGGCCAAGGATCGAATTGTAGGATGGGGGGTTTCCCCCT
Source organism: Picea engelmannii (assembly GCA_009831015.1). Lineage (NCBI taxonomy): Eukaryota > Viridiplantae > Streptophyta > Pinopsida > Pinales > Pinaceae > Picea > Picea engelmannii. The sequence goes on from ML788372.1 coordinate 334,355, forward strand.
GTCAAGCCTTGCCATGGGCTGTAACCAAGAGCCGAAGGTCATCGATCACCAATGGCCATAAATCCTAGGAGAGCGTTAACTGTTCAAGAATCATCATTTTTATTAATGTTATATATATGTAATATAATATTTAGAACTTATTATTTTATTAAAGGTTATTTTAACCAAGTCTTCTCATCAATATTATATTATATTTCTCATTTAATTCTTAACTTATATATATATATATATATAGTTTATCCATATCATTATCTTTTTTATTAATATTATATGTATGCAATAAATATTTAGAACTTATTATTTTATTAAAGGTTATTTTTTTTTGTAAATAAAAAAGTTTGTATTGCCTTGAGCTAACAAAAGCTACACATGTCTGAGGATACACCAAAACTAGTCACATGTTCTGCCACATATTTGGAAACTAGAACAAGTGGATAATATTTTTCAAAGACCAAAAGATGACACTTGTCTTAAAATACAAGGGGACTTTCCACCTATTCTGCCACATGCGTGGAAACCAGAACATGTGGTCAACTATGCTCCTTGACCAACTAATGAACCAGAGTTTGATTACCACAAAAGAATGAAAGATAAAACCAGAGAAATTAACAGTAAGGAGACTAGACATGAGGCGAACCTGGGGCAACAAATTTTTGCCCGCTCACTTGTCAGGGAGTCGAACAGAACGTCCAGATGCTTGTTGAGGATATGTTGGTTGTGTAGTTGCTCGGCCAAGTCCCTTCGCTTCTTGAAAATCAAGACCAAGTGGTTTTCCATGAGCCTACAGGAGCTGGGTGGGCCATGGTTGCCCAGAACTAGGGGAACTTTCTCTTCTGTGTAAGTCTCTCTATGGGTGTCTTCCTCGTTCCAACAATCGCCCCAATTTATTCCAGGGTCCTCGTCGTTGTCATCGACAAAATTCTTACAGTAATTCTCCATCAAAGGAGGGATTTCCTCTTCAACTATACAACCTATCATGGTTGGCTAAGGGAAATTCAGAGGGGTGTTGGTACCTATGGACGGTCGCTGCTCCATGGTGGTCTTATGAAAATTAGGTGGAATTTCCTCCCAATTAGGAGGAATCTCCTCTTCCATTGTGCAACCTCGATAGAAATTCTTTGAGTTAGACGGACGAAGCTCAGTTTGTGCATCCTCACACCAGTTTTGACTAGAGCAGCCCGAGATGCTGCTTGGAAGTGGAGAGAGAAAGAGGTCAGTCTTGTGCACTTATGCCTACCTACTTGACTATAGTAGTTCGGCCTGCGCTGAGACATGCCTCTCTTGTGAGGCATGGCCAAGCAAAGTGCAAGGGGGGAATAATGATAGAGGGGAGGCCAGAGGTGCAAATAGTTTCCAGATGGAGAGTTACAAAGGCTCTGCAACCATGGAGCATAATAGCCAGGGGGGATGAAAAGCTAAAGACAATTGTCGGAGATAAAAGCCATAATGAAGAGAAATCAACATGATGATGGAGGAAGTGATGGCCTAGATAGCCATGAATGCCAAGTTAATGCAACTTTTCTTCTTCGTACCTGTACCAAGGGGAACTCAATTCGCCATTAAGGCTGTCGATCTATCCCGACACACTGAGCCCTATCTAAAATGAATGCTAAGCATCTCGACTAGACGGAGGAGGAGGGTGGCAGCGAGGGGATTAAACTACCTCAGCTGCCTACGCGCCATTTGACGCGTGTGCTCCAGATGTCACCCCATCTAGGGGTTATTAAAGGTTATTTTGACCAAGTCCTCTCATCAATATTATATTATATTTCGTATCTAAATTTAACAATTTTTGTTTTCTATTTATATTGGTTTGAGAGTTCAATCTTTTTTGTTTTTCATTAAATTTTAGTTAAATTCGTGATGATGAATAAAATGTTCATTTCAATAATTTTTGTTTTATATTTATATTGATTTTTTAAAAGTTCATTCTTTTTTGTTTTTTCAATAAATTTTAATTAAATTTGTGATGATGAATGAAATATCCATTTCAAATGCTATAACTTTTCTAAACTTGAATTCAATTTAACCTAAAACATCTCAATAAATAATTAATAATAACTTAGTGTTTTTTCTATTTTTAATTTTACATATTATTTATCATTTTTTTATTATCAAGATAGTCTCCACTTTTATTATCTAAATAATCTTTCAACCATTTATAAAATTCAAATTATTATATTTTATTAATTTTTTTTATAAATATTATATATGATACAATATTTTATTATAATTATATGTTTAGTATTAAGAGACAAATTAATTTAATTGAAAATATTATTTTAATAATTTTTTATTTTATTTGTTAAAGTATTTTTTGGTTTCAAGAATGATATCAAGAGTAAACTCTTGTGTATAAAGTTGATTGAAGCCATTACAACAATATAATAACAATAATAAGCTTGATCAATAACATGTTGAAGGTATTATAATAATAATAATAATCTAATTTTAAGGTCACGACCAAATTGGTGTATGAGATCTCCTTGTTTATGGGACAAGGGATCCCCTCCACACAACAATTTGACTGCTAAAGTCTACATAGGTGTACATACCCTATCTCCCTTTGAATTTGACTTCTAAAGTTTACAGAGGTGTACATACCCTAACCTTCTTTGGATTTGAACTTTTGACTTCCAAGGAGGAAACACATGTTCTTTACCATTAGACCCACTCAAATTGTACTTTTTATAAGTTCAACATATTACTTGTGAGAATTGAACACGAATGAGGAAGATAACACCCATTCACCCCACCACTCAAACTAACTCAATTAACATCTTAAAAAAAAAAAACTTATACAAGAATAAATACCCTCAAAAACACTACATTTACTTTAAAAAACTACATAAACACATTTTTTTAAGGTAAAAATAAGCACTTACACATTTTTAAGAAGACATTTAAGCGACTTCTACATGTGGAGGTAAGATCATCATTATCTTTAGATGCAAGATCATCATTGTCTTTCGTGTCCATCCTCATAGTTCAAAATTGTCATGAAAAGAGGGTTGCGTGGCGTTACCACCTTGCAATCTAGTGGATAAATTAATGTACACAACTTAGTATAAAGAATATTTGCCACATGTTCCGAGCAATATGGATGTATATCACTTTTCAGATTATACAATATTAAGGTCTTTTTTGTGGTATAGATTTGTGCTACGTGATGGATCAAAGTACAAATCATAGGGATCTCATTCACACATTTTTTCTCTAAATAAATCATATATATATATATATATATATATATATATATATATTAAATAGTATAGTGTTTATATATATATATATATATATATAAATTACATAGTGTAGTTTTTATTATTATTATTATTTTTTGTTAGCTAGTTGATATGCATTAAAATAAAATAAGAGGAAAAATTGTTACAAGTGTTTTGTTGTTGGCTTGTCATTTGGAAAACCAGCCCAACAATATAACATTTGTTTCATAGAGCTTGATATTTGGTATATATTGAAAAATATACTGTAAGACTTTATACATGATCTATCCAAAAACTGAATTGAAGTTTGAGGAGTTGTATCATTTTTGCTATAGCTATACATACCAATGAAAAAGGGAAAGCTTGCCATTACAAATTAAAAAAATGAGGGGATCATCTCGAGGAACTTGGGGGGTTTCCCATCAATGGTACTGAAGTTGATGCCATTTTTGGTTGTCATGATGTTGAATTTCTTGTCCAGTAGTTGATTCCACAACTGAATATATTTGATCTCCCTTGCCAACTCATTGTGGGCAACATCCCTTGTAGTTATGGCTTTGTTGAGGAGTGTTTTAATATGCCAATAGAGGTTAATGGTGCGAAAATATTTTGTATCTTTGGCTCGGGTTGAGCCTATATCAGGGATCTAGGACATGAGCTCTGCATCAACCTCTGCATCGGGGGTGTTCAACCATTCTCGACGAACTTCGTTTTCAAGTCTATCCATATCTTCTTGAGCTTCTGGTGTGGTGAGGGTAGTATAATTCTCTGCAACTGTAATTGCCTCATGGTGCACTCTACAGAGAGGGAGAGTTCGATGTGCATTGCCTCGTCCATGAGGTTTGAACCTATCCATTGCGCTCCACCTTAGACTGAGCACAACCTTAAAGTGTCGATAGGAATGAAGGCAAGAGTTGGGGATGCACCAATAAAAAGTCCAGACCTTGAAATGGTTGATGAAGCCAAAAACAATAGTCTGGAACACATACCTCTCTTGTTTAACTATGCCCACCATTATTCGCTTTCCAGGATTGCTTGTACACCTCCTAGAATGGCGCTTTGAATGGCTATCTAGGTCGTATGGAGGTTGGATTTGGTTGTGAAGGTGAATGGTCGTCAACTACATCTCGTAGGAGTACGAACAATAGGGGTGGACCAGTGGTGAAGCTTGTTCTGCATGCTCGAAGCTTCTCGGGGGTGGTTGTAATCATTGTTGGAAGGAGCCTTCATGGTGGCCAACTCAAGCCCCTTTAAAGACTTTAAATCCCAATTAGTGCGTTGCAATGGGTGGAGATCTAGTGTTTCCTTATGGTGCCTGGAAATCTGCGTTGAGACTCCCCATGGAACTTATGGCTCTGATGGTTCTAGATTAACTACCAACTGCCACTCGAATCGAGAAAGTTTTTATAATTTATATTAAATAGTATAATTTTCATAAATAATAATTTAAATAAGAAAAATCATAAATAAATAACTTTTAATTTTGATAAAAAATTCAAAAAATATTTTGATTGATAAAATTGTAAATATTAAATTTACAGATTGTATAATTTAACACAATAAGATTTCAAAATTACTAAACTATATGTACAATCAAAACCATTGATGATTGTGATAATTTTATAGATAATCTTGACCAAATTTGAATTATAGAAATTTGACAAGTTAAAATCTTCGATTCATTATCATACTTCTTTTATAAATATAATAAAACCAATTTCAATATTATATACATTATCATATATCTAAATCATCGTTATCTTTATAGAGACATCTAACTCAACCACCCAACCATAATCACACCGACAATATATTTTTAAGAAATAGACATCTTTAATGACAAAGTAGACACAAAAACTTATGCATAACATTTTTAATTCAAACTTATTAAACAAGACAACTAAATGACTAAGACCTTTATAACACTACTTGAGTTGTATTGTGTGGAGACGCAACTACCACCACATATTTTGGGGTCAATAGCGTTCTCACAAACAAATTGAAAGGCCAATTCATTCCTTGCACGCATTTGGCGAGCGATGGTGACATGTGATGTGAAATGTAGCGCCAATGATCCATGACCACAAGGGTCCCTTTCAAAGGTAGTGTGACTTCACATCATCGAATGAAGGTGTTTCTCCGTTTTTCTTTATTTCTCGTGGAGGACAATTGACTAAGGGTGAGAGTTGCCGTGGGTCAAAGTGTGGATTAAAATTTACATGACCATTATGAGATAATATTTTACAAGATTCTGAAACAAATAGTTTTCCCAAGTACAAATTTTTATGAGGATGGAAATCGAATTTGAAAATATAATATTTTTTTAATAAGATAAAAATGTTATATTATTATTTTTCCAAGTATTTGCTTTATTTCGAAGAATATATAATTTTCCAATCTTAATCAAATCTTTGTCTATATCTAAATTTAAATGATTTATTATCGATTATATTTTTATTTTATTGACTTTTAAGGTTTGGTAAAATTCGTTTTCTTTTGAATTAAAAAAATTGTAGTTGAAAATTAAAAAAATTGTAGTTGAAAATGAATAAGATTAAATTTTTTATGAATTATTATTTTTTTATTTATTATCATTAGAATTTGGTTAGATAATCTTTTTCAAAAGTGTAATTTTGTAGTGATGAAATTGTTATTTTTAATGTAGATTGATTCAATATCTTCAAATCCAATTAATGTAATTAGATAAAGTTAATATGTGATATTTATAATTTCATCAATCCAAAATGATTTTTTTAAGATTTTTGGTGTTGTATAAATATATAATATATTTTTAAAGAATTTGTATGATAAACCATATATATAATCATAGAAATACATCTTTTAACGAATTTGTATAGTAAATCAAACAATGTGATTAGTTTATAAAATTGATATTGCCAAGTATTGTTTATAGCTAAATTGTTATTATAAAAAAAAACACACACAAGGAAGAATGCCTTCAAATTCAAATCCTAAATCTTCTTAAATCCAACTATTGACTTTGTGAGTTGTTTAAACTTATAAAACTTATCTCAGAAAAGGATGCCCACAAATTCCAATCCTAAATCCAACTATTGACTTTGTGAGTTGTCTAAACTTTATAAAACTTACCTTTGGTTGGTGAGATGAAAACATAAGAGTCAAAATTGTCATTGACATTGAACCCTATTCAAATTTGATGATTTGGTGGATTGAATATTGGGCAAAATCTTTAAAACTATTGCTTCATAATACATAGAAATTATTGCTTCATGATATATAGAACTGGAATCATGGTGAAACTTTGATAAAACATGAATTTTTTTTTACCAAATTCTTATCAGATTTATAACTGAAAAATTACAAAATTACCCTCTAAATCATGACCTTATCAATCTTTAGAGCACATCTTTGAAGATAGAATTGTAGCATTTATTGAAGTGAAAAGATCATGTTTATATGAAGAAGGCTTATTAAAATCCACCCTACAGTAATTAATTTTTGAATCTCTCCACAGTTTGAGCTCATATGAGCTGAGTTGATGTTATATGAGCTGAATCTGCATAAACATTAGAGACATATGTTTTTTTTTATTTTTTATAAAACTTTTTTGAACTAACAGTGTAGATAGTTGGTCACCTTGGTTCTTTTTTGTAATGACTGACTTAGTTCATTTTTTTTTTTTATAAAACCTTTTTGAACTAACACCGTGGATAATTGATCATCTTAATTCTTTTTTTAATACTTTTTTTAATAATTGACTTAGTTCATTTTTTTTTTTATAAAACCTTTTTGAACTAAGAGTATGGATAGTTGGTTACCTTAGTATTTTTTGTAATGGCTGACTTAGTTCATTTTTTTTTTTTTATAAAACCTTTTTAACTAACAGTAGTATTTTTTGTAATGGCTGACTTAGTTAATTTTTTTTATTTTTATAAAACCTTTTTGAACTAACAGTGCGAATAGTTGGTCACCTTAGTTCTTTTTTGTAATGGCCAACTTAGTTCATTTTTTTTTTTTTAATAAAACCTTTTTGAACCATTTGACTGGTAAAGTCTACGGAGGTATACATACCCTACCCCCTCTGGATTTGAACTTGTGACCGTCGCTTATCCTGATGACAGCATCCCACTCATAGATAAATCTTTCTTCCATCCAACATTGGAGCTCACCTCTACTTAAATTCAGAAGAAAAAAAAATCACAATTTATTTTATATAAATAAACTCATATCCATATTCCAATAATTACTAATTTATAAACGAAAAGAGAAATTAGAAAATATACCGCGGATCATATCTTGTAATGTGAACCGAACCGAAGCGGACAGAATGTAAATTATTTCAGAAAGATGCAGCAGTAGCCCTCCCCCAGCGATGTACAGATGCCGACGAAGTGGAAGGCAAGGAAAGCTTTTGCATTTGCAGTGATAACTTTTTACTCAGAAACGGACGAAAATGTGATTAAAAAACAAACAAAAGGGGAAGTTCCTAAGAAGGAATCTTGCAATGTGTCGGTTCCAGATTTGAGCGGTCAAATTCAATGCTTTTGGCCGTCAAATCCGAAGAACGGGAGCGGTGGCCGGCCCACGGTTGACATTCAACGGTGATGGTTAGCTACCGCTAGTTATCCGAACGATTTCGCTGCCTTCGATTTTCACACCAACTCAGAGGTAGAAAAGAATTACTCCTCGTCAATCTCCTCCGACGGCTGGGGACTCAACGGATGCGAGACACGTGTAGAATAGCTCCCAACGCGTGTTAGCTGGACGTGGGGATTTTCTCTTCCCTCCGCACGTGTCGGTGGCGCTGCGATTGTAGAGTTGTTTTGTCGACACGTGCCGCGTGCTGAGCACCACCGCCAGGTTTGTTCCAGAGATTTCTAAAAATAAAACGAATTGGGAGATGCCAATAATTACGGAGTCACGATTAAATACCAGTTGTTAAATATTGATTAAGTGAAATTATAATTATAATTAGTGTTCTTCGTCGCCAAGAAACGAAATAAGAGTAATCAAGAAAGCTGATAAATAGGTAAATTAAAAAGAAAAAAAAAAAAAAACTTGGGGCAAGAGGGAAGGGGGAGGGGTGTTTTTATCTGGCATCGGAGTGGGGAGATTGAAGAAGGCATGCACTCAAAGATCCGGTGGTCGAATCCCAGGGTGGTTATCGAGAGAGAGAAATTGCAGCTGTTCGGGTGACTCGTGGCGAGGTATCTCTCACACACTTGGCGGGCCGTGAAAAAAAATGCATGTGGGTTTGTGTGTTTGTAGTTGAGGGTGATGATGATTGTATTGTATTGTTTCTCGTGATGCAGAAAAACTCACTCTGCTGTCATGGCTGCCCGTGGATTGAATAATTTTTTGTTTTTATTTTTTGTGTTTTCGTAATGTTTTAGCAAGATAGGTGACCATCTTGGTTGTTCAGATATTTTTTTTTTTAAGGATTAAAAATCCCTAATGGTGGTGGTGGTGAATACTAAGCTGGAGCTGACCACGGAATTACGGATATTTGCAGATATGTCTGTGATTTCGTAGATAGAAAGCTGGAGTTTTAAAGCATTGACAGGTGATGTGAAGTGTTCGAGTCCCGAGATCTTGATAGTTAGGCTCTGATCTACGCATCGGGGTACTTCAGATCTGGAACGTTAACAGGTACATTGAAATGCTCGAAGTATTTTTGTAATAGAGAAATGGGTGTTTGAGTTTGTTGGTAGAATTTGTAATTGAGATTGCTGAGACAGTGGGTGTAATTGAGATTGCTGAGACAGTATTTGGCATCAGAGAACTTGGAAAAGTTGGGAATTAATCATATAGGATATAGATTGATCAATGGGTTCTCAGACCGAGTCTCGTGTAATGGTATCATCCCATGGTGCAATGACGCCTGCTCTTCAAGGCGGAGCAAAGATGGGAGGGTTTCCATTGGCTAGACAGGCTTCTATATATTCGTTGACGTTAGATGAGTTTCAGAATAGTCTTGGTGAGCCAGGGAAGAATTTTGGGTCCATGAATATGGATGAGTTTCTTAAGAATATATGGACTGCAGAGGAAAGCCAGGCTATGGCTGCAGCAATGGGAGCAGTAGAAGGGGGAAATGGGGGCAATCTTCAGAGGCAGGGCAGTTTGCAGAGACAGGGGTCATTGACTCTGCCCAGGACTCTCAGTAGGAGGACTGTTGATGATGTGTGGAGAGAGATTCACAAGGAAAACAGTGATGGGAATGGGAATGCGCCTGCGGGTCAGGCCAGGCAGCCAACTTTCGGAGAGATGACATTGGAAGATTTCTTGGTGAAAGCAGGGGTTGTGAGAGAGGAAGCAGAGCAGGGAGGCGGGCAGTCATTTGGGGCGTTTCGGAATGCTCTAGATGGGGAATTTGCTGCAAATTTAGCAGAAAGAAATGGGGATAATAGGTTGTGTATTGGCAATTCACTTGGCCTTGGATTTAGTGAAAGAGGGCATAGGAATGGAGAAGTGGGTAATAACAAGAGTGGAGCAGGGGGTGTGTCTGGACTTTCTCTGTCTCCAACAAATGTTCTTCCTAATCATGCTGCCATGGATATGGTGAATCTAGATGCCTTCAAGCATCAGCAGCAGCAAACTGATTGGCTTAACAATCATTACAGAAATGCAACTGCTGCTGCCTTTGCTCAGCAGCAGCATCAGCAGCAGCAGCAGCAACTTCTCCACCATCAGGCTGCTGCAGAGGCGGCGGCGGCTGCTGCTGCTTATGCCACAAATGTGAAGAGGGCCGGTGGGAATGCGGCATTGATTGGTCAGGGTGGTCTTGGAGGGGGACTTGCTCTGGGAGGCACGATGGGAAATGGTGGTCTCGGTGCTGGATTGGGAGGGGTTGGTGGTCTCGGCGCTGGATTGGGTGGGCCGTTTGGACCTTCGGCGCTCGCGATCGGAGCAGGATCTCCTGCCAGTCCTCTTTCATCAGATGGTGTTGGCCCAAGCCATGTAGATAACCCTACAATATCACCTGTTCCTTATGGTTTGGATGGAGGGATGAGGGGAAGGAAAAGAGGTTTGGATGGACCGGTTGAGAAAGTTGTAGAAAGGCGTCAGAGGCGAATGATAAAAAACAGAGAGTCAGCTGCTAGGTCTCGGGCTCGAAAACAGGTAGATATCTTCTGTTTTGTTATTGAATGTTGGGATTTGGCCGGTTTAACTAATTATGTAAATATGCAAAACAGGTTGATATCTTGTTGTGCTTTTTAATAATCTTGGATTTGGCCGGATCAATTCGATTAGGACAATATGCAAAACAGGCAAATCTTTTTCCCTTTGTTGGGGGTAATGTTTCATTTATACTTTCTAGGATATTTTGAAACTAACTGTTCACAGATTTAACCCTGCTATTGAGCTTGATTATGAAATTGTTGTTTATATTACTAAAGATTATCCATTTAATAAAGTATAAAGTATCATATTAAGGTGCACTTAAATCGATTGGCTCGTTTGTCTGGCATGTGTCAAGTCTCCCCGAACTAGGGGCTTAGACTATAAATTTTAAGCTCCTAATGTTAATTCTGTTGAATATTAAGGTCCACTTAAATCCATTGGCTTGTTAAGTCTGGACTTGTGTCAAGTCTTCCCAAACTTGGGAGTTAAACTATAAATTTTAATCTCGTAATGTTAACTCTCTTGAATTTTGTCATGCATGCAGGCTTATACGGTAGAGCTGGAAGCTGAAGTAAATCAACTAAAAGAAGAGAACACGAAATTGAAAAAGCAACAGGTAGTTATTTGTGTAGACAACGCATTTAGTATTTACAGGTAGTTATTTGAGTAGACAATGTATTAGTATTAACGGTTGACAAACAATGCTCTAAAACATAGTAGCAAGATTTGAATACGGATACGGTTCAGTACAAAATAAGTAACAAAAATATAGTCTCATAGATTCAAAAACATGTATTTTGTTCCAAATTTTCCAATATTTTCCGCGTACACCCAATAAATCAGAAAAAATAATTCAGTGCTTGAAAATTTGGTCATTTAGTTTATAGGGCTTTTAATCTGTTTTTGTTGGGCTTATGGGTTCATCTGTATCAAAAGCATGAGGTATATTATCAAAGAAAAATTAATTCATTGCTTGAAAATTTGGTTATTTAGTTTAGACTCTAGAGGGTTGTAGTCTGTTTTTGTTGCGCTTATGGGTCCACCTGTATCAAAAACATGAGGTATATTATCAAAGACAGTGAAAAATAAGTGGACTGGATAAAATTTGCTGAATTGGATACTACTACTCTGTACAAGAAAGGCCACAATGGCCGAATCTTGCTACTATGCTTTAAGATGATAACAGGATCTGTTGTAAAAACGATATGCTCAATAATGCAATCTAAGCTGCCTATAATATAAATGGGCAAATAGATTGTCAATTCTACTACCCCACTGTAATGGTGGGGCAGGCTTCACTGTGAGCGAAGTGTGAGGGTCCATTATTTTCTCGTAAGTGTAGACTCTTAAAATGCCAATTATAAATATCTGGCAACATTTTTGTAAAGATCCTCAAATTTCTAAGAATTTTATTTAATTTTTAGGCTTTTTCAAGTAAATTTAATTTTATTGTATAAAATTTTTGGGGAATACTCATTTTTAATTAATCTTTTTTCAAAGAATTTCACCCTAAAAATTTTCCCTAGTAAAGTTTGAACTGACATAATATATGTTTTTTTTGTGGTAACTAGGCGGAAACTGCAGAAAGGCGCAAAAAACAGGTATTTCTTACAGACTTGGCCTTTTGTTTGATTAATCTGTAATAGATAGTTCCCACTATATTTCATATTCTCAAATACTTGTTTATCTGAAATGGTATGGAACATATTATTGTATTTTTATCAATATATACTCAGCAATTTAAAACGCTTTCAAGTACGCAATAATTTGTCATAACTGATTTCTAAAAAAGAGAGTTCAATTATTTTGAATCTTGATAGGTAGTCTGATATGTACTAAGGTCAATTATATCTTAAATTAAAATCTATATCTCTATTTATCTTCAATTAAAATCTATATCTCTATTTATCTTCAATTTCAGATTCTGGAGGTGATGGCGCCCGTGACAAAACAGTCAGGAACCAAAACAAGAGCTCTAAAGAGAACACTGAGTGGGCCATGGTGAACACTGAAGGCTGATGTGCAGTGGAATATATAAATCATAGTCCAAATTCAGGTTATCCATCTTTCTCTTGGTGTACTAGTCTGGGTGCACTGGGAGAAAATTAAAGGTAAACTGCTCCAAAACTGATGCAAAAGACAGCTATTGCAGATTGGTTCATAATGATTTGAGCCTAACTTATAAAAGATCACTGATCAGCAAATGCAGTCAAGAGTGTTTGACATCTCCACTGGAGATAGTGTCATCGGCCTCTAGGTCCTGGAGCAAAGCCACAACAATTGAAAATGTTGAGGCAAGCTTCTTCTGTACATTTGTTGAGCCAATTCATCTAATATTGTTGGTAGAAACCAACATCAAAAAGGTAAGCTCATAGCTTAGTTTAGCTCCAAAGAATTATGAAAAGTATAATGGGCCAGTATATTAATAAAGGACCTTCATATGTTCTTGTAATTACATGAACCTGTTTCCCTTGCACATTTATGTGCACGAGCCCACTAGTATTATTGGGAGAACTCGGTTTGCAAATTCTACATATTTGTGATACTTGCAAGTGTGTGCTACTTAATATGTTGTCTTCCCCCTATTTATCTTTCTTGGAATTTTAGGTTTCAGTTTGAACAAAAATAAGTAAATGGGAGATTGCAAAGTTAAAAAGGCTTTGCAAATTATACAGAAACTGGAGAAATAATTGTCAGGCGCATTTACTGGTGCATTTACTGGTAACTGTAATTTTAAGACAAGAACATGATCTCATGTCTCTCCCTATGAAATGCTACCATGGCAAAGATACATGTACTTAGATTCTGACAAAAAAAATATTGCCAAGGTACATTTTCTACATTTTTTATTCAGATATATTTCTCCTTGCATTTCGGTGGTTTTGAGTAATAGAGATTTCAATAGATTTATCTGATGTCCAGACTGTAGGTGTATTTGACATTCAGACAATTATTACTAACGCATTGATAAAACCAGGTCTCTGAAAATGACCATGCTCAACTGCTGGAATTTTTTGACATAATACTGATTTTGTGGGATGTTATATTGCATTGTGATAACTAGCTCTTGAATCAGACGTTTTTATGTTTTCTCTTACCTTTTCCCATAATTGTTGATGTTACGAAGTACTCTGTAATTTGCACTATACAGTGGTTGAATAAAAGCACTTCAGAAATGCTTGTATTGTTTGTAGCTGACAAGTGTTCTGTTCTTCTGCATGCGCAAGTAATTATGAATATCCTGAAATTGAAGCTTTGATTGCCTAATGTAGAAATTTTCAATGTTCATCCATGGAGCCAAAGGAGAAAACCTTAATCCTATATAAGGGAATAAAATTGGAGGAAGGATAAATGGAAGGAAGGGAGTTCAATTGGAGTCAGGAGAAATGGAAGTATGGACACCACTGATATAGAAGTTTTTATCCATGGAGCCATTCCTTCTCAAAAGGAGAAACTTTAATCCTATATAAGGGAATAAAATGGGAGTAAGGGAATTCAATGGGAATAGGGAGAAATGGAAGTATGGGCACACTTTACATAATAATTAGTTTTTCCACTTGACCATCCTCTCATGGGTTTCAACGCCTTTTCTTTTTTAATTTTGTTTTCTGGACAAAGTCGTCATTTTCAGCGTGATGATCCCCTTGATAGGGTTTCAACGCCTTTTTCTTTTATTCTTTTTTTTTTATTTTCTGGACAAAGTCGTCATTTTCAGCGTGATGAGCCCCTTGATATATTTATTCATTCCATGTAGTGTTCATTGTATGTACTTGCATTAAGTAATAGATAAGTGAACATGACAATTAGAAATTTAGTTATAGTCAATTGATTGGCTTTCTGTGTTCTCTCCCATTGGCCATGAGTCTCAGCCCTCATATGGACGTGAAATGTATTATAATTATATTGATCATTTTGTGAATAATGGATCGACTAGTCTTTCTCATAAGCAACTGTGTATTGCTGTTTCTGTTTGTAATTTGTGCGTAAATCTGACACCCCTGAGATAAGACCACCTTTCTCATATGTAACTGTGTATTTCTGTTTCTGTTTATTATTTGTGTGTAAATATGACATTCTGAGATGCGACAAATCTCTGCAAGTGAACTATCAGTTGTGTTGAACATTGTCATGAATCAATAGCCTACTGGATTCTAGAAAAACATGACACTTTCTCTTCAAGCAGTAAAATAGGAAGAACTGATGTGCTTTTTACTATTTTGCGAAAGAAATAATGGTGGGAGGATACTTTAAAACAAACGCACATATCAGTGTTGTATATCTCTCCGATACATCTCCGATATTCTGATAAATTCCGAGTTAAACCCCCTGTCCGATATATCCGAAATATTTCGAGATATTCCGAGTTAGATCCCTGTCTTGCGACATTTTCCGAGATATTCCGATATTTTCCACTGATGTCACCAAGAAGTTACATTCCAGACCCTCGCCGATACTTTCCCCGAGATGAAATATACAACATTGGCACATATTGCCTCAAGGGTCTTTTTCAGTGCTCATCAGTGCAAAAGCCAGAGTTAATCTAATAAGATGCATATATTCTAGCAGGATTTGAAGCATGACTGGTACAGGAAAACTTTTAAAATGCATTAAAGGTGAGGGTTATATTGTTTATTAGTTATTAGCTTATCAGTGTGTTGTTCAAGAGGCCAAGGCATTAGGGGGTCGATAGTGTTGTGCTCTAGTAAAATGTAGGATTTTTCAAGGTATTCTGGTTTTTGTATTGTTCAGCATTTAAAACACTTAACAGAAGAGAGAAAAAGCTTACGGGGCTCTGCAGAAAAGAAGAAAACAATTATTACCAGACTTCAAAGAAAAGAAGGAAGTACTTACAGGGCTTCAGAAAAGAAAAGACTTATTACCAGACTTTGCAGAAAAGAAGAAAAAACTTATCGGGCTTTTCAAAAAAGAGGAAAACAGTTACTAGTCTTGGCGGCAAGAAATTCTGTAGGACCTGCATTCATTGAAGGCACATGGAATTATTTGTCATTTAAAACACTTAGCAGAATTTGCAGAAGATAACTTTTTGGGATTGTTGCATTTTAAATTGGTTTCCTTTCTTTTTAAAGTCAAAGGGATTTGGTGGTTATACGGCCTGCTTAGCTTTATTGATTTGGTTTCCTCTATTCAATCCCTTTCCATGTTAGGATTGCTTTTTGAAAAGATGATTGTCCAAAGCAGAATTTGCAGAAGATAAATTTTTGGAGATTGTTGCATTTTAAATTGGTTTCCTTTACTTTTAAGGTCAAAGGGATTCGGTGGTTATATGGCCTGGTTAGTTATATTGATTTTGTTTCTTTTCCTCTTAATCCTTTGCCTCCTTAATCTATGTTGGGATTGATTTTTGAAAAGATGAATGTGCAAGCTGTTAACAGCATTGAATACCCTTTGAATTCTTGAAAATCAATATACCATGTATTCATTCATATGCATGAACAAATTTGCTCAATACAGCTCTTATGTTAACAAAAACTAATGTGGAGGGTTCATTAAACGAAAAGAGGAGAGTAGAACACAATAAAACGGTATTCGTTAATGAGAAGAGGAGAGTAACCAGGAAAAGGTGGTATTCGGAGGGATTAAAAAGGTAATATGTGGAGGATTACCAGGAGATTTCTTGAGTAACCTCGATATTTTTTTTGGAGTCAAAAGTTGTGAAGATCCTTAAAAATGTCAAAATACAGTTATGAAAGTTTTTGCGCTTTTGAAGGAAGCGATTGGATTCTCTTGGTGCTCTTCTAAACAAAAAATTAATTAGAAATTATTATAAACCCCATTTCATACAAAACGAAACATCCCTAGTTGTCAAATTTCGACTTTATTTACGAAATTAATGATTTTTTTACTACAAAATTATGGCCTCTTCAACCCACGACTAGTAATTAATACCACTTGAGTAGTGTCTTGAAAGTGTAAAATTGGCACTGCTAGTGTAAAACTTAACCCATACAAAAAAAATATGTTGGAAGTGAACGTAATAACAAAAATGAAAGTTGAAGTTGGAAGCATGCTTAAATAACAATTTGTTTTTTGAATTAAAGGTTTTTTATTTTTAATATAATTAATATTTATAAACTTTAATTAAAAAGTAGGGTGCTTAAGCAACCTCCACAAGCGTAGAGCTTTAATAAAAAAAAGCAAGTTGCATAAGCGACCTCCACGACCTTAAATAAAATAAAAAAAGCAAGCTGCATAAACGACCTCGACAACCTTAGAGAATTAAAAAGCTTTAATAAATAAAAAGCAAGTTGCATAAGCGACCTCCACAACCTTAGAGAAGTCCCGTGAGACAGCGCGATTGGTAAGACAACACCTCTCTCCAAGTTTGGGAGGAGGTCTAGAGGTCAAACCCGGCTGGGTCTCCAGGACAAATTTGTAATGGCTGCTATGTGCTAGTCTGGTTACTGTGATTGTAAATGATATATATCCCTAATATATATCGAGTTAATTTCTCGTGGAAAAAAAAAAAACCTTAGAGGTAAAAATCAAAGGCATAGGTGGCCTTGAGCCAAAATTTAGCTAAAAATCCGCGCACTCATCGAGGCGATAGCACATTGTTCATAGACAATAACATTAAAGCGTAAATCTTGATCTTGTAGGGTACGAATGGATTCATGTTATCACATATGCATTCAAGGATAGTGATGGAAGACCATCTTAATGTTACACTACTAAAGAGTGGGGACATACATGCATTGCAAGGACAGTGATGAAAGACCATCTTAATGTCACAATACTATACGTGCATTGCATTGCAAGGATAGTGATGAAAGATCATCTTAATGTCACACTAGTAAAAAGTGGGGAAGTGAAAGAGAAGAGGAACCATACTAAAAGGTGAGGAAGGGAAAGAGGAGAGTGGAGTTGTCATTTAGCATAGTTACAATACTACAAAGTGGGGGAAGTGAAAGACTAAAAAGTGGGGGAAGTGAAAGAGGAGAGTCACAATACTAAAAGGTGGGGTAGGGAAAGAGGAGAGTGGAGTTGTCATTTAGCACAATTACAATACTAAAAAGTGGTGGGGTAGGGAAAGAGGAGAGTGGAGTTGTTATTTAGCACAATTACAATACTAAAAAGTGGTGAAGGGAAAGAGGAGAGTGGAGTTGTCATTCCCGCACTACTAAAAAGTGGAGAAGGGAAGGAGGAGAGTGGAATTGTCATTTGGGGGAAGTTAAAGAGGAGAGTCCCAATACTAAAAGGTAGGGTAGGGGAAGAGGAGAGTGGAGTTGTCATTTAGCACAGTTACAATACTAAAAAGTGGTGAAGGGAAAGAGGAGAGTGGAGTTGTCATTTTCGGACTACTAAAAAGTGGAGAAGGGAAGGAGGAGAGTGGAATTGTCGTTTGGGGGGAAGTGAAAGAGGAGAGTCACAATACTAAAAAGTGGGGTAGGGGAAGAGGACAATAGAGTTGTCATTTAGCACAGTTACAATACTAAAAAGTGGTGAAGGGAAAGAGAGAGTGGAGTTGTCATTCTCGGACTACTAAAAAGTGGAGAAGGGAAGGAGGGAAAGAGGAGAGTGGATTTGTCATTCCCGGACTACAAAAAAGTGGAGAAGGGAAGGAGGAGAGTGGAATTGTCATTTGGGGAAAGAAAAGAGGAAAGTGGAGTTGTCATTTAGTTTTATGATTAAAAGGTGGGGAAGGGAAAGAGGAAAGTGGAGTTTTCATTTGGGGAAGGAAAAGAGGAAAGTGGAGTTGTCATTTAATTTTATGGTTAAATCAAAAGGGGGAAAGAGAGAGAGGAGGGTGGAGTTGCAATTTAAATTTAGTTTTATGATTAAATAAAAGACCATTAGAGCAAGATAATAGAAGGGAAAGAGGAAAGTGGAGTTGTCATTTGAGGAAGGAAAATAGGAAAGTGGAGTTGTTTTATGGTTAAATCAAAAGGTGAAAGAGAGAGGAGGGTGGAATTGCAATTTAAATTTAGTTTTATAGTTAAACCAAAAACCATTAGAACAAGGTTGCGTGGCAGCGCAGCCCCTGCCAAGGATGTTAGAAAGCAAATTGTGGAGAATGGGGTGGAATTGTAAATGAAACGAAGTGTTTGGGGCAAAATGTATATCAGGGAAATGTTGTTCAAATTATATATGTCACATACCCACTACGGAGATGAAGATTTTCGCTGATTTCTCAACGATCAGAATCCCCAGAGTCCCTACGGGGCTTAGCGCAAGCTAGCTCCTTCCCATATCCACGTCCGCTCACAGGACCCTTTTCTTCTTCCACGGCCCGAAGAATTCTAAAGTCCTTCTAATTCCTTATCTGTAAAAATCTGCACCCACATAAACTCTCCACTAAATCTCCCCTTTCCAATCGAGAAATCGGACTTCGCGATTTCCGTGACCACGCGTTTGTGTATTGCATTTCCCCGAAACCCGATGTAAGTCAAACGCTGACCTTTCATGACCCTATCGGGGTTTCTCCTATCGTGGATTCGACACTCACGATGTCAATGACATTCGCATTTCTTACCCCCGAACCCCGATGGACCAAAACACTGACACGTGCCTTGACGGGTTTGCCCTCCTAGTTAAACTCCGGCCCACATGTCCACAAATCCATAAGGCCACGATCTTAGCTCCTGTCAGGATTTCGGACTTCGCGGGATCAAAGTGTATGGGCACTTTGTCCTCAAGACTCGCGAAATACTGAACCCCGACGCACCCTTTACGCGCTAACTCTCATGGCTAGGCTCCTAGCTCACACGACCACGATTTCCATGACCACAGTCTTAACCCTCGTCGGTGTTTCGGGGTTCGTGACTTTTAAATGTAAAGTTTCCACGACCACGGAATCCCCGATTCTCCGAATACCGACTCTCTGCTACGCTGACAGCTGTCCCCCACTAATCGGGGTATCGCGTTTTGCGATTTCAAAGTGCACAAGCCTCTTGTCACCGGGATCCCCGATTTCCCGATGACCCAAACGTCGATAGACGACTTCCTTGTCGGGCCTTCCTCAATGGCTCCAATCTCTGCCACGTGTATCCTCAAACGGAAGGTCTAGATTCCTCTGGGATTTCGAGACTTTTGATGTCCCGGTTCTTTCGACCTCAGGAATCCCGATTTCCCGAGTGTCGATATCCCGATGGCTCCATCTCTCCAACACGCGTCCTAAATGGATGGACGGTCCAGATTGAGCCTCGGACTTCGCCAAAAGCCAACCCAAAAAACACTTATCTGTGTGAGTCCCGATGGTTGCCACCCGTTCCAATCAGATGGACGACTCTGATTGTATCAACGGTTTCACTATGGATTTCCTCGATCTCCTGGCCGCGGGAAGGTCGATATCCCGACTCTCGATGGCAATCCTCGGACAGCTCCAATCCGATCTGACAGCTGACGGGTAATGGGACCAAGATCTAACGGTCTAGATCCGTCCTCCCTGCACACACACTCCGGAGGTTAAACTCCGAGCATTTTAACCCGATCCAACGGTCGACGAGATTTCTGAATGAGATCCAACGGTTCAGATTGTCCCACCTTGTGTATTCTTCCACTACTTCGTGGATGTGGAAAAATCATCGGTCCAAATATTCTCATGGACATTGAGGAACCTACGATCTCGATTTCCTCGCTAGTCACGAAGATAGAGGGAAAATGAGTAAGGGGTATAACACTCCTGCTACTTCCGCCAATCTGAGGGTCGTGAATGATCGTAGTTCTTCCGACAGGATCTCGTTCGTCGATTTGTTTACTTAGCCCTATGCTGCTACCTCGAAATCTTAAGAGGGTCATTCCTCCTCATACAGGGTTATTAAGACTTACGCATTCAAGTCCTTTTTCTGGGTTCCCGGTGAACCTTTCTAAGGAGGGAAAGTCTCTGTGATGAGATCTATTCCGGGGCATCCCTGGAGATGGGGAAGGGAAAACAACTTCCCGAGAACGGACTGGAAGCCTAACTTAGTTCAGCCGAGGCGTAATTAAATTCTTTTTTATCAACATAAGTCATGCATGGTTTCCTCTGTTATAAGCATATATCTATTCATTCTTATCAAACACTGCACATACATTTTAACACTGAAATCATTCACAATTTCACAGTTCCATGAGCATATATATACATATATCAGTCTATGAATTTCAAGATGCAATATATATAAGCACTTATCAGAAATGGCACGAGAAGTAGATGCAACTACTGAGAGGGGTGCTCGTTTCCACCCAACCGTAGGCTCAACGACTCCCAACGGATTTACCACTAGCCACCCCCGAGCTGAGACCACGATGCTCTGAGACTGCGTCTTTCTATCTGCCAGTGACCAGGAGCGAAGGTTGCAATCCATTCTCTCTGCTATCACTCACTCTGCATAATGCCAGAGTTCCCCTCGCGTCTCCCCTCTCAATCGCTTCTGCCATACGCCTTATCCTCTCGCGAGGTTGCGTGTGGCACGATTACCCTCGCGCCGATCAGGCCAGACGGCTCTACGGATGGGCGGTTTACCATCCCATCCCTCATCAAGCCATCCGCCTACTAGCCTGCGAGGCATTAAATTCCAGGGCCAGCGAGCCGCTTTTGGTTCTCCGGGCCAGTGGAGTCCAAATACGGTATTTAATTCTCGGTGGAAGTTAACGCCGCCTTTTCAGGGGGCTTCCACCGCCATCGTGGTCTCKTTTTCTGCACATCCCCTCTCAATCGTCCTGAAATAAATTCAAAGTATCATTCACATTCATTGACCTCTTCCTCAAGGTCCATTTACATCACATATTCACATTTATGAGTTTGCCATAGTCCTTGGCCAGTCCAGTTATATTTACAAGTTGGGGGAAACAGGGTGTTACAATTCCCTCCCCCTTAAAAGGAACATCGTCCTCGATGTTCTTATCTACTAACATGAATTGCATGTACAGAAGTAAACAAAATTGGATATGCCAGTTTTATGGCATCTTCAATTTCCCATGTAGCCTCATCTGGGCCAAAATGTTTCGACTGCACCTTGACCTGTGCAATGGTTCTGTTCCGGAGCGGGGTTTCCTTTATGTCCAATATGCATTGGGGTTCTGGTAGAAATTCTCCCTCCGATTCCACCTGGATCACAGACCAATCAATTATATGATTAACATCATGTACATATTTCTTCAATAATGAAACATGGAAAACATTATGTGCTTTTACTGTGGGAGGAAGTGCTAGCCGATAGGCTACAGGTCCCACTCTTTCTAGAACCTCAAAGGGTCCACAATATCGGGGTGCCAATTTGGCACAAGCTCCCATTTTCAGGGAACTCCTTCTGGGCTTAATTCTGAGATATACATGGTCTCCCATTTGAACTCTCTTGGAGTTCTCTTTTGATCAGCATAACTTTTCTGTCGGTTCTGAGTGATCTTCAGATTTTGTTTTATCGGAGTCACTTTCTCTTCCATTTCTTTCAACATATCGGGTCCAATAGAAATCCTATGTACAGGATTACTCCAGCTGACTGGAGTATTACACTGTCTACCATAGAGGACCTCGAAGGGACTCATCTTTAAGGACGCTTGATAACCGTTGTTGTAGGCAAACTCTACCAACGGCAGGTAGTCTTCCCATTTCCTAGGTTGATGCATTACATGCATCCGTAACATATCCTCTAATATTTGATTCACTCTTTCTGTCTGTCTATCTGTTTGAGGGTGATAGGCGGTGCTAAACAACAATTTGGTCTCTAAACCAGCCATCAGTGATTTCCAGAAATTGGAAGTAAATTTTGTGTCTCTGTCGGATATTATCTCCCTCGGCATGCCGTGCAGTCGGAATATCTCTTTCATAAATATTTGGGCGATATCTATCGCCTTGCAGGTTGATTTAACGGGAATGAAATGAGCAGACTTGCTCAGTTTATCCACCACTACCATAATGGCGTCATTCTGTTTGGTTGAAGTTGGCAATCCAGTGATAAAATCCATGGAAACGGTTTTCCATTTCCATTCTGGGATGGGTAAAGGGTGTAATAGTCCTGCTGGGTGTCTATGTTCTGCTTTAACCTGTTGGCATTCTATGCATTGGGCCAAATATTTAGCTATGTCTTTCTTCAATCCAGGCCAATAAAATTGTTTCCGGGTGGCAGTGATCATTTTCTGGTATTCTGGGTGACCAGTGTATGGTCTTTTATGTAGTTCATCCATAATGAACCTCTTCAAGTCGTCACAATTTGGAATGTACAG
>ML788372.1:390691-404969 GCA_009831015.1 Picea engelmannii
AGAACAAGGATGAAACATACAATGGCTATTGAACTGGCATGTACTCCGAGAACCGTATTTACATAAACATTTAAGACTCTCAGGTTGTCTAAGGACCTCGCGTTATGCAAACATTTAAGCTGTCAGGGGTGTTGGAGAACGTCACGTCATGTAAACATTTACATTGTTAGGCCTATTGAGGCATCTCGGAATAAGTGTCAATAAATTTCAAGAAATATACAAAGCTTGGATATGAAAACATTTCAATATGCTTAGTACATATCAAAACTGACGGATATATTCGGGTAGCGGAAAATGCTAACACAAACATTCGAACTAATGGTAGCATTAATCGACCTGCAAGCAATATATAGGAAAAATATATGATTAAAACATACTGTCTACTAGAAAAAGTTTGGATATGTTGCCATATACTGCATTGGGAATAGCGAAGCCGACAATAAGACCTCCAATCTCTTAGCCAATCAGATCAGTACATATATGTTACTTTTTAATATATAAAAATATATGCTTTTAATTCCATAGCTCCAACAATAGGTATTGTGCAAATATTTTTGATCAAAGGACAAACTAATATGTTGTCAACGCTTTATCGATCGCTATAGTCCCTCTATGCCTACGGCAGGAACTAACAAGACAATAAAGATCACAAATAAAATAAGAAAGCGAGTTAATTTTTAGTTTTATGATTAAATTAGAAAGAGGAATAAATCAAAAGGAGGAAAAAGAAAGAGGAGGGTGGAATTGCATTTAGTTTTATGGTTAAACCAAAAATCATTAAAGCGAGACAATAGAGAATGAAAATAAGAGAGAATTACTAAATGAAATGATATCCCTTGTTAAATTTTGACTTTATTTACCAAATTATTGATTTTTTTACTACAAAGTTATGATCTCTTCAACCCACGACTAGTAATTGATACCCATTTGAGTAGTGTCTTGAAAGTGTAAAATAAATTGACAATGCTATTGTAAAACTTAATCCATACAAAAAAATATTACTCCATACAAATACATAAATAACACAAGTGAACGTAAATAATACAAATATAATTTTAGTGAACGTAAATAATAAAAAAAATAAAAAATAAGGAACTTGAAAATGAAAGTTGAAGTTGGAAGTAAAAAAAAAAGAAGCAAGTGAACATAACTAACCAAAAAAAAAAAGGAACTTGAAAATGAAAGTTGGAAGTATGTTTAAATAACAATTTGTTTTTTAAATCAAAAGTTTTTAATTTTTATTTTTAATATAAATAATTATTTATAATTATTTATTAAAAAATAGGGTGCTTAAGCAACAACGACAAGCATAGAGCTTTTATACAAAAGCAAATTGCATAAGCGACCTCTACAACCTTAAAGAAGTAAAAATCAAAGGCATAGAACTTTCATAAAACAAAACAAGTTGCATAAATAACCTCTACCAAATGGGGAAAGGAAAGAGGAGAGTGGAGTTTCCATTTAGGTTTTCACTTAAACCAAAAGGGGGAAGGGAACTTAGGATAGTGGAGTTGCTATTTAATTGTATGCCCAAAACCATTAAATTTTATGGTTAAACCAAAAATCATTAAAACAAAATGAGAATGAAAATAAGAGTTTATTGGATTAATTAGGACTTCTAAGATTGTGTTAATGATAATCTTGCAATATGTTTGACTATAGTTATTTTGATTAGGTTGTAGATTAGGTTTTACCATCAAACAAAAGGGAGGGAGAGATATTATATTAATTTGGTCCTTTAGGATCATGTTAAGAATAACGTGGGGCTATAGGTGCTTAGAGTAATTTGATTATATTCTAGATTAGGTTTTACCGACAAACTACATGACGAAGTAGAGCCAACTCATCTAACTAAAAATGTTAATGTTGGAAATAAATAAAAATAAAGGAGTGAACTTGTTTGGAATTTTTGTTGTGGACGATGGAGCTCACTAGGTTGAAGTGGAGCATTGTGTCTATACTTTAGGAGTGAAGTGGAGCATCATGTCTATACTTCAGGAGTGATCTACTCCAAATCCCCACAAAAGAAAAATTGTTCATATCTTCAATATGAAGGTGTATATATGCAATAAAACCCAAAACACTCTAGATATATCATTGTATAAATAAATCAATGAAATATGTAGATTAGAGGGACTTGGTGCCCTCAAAGAGAATGACACCTCCTTTTCCCTTGTTGTGAGGGAACTTTCCTCAAGGTTGTAGGGTTGGAACTTTCAAAGTATGAGTGGAGCTATGAAAATGAAAATGTTTTAGGATGGATCAATCAAACCTACATTGTTTGGAGCCAAGCTACTCAAAGGAGTCCTTTATAGATATTGCAGATGGCATGGGTAAACAACCCCAGAGGCCTGAAAGAGGTAGAAGGAGATTAGTTAATCAAGTGTATATCTATAAATTAGGGTTTTTAAATTTAAAAAGACTAGAAGAGTTTTAGAGACTACAAAAAAGAATTGAAGGATGCAAATAGACAAAAGAAGAAGGAATGAGAGAATGTTGTATTAGCGGTTAGAGTAGAATTATACAAAATTGTCATACCATGTTTGTTGACTATGTGTTTTAGATTTGTTATAATGGTACCAAGGGTTTTGAGGCCTAAAATAAATCTTTATTATGTAACTTGAGGATTGATAGTTGTAGTGTTCTACAAAAATCCATGTTACAATTAACACCATGATGAGCACTCACCTAGTTTCAAGTCGATAAACTTGAGGATCCCTCTTTTAAATTATTTTTTATGTTCAACCTTGTCTTAAAATGTGCAATTTTTTTTATTCATCTCACTTTGAATGAAGGTTCATGAATTGCATGAAAATTGAGTACTAACTAGTTGCTTCACCTTTGTGTTTAAATGAAACTTCACTTTCATGTTATATCTCTTGAGCTTCATTGGTTTCATCTAATGGATCCTAGCATATTATTTGATGATGGTTCCACTTATTTGGTTTTCACATGTGTTTGTTCCAACTTTCATCTTGATTGTCTACTTGCTTTCAATTAAGACTCAGACTTATTGATGATTTTGATTGTTTGATGCCTTATATGATTTTGAGGTTTAATATGCTTTCATGTGTCTTTGTGTAGGTTGTCATGCATCATTGTCATGGTTGATAATTAAAGATGAGTCAAATCACAACCTATCAACAAATGACATGAGATGGAATGAGTGGTTACGTATTTGGTTGGTAAGTGGGAATGCATCGATGCCACATGCACATGCAAATAGTACGAGGCTATGAAGAAAAATGTATTGGGGTATATGGTAGTTATTTTAGGTTAATACTAATGAAGAAATATCATAACTATCTAGCACACAAAGTTGCATTACGTGATTCAAAGTATTTTTGCTCGAAACACAAGGATGAGTGTGGTAGGAATGGTGTGCAAAGTGGAAAAATAAAGGAATTAGATGAGACCATGACCTTGAGTAATTTTTTTAACATATTCTATGATCACCATACTTATTCTTGACCATTGTAAACTTTTAAGTGGAGTTTTGGGTTAAAGTGATGATTTTAACACATGTTTCCCCTTAAGTGCATTTGGTGTTCTAAGGCTTTTTTGTGATTTGAAATCAAATCAAATTTAGGGGTGTTGACATACACCTATAAAGGAATCAATTGTAAGCAATTAAAGGTTACAAGTACTTTCCATCAATATCACAGTGAGTTAAAAAACTACCTTGTTCCCTTTTTTCTTCCTTTTTCTTCTATAGTCATTTGTCATATTGCTTTTATTTCCTAGTATTCTGTGAAAACCAGGCTGACCCTTGATTTTTTTTCTCTCATCTTCTAGGTTTTTTCATTTTGTGGTTTGCAGGATCCAATCCCAGCCCTCTTTGAAGGGAGAACACATACTTTTTCTTTAAAGACTTTTAATTTGTATTTAAAGACATATTATTTTTGAGACTTTGAGAGAACTACTTGGGATACTACACTATTTTATTCTCAAAGACGTTGACTTGAAGCTTGAGTTTCCAAATGTTTTATCCATCATAATATTTTTTGGTGTTTAATGAAATGATCATTTGAAATTCTCTTATATGTGCGGTCCATATTTCTTGTCACTTACTGTGGATATCTTTTTATTGTCTTGATGAATATTGTGATGGAAATGTCAACCTTTTATTTATCATACTTACTTGCTTTATCTATGTTGTAAAATATTGTATATATATGGTTTCTTTTTGAAAGGTATCTGGTCCCTATCTCAGGTACTGTTTTGAATAAGGATGCTAGGTTTTACAGAATCTAGGCCTTCTCAAATTTTGTTATAAGGTCATAAGAAAAAGAGGAGTACCACCTCTCTAAAGATGCAGGGGGATTCATATCCTCGTGAGGTTTACCTTAAGATCGTAAAATAGTCTTTTAGATCAACAAAGTTTATCACTCCATTCATTTTATCATCATTACCCCCTCTCACATTTTTGGGGGAGAGCTCTAGAAGGTTCACTATCTTTCTCTTTGGCTCTTGGATCTAGTGCACTACTCTTAGAGGAGGGTTATTGTGGATGCCTTTCACTTTTCTTAGATGATATTTGTTGTAACTAGGGTTTCTCTTGGTATAATGACTTATGCAAGTGAGTAATTTTCTTTAAGTTGATAAGTTTGTTCATGGTATAATTTTTAATTTCTATCTTATTGCATGTTAATGTGTCCTAGTAAAACCCTCGGAAGGAGACATAAGTCTTTCTCTCCTTAAATACCTTTTTCATCCATGATTGGTGAAGGAATTAAGAGACCTAGTCTCTTGATAATATTCAAAGGCTTAAGGCCCAAGAGGATTTGCACCTTAAGGCTTTGATCTTAGTGATTTGATCCTTGACCTAGGTTATCTAGAAGAGAGAAAATGACACCTAGGGCCCAAGAGGATTTGCACCTTAGGGATTATTTTCTTGAAGGTTTAGTCCTAAGTCCCAAGAGGATTTTCACCTTAGGGTTTAAACTTCATTCTTCTTTATCATCTAGTTCAATATTCAAGGTGTTGCATGCTTGACTCCATAATCCCTAAAAGACAACAAAACTAGTCTAAAACTCTTCTTGTGGTGAAAATTACACTTAGAATTAACATTCTTTCTCTCAAGGCGATTTTACTAACTTCTCTAACTCTAACTTTAGTAAACTAATGATATTTATTGTTGTTATAAAATTTTATACAACCACTAGGGTTTATTTAAATTTTTTGCATAGATACTTGGAAAAGTGGCTTAAGATACTCAAAATTCAGATGTAGCAATTGGATATTATCATCCATGTTGAAGGCTTGGTTTATATGTTAAATTGATACATTTCCGAGTACATTTTCTTCTTGTTGTTACAAAATATTGATTGTTTGTATACATTGTCTTACTACTGTAATTTGCAACAACAATCGGATGTATTTCTTATCAAGTGTCTAAGAGGTCAATTATGTGCTATATAACTTGGTAATTGTCTATATTATGATCCAAATTGTTTATTGTCTTGTATAGGTGAACCAATTACCTTTTTACCTTTCTTACCTCTCATAGACCTAGACCTAACCTTCAGGTGACCAAGATAGGGGGCTGTGGGCTCGACTAATCTTTCTATTTGATCCCTTAAGGTAACTAGGGAAGCCTTCCTTGTGTTGGATCTTCTTCCATCACTAAAGAGAGGGAAGTATATACTTAGGTAACATGGTAGAAACTTCCAATTGTTACACAAGATTTGAGATCTTGTGGAGGGATTTGCACAAGTAAAAATACTGTGATAAAATTTTGGCGTCATTGCCAGGGAAGATTGAGTCATTCTCCCTACGAAATCCTTCTGGTAAACTTATCCCAAATCCCTTATCCTCAATGTTTACTTGGTGACTCCACTAGGGGTAGAATCCCTTGTTTACCTTTGATGATCCTTGCCCAAAGAGATCATTTGGTGACTGCACTGGTATAGGAAGGTGTCATCCTATTTTAAATATTCTTATCAAGTAATGTAATCATGACACCTTGGGATTATCATAAAATACATCCTTCTGTTGGTTTTGAAAAGTTTCCTAGATACCCAGATAGGATTGATGTAAGATGGTTATAAGACTGTCCAAAATTTAAAGGGTTGGCCATTGATCAAGTTGTAGAGTTCTTGAAGTACATATGGGAGGTAGAAGTGGGACACAAAGATGTGCAAACAATATTGTTTACATGTTACTTTCCATCTCAATATTTACAAAACTGGATTGCAAACCAAGAAGGTATATCTTCCCTCATAGAAATCATTAGCATATTTCTTGAGTTTTTGAGATCTCAATAAAAAACATATGAATACTTTCTACAACAACTTGTAGGAACTCTTATGGTGGAAGGATTCTTCCCTGGAAAAATTATAGAAGGCCTCAGGGAAGTTCATCGTGCTTGAAAAAAGGACTTGGTCGAGAATGCTTATTCACATGTAGATGATACATTGATAGTTTCTCCACATGTTGAAGAAAATGAAGAATTCATTGATGAACAAGTCCTTGAAGAGGGTATTAAAAAACTTGAATAGGAGAAAGAATCACCTCATGACTCCATTAAAGACAATGAAGATCCATTTGATGAAAAGGACAATCACAAGGAAAGTTACCAAGAACATGAAGTTGGACATGAGTTGCCTTGTGAATCTACCGAAGAAAGACACTTTGATGAAGCACGCCATACTGAAAATTCCAATCCATGAATAAGGCCCTCATGAAGACAAGATGTTGGTATATGTTCCTCTGTTTGATGAAAATGAAGTCATCAAAGCCTCTATTCCTCCTGCACATGAAGAAGATAATATGGTGATTTGTACTCTTACAACCACTAAGGGTTACTTAAATTTGCTACAACCACTAGGTTTTACTTAAATTTTCTGCATACATACTTGGAAAAGTGGGTTAAGTTACTCAGAATTAAGATCTAACAATTGAATATTATTGTACATGATGAAGGCTTGGTTTATATGTTAATATGCTACATTTATGAATACTTTTTCTTGTTGCTATTGCAAAAGATTAATTGTTGTTACACATTATCTTACTCTTGTAATTTGCAACAACAATTGGATTTATTGCTTATCTAGTATCTAAGAGGTCATTTATGAGGTATATAACTTGGTCATTGTCTATATTATGCTCCAAATTGTTTGTTGTCTCGTAAAGGTGAACTAATTACCTTGTTACCTTTATTTCCTCTCCTAGACCTAGACCTAACCTTCAAGTGACCAAGATAGGGGGTTGTAGGCTCGACTAATCTTGCTATTTGATCCCTTGAGGTCACTAGGGAATCCTTTTATCACTAAAATGAGGGAATTATCTACTTAGGTGATAGTGGTAGAAACTTCCAACTGTTACACAAGATTTGGGATCTTGTGGAGGGCTTTGCACAAGTACAAATCTTTTGATAACACCTCTAACATACATTTAGAGATCTTGAAACTTGACATTTTTGGATAAAGTCTCTAATACATGTTTAGACATGTTGAAACCTAACATCTTTGAACATGATGTCCACCATAATTGGATATGATGTCCACCAATGCCATCATTAACTACTCTTTTCACTCCTTCGTCGTCATTCATTATTATTTTGAGTACTTTCCGTATTTTCCTGTATATGATCTGTGAGTAAAGAGGGTATAGACTGTCCATAGAGTAGCAAATATGTGGCCTATGTCCATTGATTTTAGGTGTATACTCATTTAATTCATTCGTTATAAATTACTTCGTGTATCTTTGTTGCAGAGTCTCTCTATTATTAATTTTAGTATCTTATTCTGGTTCTTTCATCTTCTTTTTGAATCTCAAATCAGGGTTTATTAAGATGGAGCAACTCCTAATAATACATGCCACATTTCCTAGTGACATGCCCTACATCTATGTACAATTATTTGGATGTGACATTGCTTTAAATTTCACTTGTTAAACAAATTGTTAATGTTGAATTATGCTTCACTACCAAGCATTATTGCGATATCCCAATTATTCAACATATTAATATATTAATTTTTACTATTTATATTGTACTTTAATTTTAATTTTAATATATATATATATATATATATATAACATATTAATATATATACCATTATTATACATTTAATAATTTTAAATGGTAATGCCATTTTCTCAGTCACTTATTATTTAATATTTAAGTATTTTTAATCAAACATATTTTCTAACCAGTAGTAAATATAGATAGATTTAATAATTGTTTTGTTAAAGATTTAGAGGCTTGGTAATAATTAATTATATGTTTTAATTAATTTAAATTTTGATTTGGATTTATTTTAAGTGTTTCCTTCATTTTGTTGAAATAGAGAAGCACCCATAGTAATTAATTTGTATATATTATACATAAATAAATCATGCCAAGCTTATGCAAGTTGACACAAATGCTTATAATTTTTTTGAGATAAATTATATATATATATATATATATATATATATATATATTATAGAGATGACATTGTATCTTTTTTCTGTAAGTGTTACTTGTTCATTTCACCTTGAGTATTGAAGGAATTAGGAATTACACATCTCCCTTATAATGAACAAATACACATTCTTCTTATTAGTCCCTACTGTAGGCATAGAGGGACTATAGTGATCGATAAGTCATTGACTTCATATTAGTTTGTACTTTGACCACAAATATTTCTATATTATCTATTGTTGGAACCAGGAAAATGAAAACATCGATTTTTATATAAAAAAAAGTACCATATTTTTCATGATCTGATTGGACAAGGATTGGAGGTCTTATTGCTGGCTTTGTTATTCCTAATGTTATATGTGTTGGCATATCCAAAGTATTTGATCGTATATGGTCTTTTTGACTCATATATTTTGTTATGCATTCGTCGAAGGTGGATTAATGCTAGCATTAGTTCAAATGTTTGGTTTAGCATTTTATGCTAGGTAAATTTATGGCAATGTTTGATATGCTGGCATATCCAAGTTTGGCCTTCGAATATATTCTCTAGTGTTTGAAATATTGTTACAAAAAATACAATAATTTTTTTGGGATATGTCAGAGAGCTGCCACATTGCATTTTTTTTCTGAAATGTTTACAGAGCATTTCTGATAGACTTAAATGTTTACCTAACAACCTTGGTAGCATTCAATGGTTGTTTAACAGGATTGTTACAATACATTTTCTTCCAATTTTTAAATTTATATGCTTCAACTACATTGTTGGTTCACTGGTTCATGCTTGTTTTTTGCATCTCCCCTGATTTCTTATTTGCATGTTATTGTTGTTTTTGCTTGCCTGTTCGTGTTGTTGTAGTTTGCATGTTTGGGGTTTTGCAATCACGATTGGAACTGCGTCATTCTTGGTGGAGTGGTTTTTTCTTACTTTTTTCTTCGCTACATGTTGTTTATTGTTGTTTGATTCGCCTTTGTAGGGTTGGGGTCGTACACCTGCAGTTGGGACTTTTTGTGCTTCTTAACTGGTTTGTTGTTTGCTTCTTATTATTGTTTTCCTGGTTAACTGGTTCATGCTTTCTTTTTGCATCCCCAATGATTTCTTATTTGCGTGTTGATGCTGTTCTTGCTTGCATGTTTGTGTTGTTGCAATTTGTACGTTTGGGGTTCTGTAATCACGATTGGAACTGTGTCATTCTTGGTGGAGCGGTTGTTGCTTGCTTCCTTCTCCGCTGTATGCTGTTTATTGTTGTTTGATTTGACTTTGCAAGGTTCGGGCCCTACGCCTGTAGTTGGGCCTTTTGGTGCTTATTGATTAGGTTGTTATTTGCTACTTGTTCTTGTTTGCCTAAGGTTTGCAATGTTGGGATGTTGCATCCGCAGTTGGATCTCTTCTTACATTCTTTTGCAGTGGAGTCTGCATAGAATATTATTAAGATAAAACAACATACAAAAAAAATGCAGTCGATGTAAATTGCATCTCTTACGCGTTCAACCAGAGTTTGTCAGCCTCAAACTATATTTCATACTTGTCGGCCTCAAAATATATTTCATAGCTGGCGATGATTTTTCCATGGATTATGTGTTGCTATGGTTTCATAGTTATGAGAGTAGGTTTTKCTCCTCAAACTATATTTCATAGCTGACGATGCTTTTTCCATGGATTATGTGTTGCTATGGTTTCATAGTTATGAGAGTAGGTTTTGCTGTGTGAATGATATAGTTGTTCTCTCCCTTTTATTTTCCTCTTCTAAACTGCGTTTCTGGCTCTATAGTTTCTCCCCTTTCTGTGGTCATTTTGACCAACTGCCGTTCGGTTGCATACTTAGGCAGTTTTATGGACGCGACTTCACGGATAGGTTCTATCGAACTATGACAGGTCGTGTTTAGTATATACATCTTGCACCCAGAAATTCCGTGCTCTAGAATTTGAACCGACACTCCTCGAACTCGCAAGTGTGCCTCTTCCTGCATTGAGTTTGTCTATTCTACCAAGGTTTCCATACTTAGTCAGGTTTTCAAATTTTGGCGGGTTGACACCTTTCCGGGTTCATAAATTTTAAAACCATCCTCGCTACCTTCCGCCATTCCCAATAGACATTAATTATGCTTTCAAAAGTCACAACTGACCAGACAGGTTCGAAAAGATTGGCTTTAATAAGCGGAAATCTCAAGGAAATCTCCCATTAAAATGAATAGACAGGCAAATATTATGGGATCTGGTAATTTCTTTTGCCTGCATTTTGAATTTGAAAAAAAAAAAAAAAAAATTGGGCTCTTTTAGTTTTCTTAAAGGCTTCAGCATAGTCCACGAACGTGTCACCCATAGAGGCCTTGAAATCATGTCCCTCTTTAATATTGTGCATATCTTGGATGTCAGATTTGAGAATCTTCTCGGATATGGGAATGTTAATATGTGCTATTAGTCAATATTCAACGTACATATTAAAAAAGATTGGCATTAATAAGAGAAAATATCGAGAACATCTGTCAGTAGAACGAATTAACAAAAAATCTACGGAAGATCATCCAGTTTTTCTATTAAATACTTATTTCCATTTCTTTCTATCATCAAAGAGTTGCTCTTTATGGTGCCTTCGTTCTAATGTTCCTGGTCATGGACATGTAAGACAAGTTAGAGATGTGATTGAGGCCCAGATGAAAGAAGAGAGACTGGTTTTATGTGACGTGAGATTTGAGTAAAAAAAAAACTCTTTTATCCAATAGAAACTCATAGAGGAGGAAAAGAGAAGAACAAGTATCTTCTAGTTGGTTTTCTCCCTGTGTTCGATGCTTTGGTTGGTTGAAAAGGATGCTTGGAGATTTGTTTGTTGAACTTCTTTGTTTTCTTGATGGGAGTTGTAATGGATTTTTAGGTCACGTGCAAAATAGTTGTTTGTTGAAGTATATAGTTTCTTCCAACAACACATATTTGGCAAGTGTATCGAATTCTACAGATCCCACAAGAATTTGTCTTCCTTAGGGGCGTGCACTTACCGTGGCTTGCAAAATGACCTGTGATGTTCATAAATGACATGAAATATTACTCCATTTGTGAATGTAACCAGAGGTGGGTAACATAAGCTGTATGGGTGGATAAAATGACATATTATCACTACAAAATATTCTATTTCAAAGTTTGTTGAGATACTTGTGGGCGTGGTAACCGAGTTGACAAAAAGCCATGTTCTTTGTCAAAGTCTGTTTGGTTTCCTCTGGATGTAGTTACAGACTCCACATATTTGACGTCACCTTTGAACATTCCAGACCTTTCTGTGGGCCACCATATCTTCCACCGCTATGAGGAAAGATATATTCTATGTAACCCGAATTAGTTTTCTTTGGAACAAACAAGAAAGGTTCCTGGACACCCAAAATTCAGTATACAATAAAGGCATCCCGAAATCAGTTTTCTTTGAAATTTATCAAAAATTAATAATGTGTGTTACATCTTTCTGGAAATTTAAATGCGTTTGTCATATAGACTAGGATTGGGGCTCCCTCGGACCATAAAAATAAATAAGTACAAGAATTAGGAAAGTCAAAATAAGAACTGTGCGACGGTAGAGAGGAAGACCTAGAAAGAAGAAATTGGAAGTTATGAGTCTTTGGTTACAGTTTTCTATTTAAAGAGGTGATAACTGGATTGATAAATAAAGCAAGATGATAGTATAGACTTAAACTAGATTGATAAAGAAAACAAGATGCCAATATAGACTTACTATGAAGTTGATGCGTTTTTTTTGTTGCTGTCGTCGATGGTCAGTGGAGTCTTGTAGATTAGTTGTTGCCCTTCCTGGACGAGGTTGTCCATTCTCTGTTGGAACCATTCTTTGATGTATCTTTTCATGGGGGACATGTTAATTTCATCACAGATTTCTATGTTGTAAAGGTCGTTTTCTAATTTCCTTAGATATGGCCATTGAAATACTATGCAGAATCTGTTCAATTTATTCATTTTGTGCCGCATAGTCCAGTACCTAGCGCTCGTGCTCATCTAGATGATGTTCAACTATGCCATAAAAATTTTCGAAAGACAACCCCTTTAAAATATCAACTTGTTCATGGAAGGCTTCTTTGGTTATTGACAAGTATTTGAGAATTAAGTTTCGGTCTTGAACCTCGTTGGTACTTCCGACTAAGTCTATTTGGATCATGCTTGTGAATAAATCTTCATTTTATGATATGGCTTGTTTACATGATTTCAC
The DNA here is from genome assembly GCA_009831015.1 of Picea engelmannii. Taxonomy (NCBI): domain Eukaryota; kingdom Viridiplantae; phylum Streptophyta; class Pinopsida; order Pinales; family Pinaceae; genus Picea; species Picea engelmannii. The sequence continues at coordinate 403,301 of ML788372.1, forward strand.
AATGAGCTCCAGGTTGTTAACTTTCTTTTGCTAGCATGTTTTTATTTTTTTGGTCCGCTTTGGGGAGAGGAGTTTCTCTTGTGTTCTTTTTAGTTCTGATGTGTTGACGACATAGTTGGAAAAATGGGTCACCCAACCCACAGAGGCCTTGACGTCATTTCCCTCTTTAATATTGTGCATATCTTGGATGTCAAATTTGAGAATCTGCTCGGATATGGGAATGTTAATACATGCTATTAGTCACTATTCAATGTACATATTCGAAAAATATTGGAATTAATAAGTGAAAATGTCGAGAACATTTGTAAGTAGAATGAATTAACACAAAATCTACGGAAGATCATCCAACGCTTCTTTTAAATACTTATTGCCATTTCTCTCTATCATCAAAGAGTTGCACTTTAGGGTGCCTTCGTTCTAATGTTCCTGGTCATGGACATGTAAGACAATTTACAGATGCGATTGAGGCCCAGATGAAAGAAGAGAGACTGGTTTTATGTGACGTGAGCTTTGAGTAAAAAAAAAACTCTGTTATCCAACATAAACTCAGAGAGGAGGAAAAAAGAAGAACATGTATCTTCTGGTTGGTGTTCTCCTTGTGTTCGATGATTTGGTTGGTTGAAAAGGTTGCTTGGAGATTTGTTTGTTGGAATTCTTTGTTTTCTTGCTGGGAGTTGTAATGGATTTTCAGGTCACGTGCAAAATAGTTCTTCGTTGAAGTATATAGTTTCTTCCAACAACACAGATTTGGCAAGTGTATCGAATTCTACAGATCCCACAAGAATTTTTCTTCCTTGGGGGCGATGCACTTACCATGGCTTGCAAAATAGCCTGTGATGTTCGTAAATGACACGAAATATTACTCCATTTGCGAATGTAACCAGAGGCGGGTAACATAAATTGTATAGGTGGATAAAAAAACATATTATCACTACAAAAGTTTCTATTTCAAAGTTTGTTGAGCTACTTGTGGGTGTGGTAACTGAGTTGACAGAAAGCCAGATTCTTTGTCAAATTCTATTTGGTTTCCTCTGGATGTAGTTACAGACTCCACATATTTGGTGTCACCTCCGAACATTCCAGACCTTTCTGTGGGCCGCCATATCTTTCACTGCTATGAGGAAAGATATGTTCTGATGCAATCTGCAACATTTGATACACTTGCCAGACCCGTGTTGATGCGTTCTGCAGCATTTGATACACTTTCCAGACCCATGCTGCCCGAAGAAGTGATGTACCTCAACAGATTAACATTTTGCAGCTGGGTTGGATGTTTTTTCCAATTTACTGTAATAAAGCAAAGAAGTTCAACATACAAATCTTCATGCAACCTTTTCAACCAAACAGATGATCGAATACATGGAGAATAGTAGTCACAACATACTTGAATATTTTTCTCATCCCATAGCTGTTGTGACATAAAACGACTCCCTTCACTTTGAAATCGGCCTGAATCACATTTCTAAGTTGTCTCAGATGTCAAGGGTCAGGAACATTGCAAGGAAAGCACCTTAAACCCCAAGTTTTCAACGACAAAGGGAAATTAATACTTGAAAAAGAATGGAATGTTGAATAACCAGCCATTACAAGTAGGCCATATCTGGAAGAGACAAGCTATTCAAAAAACTGGGATAGATGTAGTTGGCAGCAACAAATAAGTACAAGACCC
>ML788372.1:416713-431046 GCA_009831015.1 Picea engelmannii
GTATTACCCACAGGGCAATGGTTTAGCAGAGTCCTCCAACAAAAGTTTAATAAGGATCATCAAAAAGATGTTGGAAGACAACCAAAGGGCTTGGAACTCGAAGATTAAATTCTCCCTATGGGCTAATCGGGTGACTACAAAGACAGCTACGGGTCTCTCCCCTTTCCAGTTAGTCTACGGAGCCGAAGCCGTCTTCCCTTCTCAGCTAGCTATTCCTGTAGCGAAATTCCTCTAGGACCATCAGGAGGAACCTAATGACATGATCAGAAGAATTCATCAGCTAGTGGAGGTCCAGCAAGTTAGGGAGCAGACATTAGATAGGATTTAGGACCATCAATAGAAGATCAAGCAGGTTTTCGACAGGAAGGCCAAGAAGGAGCACTTCCAGGTAGGAGACCTGGTATTGAAATGGGATGCTCCTAAACAAGATAAGGGCAAGCACATCAAATTTGAAGCCCTGTGGATTGGCCCTTTCAGAATCTCCGAAGCTTTCTTGAACAACACATACAAGTTGCAAGATTTGGACGGTGAAGAAGTTTTCAGTGGCCCAGTGAATGGGCATTTCCTAAAAATTTTTTTTGTTTGAGTCTCGGATGACTCTTTTGGTTTGTAAATATTGTCCTTTGTTTCTCTGTTCGTTTTCATTTTTATTTTTGCGGCCTAATAATGACCCCATAGCCCAACAGAAAGGTGACTGGAACTGCAGGAGGAGTTCTTAGAGCATCGCAGGGACGACTCTATCCCCCATGGAGCCTGATGTTAGCAATAATTCTAGTCATGGGTTCGAGAAGCATTCGGGTCCGCTAGTTGCACAAAGTGCTCGAGCGCATCTCGGGAGGATTCTTGTTTTTCCAAGAAGCAGATCAAGCGAGCGGGCGAAGATTTTCTATTTGCAACCGAGATCCATCCACGAAGCAGATCAATGGTTATCGGGATCTTGGATTTGCCAATTTACTCGACGTTTAGCAGTAGAGAAGTCTCTTCTGTTTGGAGGCTGAATATAGGTCGTTCGATCCAGGGGCGCGTGTCGCAAGGGCTGGCCATCTCGGTGTTTCACCAGTCGCGACCTCAACACGCAAAGGGCAGCTCTGTTATTTCGCGAGACGTGAAGTGCCGGGAGCATCCGGGAACTCGGGCCCACAGAAGTGCCGAGAGGATCAGAGCCGTTCTTCAGCAGGGACACGTGGCGAGAGATCCCACAGAGTTGGGGATCGGGGAATTGAAAGTCCCGTGCACATGGAAACAAGAATCGCGATATGCCAATACGCGATTTCCCGACAGGGCCGAGGACTATAGTGGAGTACAGGTGGCATCGGCATATCGTGAACTCATAGGTCACGTGCTCGTTGACATCGCAAACCGTGAAATCCCAAGGGAGAATATGATCGAGGGCATATGGTGGCGGTCACTTGGACCTGGGCCAGCTCGGAAGGCACATCAGCAATCGGAGGATCGCGAGTCTCAAGGAGTTGTGTATTGAGACGTCGAAAGCGCCGAAGCCCCGTCAAAGGTTTGGCTCTGGTCATATAGTGGGAAGTTTTAGGGATCACAGAATAGCCAGGAGGGCTAACCCATAGGGGAGGAACTCATCGCACATCGGGATATCGGGGTTTCCGGAGGCAAAGGGTTCGTGCCTCCAAAACTCGCGAATCTCGAATCCCCGAAAATCGGAAGCCTCATCACATGCCTCCTTGCCGCCACGTCCTATCCCCTTGTCGCGCCAACTCATAATTTCTTCTTGGTCCATGTGTCTCCTCCACCTGGCTCGTACACCCCAAAATTCATGAGTTCTGCAACAAGCATTTTCCCTATCGCTTTCCCTCGATCATCCATTCACGTGGCCTCTCCTCATCCCATAGCTGCATCGAGTGTGTTTAACTTCCCCTACCCAGTTATCGTCTGTTCTCCTCCTCATATTAAGATCTCCAGTCATCCCGAGCACCTCCACGTCTTGAAGGAGCAGAATCAACCTGGGCTTTTCCCGATCCCAATGAAGCAGTTATTACAACAGTTGATGGTGGTTGGACATCGTTTCCACCATAAATGGAAAGCCAAGGAATGAATGCAATCTTGTCAATTCAGTCGTAGGTCCTTTGGAACGCGATTTCATATGACTGAAGTTCATGAACGTCCAGAGACTACATGCGTAGTAAATGTGAAGACATAATGTCTTCAATGCGATGTCTCGATTTAGCTTCCAGTGTTTTTGTTTCAAGTATATGTAGGCATTTCTGCCATTTTTGAAGGGATCGATGGTTGAGCTGAGCTCCCTGGTTGTAAAGTTTTAATGAAGCATTGTTGTTTTGGATATATATGAACTTTGGAGACTTCTTGCCTTATGAATGCCATTTTCTCTCGTGTCTTTGTTTACACTGTGTTAGAGAAGCTCGGAATTGGAGGATCCAGTCGAGCTGTAGCTATTATAGGATGATGTTGTAATGGATCACTGTAATAGTTATGGAGCCTTTAATCAGTCCCTGTGATTTCCTTAACGCTGAATGACTTGGAATTGGAGGATCTAGCCAAGTCCCCTTTCAGTTTCTTGAAGCCCTGAACCAGGAGGATCCTGTTTCTAGAGTTTTTCCTCTACAAACCGCTGCAAGCCTGATGCCCAGAGCTGTTTGTCCACTTTCTTCTAAGTCTTCTACCTGTTCATCTTTAAATCAACCCACTGGCTGAAGTTAGGATTCCAGACCTCCACTGTTCTTACGTACCAGACTCAGTCTCTGCGTTAGAGTGATACCTCCTAGAGCCATTATCTCCATTTGATCACCTTTTATAAACAAATCGTGACATAAACTGATGGGCGTTGGGCTCTGCTCCTGCAAGCAATCCAGGAGTGACTTCTGACATTAACACCAACCATCCGCAATATACAAATTGACTATCGGGTTCCACCATCATCCCCTCATCCGTGTTACAGATTATACATTCAAATGTTCCGAACGATACAACTTGACCGTCGGGGCCTCATGTTTTCTGGGGAGACCTTGTCAACCTATTTTGGATCCTCCTATTCACAGGTTCAGGAAATCTCCGATTCTTAGTCACTATTTCGGGTTGACTCATTTAAACTTTGTTGCTTCTTGTTTCGTGATATACATATTACACTCATAATTTTCATGATTTAGAATTCCACCGTGGACTCCTTAGTCCTTTTCCCCTTTACTTCTTCCCATGTATTATCGCTTTGTGGTTATATACCTAGTCGCTTTTCTATGATCGCGGGTTCCAACATTGGCGGGATGACATATACTCACCTCCATATATATTTTGACATGACGAGTCCGACCGCTATTCCTTTCTATACTTAGCCAATTTTATGGTCATGGTAACCGGGTTGGTGCTTTCGAACTCCGTTGCTTCTTATTCCGTGATATACATATTGCACTCAAAATTTCCATGATTTACAATTTGACCACGGATTCCTTAGTCGTTTTTCCCTTTTCTTCCTCCTATGTATTATCACGTTCTGGTTATATACCTAGTCGCTTTCTATGATTGCGGGTTCCAACCTTGGTGGGATGACATATCTTCATCTCCATCTATATTTTCAGATGATGAATCCGACCGACCGCTGTTCCTTTCCATACTTAGCCAATTTTTTGGCCGCAGTTGCCACTTTCAAACTCTGCTGCTTCTTGTTCCGTGCTATACATCGTGCACTGAAAACTACTGTGATCTACAATTCCACCGTGGACTCCTCGAACTCGCAGGCTTCACTCTACCATGGCTCACAAATGTTTCAAAGTATCTCTTGTTGCCTTCCATCCCTACTAACTTCCTATCCTTCCTGATATACATTAGTTATTCTCTTACTAGTGATATACAAATTTCCCTCTGGACTGTCCTACCATACCCTCTTCACTGTTACACGTATTGCACTCAAAAAGTTTCGAGACATACAATTTGACCCTCGTGCCCTCACCTCCAACGATTGTACCTTGTAACCCTATTTTGAAGTTTCTTTTCCCTGTACCCGCGACCTCTGTACTTTCTTACTATGCAATTAGAAACCTTTCATGCTAACAACTCACCATGCAGGAACCGTCAACATTTTCATTAATGAGTGAAACGCTCGAGGAGATCTCCCATTATTATGCATTAAACCAAGATGTGCGGAGAGTTATTTTGTCCCTTCCGATTGTTCATCTCGAACGTGCATCATCATGTTAGACCACTCAATAAATCTACAATGCTTAATCGTTCATTGCCATATCCACCATGTTCGCATTTCTATGTATGCAATTACTAGTGTTTAATGTTAACAACGCATCATGCAACAGCCGTCCAAATTTTCATTACTGAACGAAAGTCTCAAGTACATCTCCCATTCACATGCATTGGACCAAGATTTGTGCAGGGTTATATTATGCCTTCCAACTTTTCATTTCATTCATCATCTGGAGAAAGCAAACATTCTTGTAGACTTATGGTAGCAGGTCGACAACAGTTTTGTGGAGATACAGTAAATATCTTCGAACATCAGGACCAAAACTTCCAGTGGTCTAGGGCATACTTTTACTATTCATCCCATTCTGCCCAGAATGAAGTGATTTGGACCTCTGGAATAGCTCGTGCAGGCTGTGTCCCTGAGGTTTTTGACTGTAAGGAGGTGGTCTCTTGGTGCACCGAAAAATATATTCCAGGCCAAAGAATTATTCCACTATGCGACCATTCTCCTGTTTCTTTTTCACCTCAGGTCTTCCGCGAGATGTTAAAATTGCCCAAGCCAAAATTGACGTTCAAAGGAAAAGACTACAAGCAGTTTCTAGAAAAACATGATAACGGGTTAGAAATCTTAGCCAAATTCCTCGAAGACCCAAAAACAGTTCCTGAAGATATCACAAGGTTGAGGTAAGTTCCTTTAGAAATCCATTCCGGGAAATTGCTTGGCTGTTTACAGGAATAACGGGATAGGCATCCACGACAAGCATTTCCCATATAAATATTTATATTTTGTATTTCACAATGAAGGAACAATACATTTTCGATTGGGAGAAGCTAATTTCCATTAAGATCGGTTCCCAATTGTCATGATTCAAAGAATCGAATAAATTTTATATGCCATCCTACTTGATTTTCACAATAGTGCATTGCTGTCCATTTCTAAAACTTTCTCTTTCCAATAAAATAAACTGTGGATTCAACCCAGTAACATTCTGGTACGAGGCCCTATGGAGGCATAAGGACTCCCATTGTTTTTATGAATTTTTTAATGGCTTTGTCTCAGTTTTCAAAGATTTATTGTTAGGGAAGGATGCTCTGCGGATGTCTGGCCAGGCAACCAAGTTTTTGAACAGGAAGGGCACACTTGAAGAAAATGAAAATCACAATGTCCTCATGGTCTTTGGCTCTAAGTAAAATCCTGCTTTCCTTCCATGCCACATCACATACACAACGTTTGTTGCAGAAATAGCAAGGAAATACAACTACTGGTTGCATTTTTTCCATGACAAGAAAAAAAAACAGTTCATTCCTCTGCCCTAGAAAGTCAGAGACTTCGTGTTTAGAAACGTCAACAAGATTGATGAGTTTGCTGGCCATTTCAAGAAATTGAACCTAACATATGATGAAAGGCTAAAAGGGTTCAACCCCAATGGGATTTTTCAAGAACATTTACTGGCAATTGGCTTCAACGACTCTTTTATCAATAAACACCTAACCGAAGAAAGGGACAGTGATGAAAACAATCCTGCTTATGTCGATTCCGACACAGAGACATTGTAAAGCATGACTGAATTGTACAGACAACAGGGAAATGTATCTGGTGAGAAGAGTACCCAGTACCCCACCAACACTCCCAAGAGCATGACATCACGGAGCATTTCTTCGATGACCCACCCCAGTAAGAAAGAAACCCATAAATCTTCGAACGAAGGAGGAGATAAGAACCCTCCTTACACAAAAATTGATAGTTCTCACAAAATTTCGCTGACGAAGAAGAGAAAAAATAATGCAGGGTAGGCAGAGGAACCCGAAATTGAAAGTGGACAGTTGCAACTTGAAATTGAAACTGAGCACATGCAGAAAATTGGGTCATCCACAGCGGAAATAGCTGAGACCGATTTTTTTTACGAAGATGAATCCTTCATATTCCAGAGTGTTGTTTTTGATAGCCAATCTAAAAGTATGGTCATTGAAAAGAGAGATGTAACAAACAGGAAAGGAAAATATCACACAGAGATTAACTTTAGGAAAATGCGGCCATACCAAATCTCCTCATTTCATGAAGTAACCAGTGAAATTCTAAAGGATTCAATTGGAGGAATTGAGACGAAAAATGATAGACTGAAAAACTGCCTCAACGAATTTGAGCAGGCTTTCATTGCAACCCCAGAATTTGCCAGTCCTTTAGCAAAAATCATACCTTCTACCACTGCAGCCAAGATGAAAGTATCCTCTACCTTCCTTGCATGCTCTAGAACCCTTATAGAGAATAACATGAGCAAAAGAATGCAGCTAGTTACTGAAGCCTGGGAAACATCGCAAAATTTAGTTTCCTTCGGGAAGAAGGCAAATGATTTCCTGGAACATTTGGAGACGAATTTAAAAAATGATCAGTGTTTCTGTGAAGATATGCTGACCCATTTTTCCAACTATTCCATCAACACATTGGAACTAAAAAGAAGACAAGAGAAAATCCCCTCCCCAAAGTAGACCAAAAAAATAAAAGCATGCTGGAAAAAGAAATTTAACAACCTGGAGCTCATTGTGAAATCAAGTAAACAAGCCATATCAGAAAAGGAATATTTATTCACAAGCCTGATCCAAATAGACTTAGCCGAAAGTACCAACGAGGTTCAAGAACCAAACTTAATTCTCAAATCCTTGTTAATAACCAAAGATGCCTTCCATGAACAAGTTGATATTTTAAATGGGTTGTCTTTCGAAAAGTTTTACGGCATAGTTGAACATCATCTAGATGAGCACGAGCATTGGGTACTGGACTATGCAACACACAATGAAGAAATTGAACAAAGTCTGCATAGTATTTCAATGGATCTAAGGAAATTAGAAAATGACCTTTACGACATAGAAATCAGGGATGAAATCAACATGGCCCCCATGAAAAGGTACATTGAAGAATGGTTCTAATAGAGAATGGACAACCTCATCTAGGAAGGGCAACAACTGGTTGACATGACTCCACTGACCATCGACGACAACAAGAAAAATGCATCATCTTCATAGTAAGTATATATTGGCATCTTGTTTTCTTTATCAATCCAGTTTAAGTCTATACTATCATCTTGATTTCTTTATCAATCCATTTATCACCTCTTTAAATAGAAAACTGTAACCAAAGACTCATAACTTCCAATTTCTTCTTTTCAGGTCTTCCTCTCTATCGTCGCGCACTTCTTCTTTCGACATTCCTAATTCTTGTACTTATTTGTTTTTATGGTCCGCGGGAGCCCCAATCCCAGTCTATATGAAAAACACATTTAAATTTCCAGAAAGTTGTAACACACATTATTAATTTTTGATAAATTTCAAAGAAAACTAATTCAGGAATGCCTTTATTGTATACTGAATTTTGAGTGTCCAGGAACCTTTCTTGTTTGTTCCAAAGAAAACTAATTCGGGACTACTACATTTTTTGTGTCCTATTGTATGCTGAATTTTTTGTCTTGCATGACGTTGTTACTATTCTATTGTATGCTAACTTTTTGGGTCTCGAGGAACCTATACTTTGATAAATTTAGATTTTTCTTGTGTCCAGAAGCCTTTTCTTTAAAACAAGCTAATTCAGGAATGCTAATTTTTTTGTGCTTTTCTCCATGAACCTATGTAACAAACGTTATTACTATTCTATTGTTTTCTTTTCAATGTTGATGTAATTTCCAGAGATATGTAACAAACATTATTAATTTTTGATAAATTTCTATAGTCCCCAAGTCCGCTTCTCAATTTGTAACCAATTTTGAGCTCGCCAGCCCGAGAACCCGCGATCCAAAAACTTTCTCCCCACAAACGTATGTAAAACGTATGTAAAGAAAACTAATTCAGGAATGCTAAATTTTTTGTGTCCAACAAAAGCCTTTGTTTTAAAGCAAACTAATTCGGGAATGCTAATTTTTTGGTGTTTTTCTCCACGAACCTATGTAACAAACGCTATTACTATTCTGTTGTATTATTTTAAATGATGTAATTTCCAGAGATATGTAACAGACATTATTAATTTGTGATAAATTTCTATAGTCCGCAAGTCTACTTGCCAATTTCTATATCGTGGAACTCTTGATGCTATTTGTAGGGCACAGAACAACAGAGGCCCAATTTTGAACGCTCCAGCCCGAGAACCCGCGATCCAAAAACTGGCTAAGTATGGAATAAGGGCTCCATGCATGCTCTATAAAATAAGCCTTTGTTTTAAAGCAAACTAATTCGGGAATGCTAATTTTTTGTGTTTTTCTCCACAAACCTATGTAACAAACGTTATTACTATTCTATTGTATGCTTTTAAATGATGTAATTTCCAGAGATATGTAACATACATTATTAATTTGTGATAAATTTCTATAGTCCGCAAGTCCGCTTGTCAATTTGTATATCGCAGAACTATCGATGCTATTTGTAGGGCACGAAACAAGAGAGGCCCAATTTTGAGCCCGCCATTCCGAGAACCGACGATCAAAAAACTGGCTAAGTATGGAATGATGGCTCCGTGCATGTACATATTTCGTATCTATAAAACTAAATATCTACTTTATAAAATTACATATTTAGTATGTATAATAGACGTTATTAATATTTTTTTGTCTCTGCATGAATGTATGTAAAGAAAACTAATTCGAGAATGCTAAATTTTTTTGTGTCCAAGAACCTTATGTTTTGCATGGAAACATCATGTATTTCAACTTGCTACGCACGTGTCTATACTCGGTCGCATTTATTCCCATTCCAACCTGACAAGGACTACACTGCCATGCAACACTTGTTTAAATTTATTGTTGCAATTTTCTTTAAACAAATTTAACATTTCTATTTTCCCCTTCCAACAACTTTATTATTTTGTATCTTACATTTTTTATTTTTTAAACTTCAATACTGAATGGATGTATTAACATTTCGTCAAAATAAGAACAATAATAATAAAACGATTTTTTTTTCCATAAGTAATGATGCTCACCTGCTTAATATAATTATGAAAATAGTGTGCCTTGGTCACTGTAGATCTGTTGGTGGCAAATGCAAAATTACATCTTGGCTCATCAATTGAATCGTAAATTAAATTAACCACACCCCCTCACTCCAACGCTTTGAATTTGGAATTTAGTTTTGATATCTATTTTATGCATTTGGCTAACATTTCGATTTTAACCAAATCAAATAATTAAAATTATTACCTAATCGAGTTAACACTACCGGATCAATTTATTGAATCATTTTAATTTATTATGACCAAATCGAGCTAATGCCATCAAATTAAATGATTGAATATATTAAAGTATTATGAAAAGTAAAGTTAACCAAAAAAATAATTGGATGATTGTAAGTCTTCCATTAGAGGGGAAAACTCAAGAAAGATGAACTAATCTGCATATTAGAGGGGAAAACTGGAGAAAGATAAACTAAACTTTGGTATGGCTTGGAGTCAACCTCTAAAACTCTTTATCCAACCTCCATTTTTAGTGACTTTCAAGTATTCATTCATTTTGAATGATTTAAGGAATTAAGGTACAAGATACATAAGGGAAAATTATCGTGTTAGATATAATGTTTATATTGAATAAAGTGTTACTTAAGAGTAGAGAAATGTGGAGATCATGTGAGGTAGAGTTTATTTTTGTATGAGTGATTTGGTTCTTAGAGCTAGTTGGACATGATGAATGTTTTCCAACTAGTTAGCTCCTAGATTCGTGTGTAGTTGAGATATTCTCTTGACAAGTTGTTAGTATGGTTAAGGTATTGTGTCTATATTAAGCCAAAACTTGATGTATTTATATGTAACATTATTTAATGTTAATAGAGCACATAAACATAGTTTTGTATGTGTGAAAACAATGTCTACTCTCCCATTTCTTTACATGGTATGAGATCAAGGGGTCATAAATATATAAGAAGGTCTTGGTCAATAGTGAAATGATAAAAAAAGATGAGAATGAAATGTCATTTTGGTCAAGTTCATTAATTAAGACATCATAAAGTGTTTTTGGGCACATGATTGGTGCCAAGGAGTGATGTTAACCTTGGTGTTGTTGTAAATCATTTTGAATTCTTGTTGTTCCTAAAGTGAAATGATGTAATGATGCATATGTGGTTTTTGAGAAGTAGGGGGTGTATGATTGGTTCTACCTGACACCCCAAAGTTTTTTGATCCAAGTTGTAAAGCTTAGCCATAGGAAATTTGATTTCCCTAGGTGTTTTGTAAGCTCTCTTTTTTAGGCCTACATGCATTAGTGTGATAGAACATGTAATCATGTAGAGTGTATCCCTCTTATGCATAAAGAGGATGTGGCATCAAGTTGTGGAATAAACCACTTGGATAGGTACATAGGTGTACTAGTATGCTAGCTTGATGTTGAATTGGAGAAGTTGAATCTTCGATTAATGGAGGAATGTGCCATGGGGGATTCACCCTATTGACCAATATCTTATCACATTCATTCATAAAGTTTTTTTTTTAATTGTGAAAAATAAGGTTAATGTATTGTAGGTATTGGGGGGGGGGTGTGTGGTTTCAAGGGGTTTATAGGTATTCAGGGGGTATAAAAAGGGGAATCTAGTTGAAATAGGGGTTTATTTGATTGGAAATATGTATTGGGAGGGGGATTCAATAAAAGGATTTTGAGAGATATTTATCAATATCTAGTGAAATTGGGAGTATTCTTTAATATCCCACAAACACATGCGCTATGTCACAGGTTCATAGAGTGAAGACCATGTAATATCAGAATGTGAGTTGGTAGGGACCACGTTATGATTAAGGGGGAGTTTAATATGTTGATGAACCATATAGGTGAAAAGGATTCCTAGAGAACTGGTGAGTACAACAGATGGTATCCATGTATCTTGGTAGATGGATTTCTTTTTATATGGACATCAATGATCGGTCTTTTGTAAGTACAAAAGGAAGGAACAAACAAGTTCAAGGATGAAGCCTACAGTGAAGAAAGCCTAAGCGAGTGTATGTACTATAAATCAATTTCCCCATCATGATGGTTAGTGGTCATCCAAAACCACATGTTATGTTGAAAAGTTCGTGGTGCTCTAAAAACCACTTTGTAGTGCAAGGTTAATGGTAAGATGAAACACTTGTTATGATGGATGGAAGGTTGTGGTTAGTTAGAAACCACTTGATAATTGTAATGGTTAAAGGTAATACAAAACCCATAATGGTGTTATGGTTAGGGGAAACCCAAAAATCCTAGGATAATTTATGATGAGGGGAAGCAAGTAAAAATAAGGCAACACACTCAAAACGACAAGATGACATGAAAATAGTGAACAAAGAATGAAGACCAGGGACAATGCATTTAAATGAAGCCTAGCCATATGAAGACAAAAGTTGAAGATGAGGACATGACTCAAATGAAGACCAAGACAACCAAAACGAGCACGTAAAATAAGATTGGACAAGATGATCAACATTAAGGGGGGTGTTAGATATGATGTTTATCTTGAATTAAGTGTTAGTTAAGAGTAGATAAATGTGAATATCATGTGAGGTAGAGTTTATCTCTATGTGAGTCGTTTGGTTCTATTAGTTAGGAGGTTGTTAGAGTTAGTTGGATATGAGAAATATTCTCCAACTAGTTAGCTCCTAGATTGGTGTGTGGTTGAGATATTCTCTCAACAAGTTTTTAGTATAGTTAAGATATTATGTCCATGTTAAGCCAAAGATTGATGCTTATATGTAACATTATTTTATGTTAATAAAGCATGTGAACACAATTTTGTGTGTGTGAAAAAAATATCTACTCTCTCATTTCTCTACATAGATAGAGTTAATCTATAGGACAAATTCGAACTTAAACACATGTGAAGCCAACAAGGAGATTTGAAATTATTGGATTTTTTTTCAAACTTTCGATGGAGCCTATCATAATATTTTTTAAAACTCAATCCTTTAAAATCCACTAATGGTCTATTTTTTGAATTCTATCTGGAATTTCATAAAATATTTATAATTTAATTGAATAATCTTTTAAACTACTCTAATGAGCCTATTGGGGTCCTTTAAAAGTTCTCATCGATGGTTATGCTTCATATCTGTCTGATAACCCAATCGACAATCTTCTACACCAACTGATTGAATGAAGTTTACGCATCTCCCGATAAAGGATTTTCATCCAAATATTCCATAGGCTTCGTTAAAATCTTTTGATTAGTTTATTATAAAGTTTACAATAAGGCCCATTTAGTCAAAGTCAAAATCCTTTCACATGAGGTCACTTGGTTTTAAAACCCCAAAATTAAGTTCAAATGTATTTTTAATAAGAGTCTAGGCCTTGTTATACATGTTTTTTTTTTACCTAAATTAAGTTATGTTGACTCGTTTGACATTTTATAGGATTTCAAAACACTTACTAATATTGGCATTATTATAAGGCATCTTAAAGACTTTAATTCATGAAAAAGGTCACTTGACCTCCTAATGCACCTCTTACCCAATACTTGGTGAAATTGTTGATTTTTCCCAAAACTCTATTCTAAGACAACCAATCATGTAGAAAAATTTCAATGGCCCTTGAAAAATTTGCATTATACTTTGAAGCAGGTCAAAGCCAATAGAAACAAAAATACACAGGCATAATTACAACAAAAAGAACCCAATTAATGTAACCCAATACTTGGTGAAATTGTTAATTTTTCCCAAAACTCTATTCTAAGACAACCAATCATGTAGAAAAATTTCAATGGTCCTCGACAAAGTTGCATTACACTTTGAAGCAAGTCAAAGCCAATAGAAACAAAAATACACAGCCATAATTACAGCAAAAAGAACCCAATCAATGTAACCCAATACTTGGTGAAATTGTTGATTTTGCCCAAAACTCTATTCTAGGACAACCAATCATGTAGAAAAATTTCAATGGCCCTCGACAAAGTTGCATTATACTTTGAAGCAGGTCAAAGCCAATAGAAAGAAAAATACATAGCCATAATTACAACAAAAAGAACCCAATCAATGTAATTATAGTTAGGAAATGTAATCATTAAGCAATTCAAATTAAAAGAAGCAAAACAAAGGCAACATAGTCTACTACAAAAGGCTTGATTACAATTTTAAAAGGGGGTCTAAGCCGATCAACTTTGGGGGATATTGAGGTTTCAATAGATGGTGACACACTAGGTGGAGCCATGAATATTTGCTAGGTATAGATGAATTATGAGTATAAAATACACACAATGTCTTATTTCTTGTTTCTCAAGGACATCCAAAAATTGATATGTAGCAGGTCTTGAGAATCTTTTTTCATGAAAGATTCGATGGTAATACCTACATGCTAGATAACAAATTCATATTCTATGCCAAGTGGATGAAACAATAGAGTTCATTTCCCGCGTCAATGATCTAGTTTGAAGTCTTGATTCGAGGGCTTAAATAATTTTGGGATAAAAAGATTTTTCACCAAGAATAAATGTGTTATCCTTCAAGTGTTGCCCCATTGCTCGCAAGTTCCCATGGCTACAATGGAGTCGGTATGGCATCACAATTCTTGATTTCTTTTCAATGAGCATTTGTATCCTTGGTAGAGATATCTACCTATCCCCCACAACGGATTTTATGAGCAGAACAAAATGACTACAAATTATTAACAGATGCTTAACACAGAATAATAGAGATATAGTAAAACTGGTTTTCTATTCAATAAGGAAATAAGATGAAATTGTAAAACACAATGGAAAACAAGCTTGCTGGAATGGTGGTGACTTATCTCTGAGAAGAGATGTGACGACTGCGCTCATTCACAAGAAGATGATTACAATGAGATTCTGAAGGCCTTTTTACAATAAATAGGAGTGTCAAAAACCCTAGACATCCAAAAACCTAACCCTAGGAGATGAAGCGCCAAAAGTCATGTGGGTCCCGTTTGGGTAAGTCAGTACATCAACTGCCCAAGGTCATAACTTTTGCATATGATCTCCGTTTTAGGCGTACGATAGCCCGTTGGAAAGATATTTCTAAGGAATACAACTAATAATGAAAATTTCATGATGAAATTTTCCAACTGCTACATACCCAAAAAAACGTCTTTTATGGCCTCAAAACGACTTCGAAAGTTTAGGACCCGAAAAACTGCTAAAAATAGTAAATTACCAAAATTGCAAGAAAGTTGTTTTGAGCCAGCTAGAAAAGGAGGGTGGCCACTGATATCCAC
>ML788372.1:431070-514187 GCA_009831015.1 Picea engelmannii
TTTTTTTATATATATATATATATATATATATATATATATATATATATATATATATATATATATATATATATATATATATATATATATATATATATATATATATATATGCTTTAACAATTGGAGGATGGGGGAAGCAATTCATAGGGGATGACTACCATCTATTGATATTTTTTAATTATTTGTTGCACCTGGTTATTGAAGCATTTCCCTTTTGATTTTCATCCCATATACTTACAACTCTCACCTTTCATGCAACTAGTTAATTTAGTGTGTGGATGGGTCCCCAAACACATTAGATTTCTCATGAGCTATGATGTAATGGTAACCAATGATTAATGATTATGGAAATGGTTAGACCAATTACACATTAATCTTGTATATTCATAGTTTTTATTTAAGATTGTCTTTCCTTCTCACTCATAATTGAGCATACCCATGCATAATTTTCTAGACTTATATCCTATGCATGATGGTGCAATTATGTCAAGAAAACTAAAAAATTCATGTGTAGTTAGCCACAGTTGGTAAACACAAATAAGAACAATGCATACCCTTATCATCTTCATGAAATATTTTTTTTTAAAACAAAATCTAAAAATAACGATCACTTCTAGATGTTAGGAAAGATACAAGTTGCAAGATCGAAAGAAAGATAAACATTTGGCATAGGACACATAGATTCAAAAGAAAACTCTTTGTCAAGTGTAAAGCTAAACAAGTTTCATATATAAAATATATGAAAAACATAAAACCTTGTACACCACTCATAAACAAGCATTTATCATGAGAAGTAAAATGCTTGTGTAGTGAAAAATCATTTTTTTAAAGTCCTCATTACTAGCTGGTTTGGATTGAAACCAAGTTCCATGATAAGAAATAATCCCAAGTTATACCACATACTCCTTTGTTCCCTAAACACCATACTTTATCAATATATTCCTCTCTGAATTCCCCCCTATTACCAATAGCTTCCCTCATGGTGAAAGAATGCAATATCATTGGGTCACATATACATAAAGATCTCCATACTTCATGATAAACTCTATACCTCCAAGTTTGTTGAAGTTCTATAGGGAATTGTGCTTGTGTGAAAAGCATGTTGGACTAGAAGTTTTCACTAGGAGGACAGATCCCATATTTGCACTCAAAAAATTCCTTTAGTTATTTCCCATTATCTTCCAATCATACAACATCAAAATGTTTCAGATAACCCAAACTCTGTAAAATTTTCCAAATTTGAACTTTAGGACTATAAAGTGAAACTAGTTCTTGATTTGAATTCTAATTTGTGAGAAAACCATTTCCAATGTCTCATCTTTAGAATGCAAATACCATGATTTTAGGCATTACTGTCATAAAAGTTTTCAATGGTGTTGTTAATATGAATGGTGTTATCACATGCTTTGTACTTGTGCAAATCCCACCACAATATCTCCAAATATTGTGTAACTATGTAAGAAATTACCATTGTCACCTTAGTAGGATCTTCTTTCATTTTAGTGATGGAAGAGGTCCACCACAAGGGAGGCTTCTTTGGTGATATCAAGGGATCATTTTTTTTTTAAGTAGCTAAGCCTATGTTGGTAAGTTGGTTGTCATTAATGTCAATAGATATAATGGGTGCATTTGAAGAAGTCTACAAGAATCCCTAGAGGTGTGGTAATGGAACCCGAAGTTGTTTGAGGAAAAAGAGGATGAAGGACAATGAAAATGCATGTAACACAGTCATATATGGACAATCCTCATTGTTTTGTTTCCAATGGTAGGTGGTACGCCACGTGGTTCCCCATGGTTAATGATATGTGCCCTCATGAAGTTGAAAGACCCAAAGAATTGTTAAGAAGACCCTAAACAATTACAACAAGAAGTTACAAGTCATTAATTAAATACACCTCAAGAAGTCTCTCATTTGTACATTCACACACACAATTTTATTGAATATATTCTATGTGAGAAAGTGAGTTATTGGCGAGTTTGCGATAACGAGTTTGAGGAAGCAAAGGAAGTGCAAAAGTGAACGTCTCGGAGTTACAGAGGAGAGCGAGGGATTCTAAGAAACCCTAGTTTGGATGACCCCCGCGGGCCAGTCTACTAGTGTCCCACAAGGCACCATTGTGGGTTAGTTAGTGCCTGTGACTCGAGGCCCCATGTGAGGATAGTCTTCATCCAACGTGGCTAAGTCAGACCTAAGGAAGGATGCTTGTAATAGGTTTCTAAGGCTGATGAAGGTGTGCATGTCTGTTATCTAATGCAACCTGTCTATACATAATCAAAGGTATGTATTACATGTGTTTTAATGGTTTTGTATTGGTACATGATTGAGGCATGGCTTGGATATTTGGGCATATACATTGAGGTACATCTTGGCTACATGGTTGAGTGATGTCATGGTACATTGTTAAGGTATACCTTTGTATCTAGTTTGTTATATGTCATGGTTTTTATAGAAACACCTTTGTGATTTTGGTTGATGTATACTCTTGGTATATGTATGAGGCACATTCTTTGGTACTTGGTTGAGGCACATCTTAGGTGCATGGTGTGAGGAATATCTTTGGCACATGTATGAGGTATATTTCTTGGTGATATTATTGCATGTTTGAGGCACTTCTTGATGATGTTATGGAACATGTTTGAGGTACATGCATTGTATGTTGTGGTACATGCTTAAGGCATGCTTAGTAATGTTGGAACTTGGTTGAGAAACATCGTTGATGATATGGTAGATGTTTTGGTACATGGTTGATGCATGGTATGGTATAGGTTTTGGTACATGGTTGATGCATGGTATGGTACAGGTCTTGGTACATGGTTGATGCATGATAGATTGATAGTGACACATTGATGTGACAGTGATAGTGACATGTTGATGTATCAATGACAATGGTAGTTACAAGTTGATCAATGGTAGTAACAATTTGAGTCTACACTTATATTTCAGGGAGGTAGGACAAGGAAAGGAAATGGGGTTGTAGCCTCATTCCAGTTGGTGCTAGCGAACAAAGTGAGTTGGAGCTTCCTTTATGTTGGATCTTGTAAATCATGGTTTCATAGCCTCCTTTCGGTTGGATCCGGAGAATAAAGGGAGTTGGAGATTCCTTCAGTTTGGAGCCTGTAAACTAGAGGGTTGAAGCCTCCTTCCGATTGTAGTTGTAGAATTAAAGGAGTTGTATCTTCCTTCATGTTGGAGCCTGTAAATAGGGGGTTGGATCCTCCTTCCAGTTGGTGTTGGAGAATTGGGAATTTGGTGCTTCCTATGAATGTATTCTTGATATATATAAAAAATCATTTCATGGTTTTCTCCCATTTGGGTTTCCACGTAAATTATGGTGTACAATGTATCTGTGGTTTTTTATTATGCATTGATGAATGGTATTGTTTATGATGCAATGATATATTGAATGCACAAGTGATAAACTATTGAATACTATTGATAAATTTGAAGTTTATATATATTGTGATTGAAAGTGGCAAAACATGATCATATTGATTCACCCCCCTTTCTATTCCAAAAATTGGTATCAGAGCAGGTTCCTTCAAGAAAAAATACAACCAATGGAAGGAAGATCATGGAGTGCACCGAAAATGGAACTTTAGTGTTTGATGGTCATAATGATCAGAGCTATGAGATATGGAGCTCAAGAGTGAAAAAATTTCTAGGAGCACAATGTGGGTATGATATTTGGTACTTAGTTGTTATAGGATACATCGGTTCAAAGAAACTAAAGATTATAGCCAAGAAGGAATTGAAGAGAAACAACAAAATAACAATGGATTTGATCTTGAATGGATTAGTTGATTCGGTAAAAGAAAAAGTGGGAAAATGTTCATCATCCAAAGAACTTTGGGATAAGATACATAACCTATACTTTAAGGAATCCCATTATATCATAGAGCCAAAGCATACTAATAAGAATAAAGAATATGTTGAATCTGAAAAAGAAGAAATATTCTCATCACGTCAAATAAATTCATAAGAAGAATATTGTGAAGCAAGTGTAATGGACTTTGAGACTGCACTAATCAGTGCTTTAGGTGAGCTAAATAAAGAAAGAAGGGAAAACAATTTCCTCAAGGAAGAATTAATCAAGCTAAAGGAAGGTTCTGGAGAAGTCAAGTAGGTTGTCATGAATCTAAAAGCTCAGCTAGATGAAGCCAAAGTGATTGAAGAAATTCTCAAAGATCAGTTGAAATAGAAACAATGTTTAGAATCCCAAATAGTACCACAAATAAAGGAATCAAATAAGAGAGAAGACATTTTTATTAGTAAACAAGAAAGAATGCTTGAAGAGGAAATCATCTTCTTGAATACCCAACTCAAAGAAGAAAAGAGAACAAAAGAAGTCATGAATATCCAGATGATGAAGAAAAAACAAGATTATGAGAAGTTTGAAGAAGAAATCATTACCTTTAGAATAAAAGTTTACAAGCTCAACAATAATTTTGAAGAGAGAGGAAGCCTCACACCACTAGTAGAGAAAGTTGAAGAGAAATGTTATAGGATATTAGAAAGGAAGAATGAAGAGAAGGATAAGAATTATGCGGAAGTCATCAGAGGCCCTACCAAAAAGGAAGTATGCAAGCCCTGAAAAAAGAACATTCCATAAATGAATAAGACTCAATAAGAAGATTACAAAAGAGATGAATATCAAAGAAGACCCTCCAATTTCAGGTATCAAAGAAGCTTCAATCATTTTGAAGGAAAAACAAAAGAGAAGATCGTGATCATCCAAGGCATGAATTCATAAGGATAACATCACAAAGAAGATCATTTACTTCCAGGTATCAACGTTTCTTTTATGGCTATTGTTTTACTTGTAATAACTTTGGACAAAAAGATGTAGATTGCAGAGCTTATGGAGAAAATGTTGAAGAAAGAGATGCTTATGTGGCCCCATACAACAATGAATGTTACAAATTCCATAACTATGGACACATATCTCATGACTGTAGAATAATAATGAATACTTCTATGAAATAAAACATTGATATCAGATATACGAAGGTTTGGAAAAGAAAAAAAGAATAGGAAAATGAAGAGTAGGTGCATGAAGAGAAGATGAATGAAGTACTTTCATAAGTCATACTATCAGGATTTGTAGTAGTATAAGATCATGATGAATCTACAGGTAAAGAGGATGATGTCAAAATTCAAGAAGATTATTAAGAGGAATATTACTTCACATTAGGGTGGCTTCCTCCACCTTTTTGAGCCATCTGGATAGGAGACTCCCAATAAATATGAATATTTAAGAGGGCGAGTCTAAGAAACAACTCTACAAATCAAAGAACTCTCTTTTGAGAAGTCTAAAGTGTTTGCATATTTTGGAAAGGTAGTTTCATAATGGTTTGATGATAGAAGTGATGAATGTCTTGTGACAGTTTGATTGTTTGAGGAGCATCTTTAGAAAGACATTCTCATGCAAGTATCAAATGAAAATTATGAAGAATATCAGTGGAACACTTTTAAGGAAGAAATTCATGATTGTATAGAGGATTCCAGGCATGTATTCATACAAGGAAATATTCAGTACAGATTGTTGCAGACATGTAGATTCTGATTTGCAGATTGAATAGACAACTTGAAGAGTAAGAATATGTTGTAATCAATTGCAATAGATGGGTCAACATTGTGTGTAGTTGAGTATCATAGTCATGGAAAATATTATGACATATGGACATACATGGATTTATGAGATATTTGGAAGGAATAGACAAATATATGACAGGTGGAATCAACCACTCACAAGAAGGAAAACAATGAAAGGAACAACATGACAGGGGAAGAGAAACCGTTAGCAAAAGCCACATCATTAAAGGATTTGTTTTGAAAAGTATGGTCAATGATGCGAACTTGAAAAGACATGAATATTTGAATTCAAATAAATTTGAATGCTTTTTATATATGTCAGCGAATTAAAATAGGAAGCATCTGATCCAGATTATTTTCGACATGAAATGAGATCAGAGATATAATAAAGAAATGCATAGAGATATCGCAGATATTCAATAATATAACAGAAACATATCAGAGATGCAACCATAAACACAGATATACAGTAATACATGATTTCTATTAATGAAATAAATGTACAGAGACTGTAAAATGCAGAGTGAAAGGATCGATAGAATGGTGGCAACTTATCTCTGAGAAGAGATGTGACAGCTACTCGCATTCGCAAGAAGATGATTACAATGAGGCTCTGAAGGACTTTTTACAATAAACAAGAATGCCAAAAGTCCTAGACATCCAAAAACCTAACCCTAGGAGATGAAGCGCCAAAACTCATGTGGGCCCCGTTTGGGTAAGTTAGTACATCAACTTCCCGGGGTCGTAACTTTTGCATACGATCTCTGTTTTAGGCGTATGATAGCTCGTTGGAAAGGTATCATCGAGGAGATTCATTTTGGGGGCTCAATAATTCCTTTGATTTAATTATAATTGAGAACCTTGATCTCAAAAAACCTTCATTTGGGCCCTCAAAATGGCCCTGAAAGTTAAAAACTACTAAAAATAGTAAATTGCCAAATTTGTCAGAAAATTATTTTGAGCCAGTCGGAAAAGGTGGGTGGCCACTGATATCCACCTAGATCAATCCTCCATCCTTAGGAAGCAATGGTCTCCATTGCATTGAGTTTCCGGGGGAGAGGGAAAAGCGTTTGCTGAATCTGCATCTTGGTGAGCTGCTTGCCTTTCTGGAGACGTCGCATTGCTCAGTTTGTGGAAGTTTGTCACGAACCTGTTGAGGCTAAAGATGTTCAACAAGTCCGGCTACATGAGAGGACGGTGTGCAGAAGGAATATTTTCACTTTTCTGCAACCTTGTCGTCCTGATTCTGTTGGATAGAAGGTGCTTGGGGCGAAGCTGTAGTGGTTGCAGTGTCCTTCTGTTCCCATTTTGAACAGGTTGTGAAGAAGATGAATTTTGCAGTATGAGATACTACCTTGCGAAACTTTTTAGGTGGAACAATGGTTGGAGCTACCTCTGGTATTCTGTAGAGATGACCCCCTAGAGAAACAATGACACTGAGGAGTCAAGACTCATAAACAACGTGGCGCTTCCACATATATGGTTGGCCCAAGAGAACATCACCGACATCTAGTGGGGAAACATCACATAATACCTTATCCTTGAAGGGTTGGATGCCATATGACAATCAACATTATTGGCTGACACGAAGATCTCATCCTTGGTAAAGCCACCCGATGTTGTATGGCTGCGGGTGTGGTGTTGTTGACAATCCCAACTTTTTGAAGACCTCTGCTGAGATGAGGTTCTTCTGGCTTTCTCTATCAACAATAAAATGTAGTGGGGTCCCCTTCAACCACATATGTGAATGAAAAATGCACTCCCCCTCTTCAGGATCTATTGGTTCTTCTGGTTGAATCGCTGCAGTCGCGACAATAGCAGTGGGGTCTGTGTTAATAATCTGTCCTTTACCAGTATTTTCTGAATCAGATTCAGAATCAGGGTTCGGCTCCTTATCTTTGATATTGGCCACCAATGACTGTTTTGAGCGACATTCATCGGTGTTGTGCCAGGGGATTTTGTGGAAATCGCTCCATTTTCCGGTGTCCTTCTTTGTCTTCCCGTGACCCTTCTTTTCATGTGGCTTGGACTGGTTTTCGGGAGACTATTTGTTAGGGATGTCTTTCTCATACTTTGGTTGTTGCGGATTTGTAGAACCAAAATCCCATTTGTTCTAGTGCTTAAATTTCTTCTCACTTTTAACAACATATCGATAGGCAACACTGAGTGATGAGATGCCCAAAAAATCCATTTCAGTTTGGATGTATCTATGTAGATCCCCACAGTATTTCAAAACCAAATGTTGTTCAGAGTCTTTGATACCCAGCTTGGTACGCAAGGTATGGAAGGTATTGGTGAACTCCAGAACTGCTTGGCCCCTCTCTTGCCACAGTGTGTTCCATCTCATGTACTGGTCCTCATAGTTGCCAATAGGGTAATATTGTTCCTTTACCGCATCCAAAAAAAAATCCCAAGTGGGATCGACCCCATATATTTCAGACTCCTCTGTGGAACTCTGCTCTCAATAAGTTTCCCACCAATGTTTGACATGGGGGAGAGCTTTAAGGAGTGCGAAGGTGATATTTTCTTTGTCAGAAAATTTGTGAACAGGGAAATAGCCTTCTAGCAGATTTAACCATTTGTCTAGGGCTTTTGCATCTATCTGTCCTTTAAATACAAGAATATCAAAATTAACTTGTACCTTGAAAGGAGAGGTGCCTCCAAAGTGGCCGCTTGATGAAGATGTGCCTGTTTCTATTGGCAGGCGTTGAAGTATGTGGGAAAAATTCTCCATCATTTCGTCTCTTTGTCGCGTGAGAGCTTGCTCAAGCAACAGACTGATAAGATCATCTGCTCCGTCATTTTTCTTTTCTTCCACCATTGAGGGTTTCTTGGGTGTGTGAGAGTGATCTTCCTCAATAGAGACAATATCGATACCCAACTTGCTATACTCAGACCTCGTTGGGGGCATGCACTAAAAAAAATGACCAAGAACAACCTGCTCTGATACCACTGATCCAAATTATTTTCGGCACGAAATGAGATCGGAGAAATAATAAAGAAATGCACAGAGATATCACAGATATTCAATAATATAACATAAATATATCAGAGATGCAACCATAAACACAGATATACAGTAATACACGATTTCTATTAATGAAATAAATGTACAGAGATTGTAAAATTTAGAGTGAAAGACTCGATAGAATGGTGGCAGCTTATCTCTGAGAAGAGATGTGACGGCTACTCGCATTCGCAAGAAGATGATTACATTGAGGGTCTGGAGGAATTTTTACAATAAAAAAGAATTTCAAAAGTCCTAGACATCCAAAAACCTAACCCTAGGAGATGAAGCGCCAAAAGTCATGTGGGCCCCATTTGGGTAAGTTAGTACATCAACTTCCCAGTGTCGTAACTTTTGCATACGATCTCAGTTTTAGGCGTATGATAGCTCATTGGAAATGTATCATCGAGGATATTTATTTTGGGGGCTCAATCATGCCTTCAACTATCATTGAGAACCTCGATCTCGAAAAACCTTCATTTGGGCCCTCAAAATGGCCGCGGAAGTTAAAAACTGCTAAAAATAGTAAATTGCCAAATTTGTCAGAAAATTGTTTTAAGCTATAGTTGGAAAAGGTGGGTGGCCACCGATATACACCTGGATCAATCTTCCCTCCTTAGGAATCAATGGTCTCGATTGCAATGAGTTCCCAGGGGAGAGGGAAAAGTGTTTGCTGAATCTGCATCTTGGTGAGTTGCTTGCCTTTCTGGAGACGTCGCACTACTCAGTTTGTGGAATTCTATCACGAACCTGTTGAGGCTGAGGCTGTTCAAAAAGTTAGGCTACATGAGAGGATGGTGTGCAGAAGGAATCTTTTCACTTTGCTACAACCTTGTCTACCTGCTTCTATTGGATAGAAGGTGCTTGGGGCGAAGTTGTAGTGGTTGCAGTGTCCTTCTGTTCCCATTTTGAACAGATTGTGAAGAAGATGAATTTTGCAGTATGAGATACTTCCTTGTGACACTTTTTAGGTGGAACAGTAGTTGAAACTACCTCTCATATTCTGTAGAGATGACCCCCCTAGAGAAACAATGACACTGTGGGGTCGAGGCTCATAAACAACGTTGCTCTTCCACATATATGGTTGGCCCAAGAGAACATCACAGACATCTAGTGGGGCAACATCACATAATACCTCATCCTTGAAGGGTCAGATGCCATATGCCAATCGACATTGCTGGCTGACACAAAGATCTCGTCCTTGGCGAAGCCACCCGATGTTGTATGGCTGCAGGTGTGGTGTTGTTGACAATACCAACTATTTGACGACCTCTGCTGAAATGAGGTTCTTATGGCTTCCGCTATCAACAATAAAATGCAGCGGGGTCCCCTTCACCCACATCTGTAAATGAAAAAGGCGCTCCCCCTCTTGAGGATCTATTGGTTCTTCTGGTTGAATTGCTGCGGTCCTGACAATAGTAGTGGGGTCTGTGTCAATGATCTGTCCATTACCAGTATTTTCGGAATCAGATTCTGAATCAGAGTTCAACTCCTTATCTTTGATCTTGGCCACCAATCACTGTTTTGAGCGACATTCATCGTTGTTGTACCAGGGGCTTTTGTGGAAATCGCACCATTTTTCGGTGTCCTTCTTTGTCTTTCCCTGACCCTTCTTTTCATGTGGCTTGGATTGGTTTTCGGGAGACTATTTGTTAGGGACGTCTTTGTCATACTTTGGTTGTTGTGGATTTGCAGAACCAAAATCCTATTTTTTCTAGTGCTTAAATTTCTGCTCAATTTTAACAACATATCAATAGGCAACACCGAGTGATGAGATGTCCAAAAAATACATTTTAGTTTGGATGTATCTATGTAGAGCCCCACGGTATTTCAGAACCAAATGTCGTTTGGAGTCTTTGATACCCAGCTTGGTGTGCAAGGTATGGAAGTTATTGGTGAAATCTRGAACTGCTTGGCCCCTCTCTTGCCGCAGTGTGGTCCATCTCATGTACTGGTCCGCATAGTTGCCAATAGGGTAATATTGTTCCTTTACCGCATCCACAAAAAAATCCCAAGTGGGATTGGCCCCATATATTTCAGACTCCTCTGTGGAACTCTGCTCCCAATAAGTTTCCCACCAATGTTTGACATGGGGGAGAGCTTTAAGGAGTGCGAAGTGGATCTTTTCTATGTCGAAAAATTTGTGAACAGAGAAATAACCTTTTAGCAGATTTAACCATTTGTCTAGGGCTTCTGCATCTGTCTGTCCTTCAAATATAGGAATATCAAAATTAACTTGTACCTTGAAAGGGGAGGTGCCTCCAAAGAGACCGCTTGATGAAGATTCACCTGTTTCTATTGGCAGGCATTGAAGGATGTGGTAAAAATTCTCCATCATTTCGTCCCTTTGTCATGTGAGAGCTTGCTCAAGCAATAGACTGATAGGAACGTCTGCTCCATCATTTTTATTTTCTTCTGCCATTGAGGGTTTCTTGGGTCTGCGAGAGCGATTTTACTCAAGAGACAATCTCGAGATCCAACTTGTTATACTCAGACCTCTTCGGGGACATGCACTAAAAAAATGACCAAAAAACAGCCTGCTCTGATACCACTAATCTAGATTATTTTCAGCAAGAAATGAGATTGAAGATATAATAAAGAAATGCATAGAGATATCGAAGATATTTAATAATATAACAGAAATATATCAGAGATGCAACCATAAACACATATATACAATAATACACGATTTCTATTAATGAAATAAATGTACAGAGACTGTAAAATGTAGAGTGAAACACTCGATAGAATGGTGGCAGCTTATCTCTGAGAAGAGATGTGATGGCTACTCACATTCGCAAGAAGACGATTACAATGAGGCTCTAAAGGAATTTTTACAATAAACAGGAATGCCAAAAGTCATAGACATCCAAAAACCTAACCCTAGGAGATGAAGCGCCAAAACTCACGTGGGCCCCGTTTGGGTAAGTTAGTACATCAACTTCCCGAGGTCGTAACTTTTGCATACGATCTCCGTTTTAGGCGTATGATAGCTCGTTGGAAAGGTATCATCGAGGAGATTCATTTTGGGATATAAATAATTCCTTTGGATATCATTGAAAACATATATCTTGAAAAACCTTCATTTGTGCCCTCAAAATGGTCCTGAAAGTTAAAAACTACTAAAAATAGTAAATTGCCAAATTTGCCAGAAAACTGTTTTGAGTTAGTCGAAAAAATGTGGGTGGCCACCAATATCCACCTGGATCAATCCTCCCTCCTTAGGAATCAATGGTCTCCATTGCATTGAGTTCCCGGGGGAGAGGGAAAATCGTTTGCTTAATCTGCATCTTGGTGAGCTGCTTGCCTTTCTGGAGACGTCGCGCTGCTCAGTTTGTGGAAGTCTGTCACAAACCTGTTGAGGCTGCGACTATTCAACAAGTCGGGCTACATGAGAGGACAGTGTGCAGAAGGAATCGTTTCTCTTTGCTGCTACCTTGTCGATCTGCTTCTGTTGGATAGAAATTTCTTGGGGCAAAACTGTAGTGGTTGCAATGTCCTTTCGTTCCCATTTTGAACAGATTGTGAAGAAGCTGAATTTTGTAGTATGAGCTACTACCTTGTGGAAATTTTTAGGTGGAATAGTAGTCAGAACTACCTTTGGTATTCTGTAGAGATGACCCGCTAGAGAAACAATGACACTGCGGGGTCGAGACTCATAAACAATGTGGTGCTTCCACATATATGGTTGGCCCAAGAGAACATCACAGAGATATAGTGGGACAACATCACATAATACCTCATCCTTGAAGGGTTGGAGGCCATATGACAATCAACATTACTGGCTAACATGAAGATCTCGTTCTTGGCGAAGCCACCCGATGTTGTATGGCTGCGAGTGTGGTGTTGTCGACAATCCCAACTGTTTGACGACCTCTACTGAGATGAAGTTCTTCTGGCTTCCGCTATCAACAATAAAATGTAGTAAAGACCCCTTCACCCACATCTGTGAATGAAAAAGATGCTCCCCCTCTTCAGGATCTATCGGTTCTTCTCGTTGAATTGCTGCGGTCGTGACAATAGCAGTGGGGTTTGCGTCAATGATCTGTCCTTTACCAGTATTTTCAGAATCAGATTCTGAATCAGGGTTCGGCTCGTTGTCTTTGATTTCGGCCACCAATGACTATTTTGAGAGACATTCATCAGTGTTGTGACAGGGGATTTTGTGAAAATCACACCATTTTTCGGTGTCCTTCTTTGTCTTCCCATGACCCTTATTTTCATGTGGCTTAGACTGGTTTTTGAGAGACTATTTGTTAGGGACATCTTTGTCATACTTTGGTTGTTGCGGATTTGCAGAACCAAAATCCCGTTTGTTCTGGTTCTTAAATATCTGCTCGATTTTAACAACATATCGATAGGCGGCACCGAGTGATGAGATGTCCAGAAAATCCATTTAGTTTGGATGTATCTATGTAGAGCCCCACGATATTTCATAACCAAATGTTGTTCAGAGTCTTTGATACCCAGCTTGGTGCGCAAGGTATGGAAGGTATTGGTGAACTTTGGAACTACTTGTTCCCTCTCTTTCCGCAGTGTGGTCCATCTCATGTACTAGTTGTCATAGTTGCCAATAGGGTAATATTGTTCCTTTCCTACATCCACAAAAAAATCCCAAGTGGGATCGACCCCATATATTTCAGACTCCTCTGTGGAACTCTTCTCCCAATAAGTTTCCCACCAATGTTTGACATGAGGGAGAGCTTTAAGGAGTGCGAAGGTGATCTTTTCTTTGTCGGAAAATTTGTGAACAGAGAAATAACCTTCTAGCAGATTTAACCATTTGTCTAGGGCTTCTGCATCTATCTGTCCTTGAAATACAGGAATATCAAAATTAACTTGTACCTTGAAAGGCGAGGTGCCTCCAAAGTGGTCGCTTGATGAAGATGTGCCTGTTTCTATTAGCAGGTGTTGAAGGATGGGGGAAAAGTTCTCCATCATTTCGTCCCTCTATCGCGTGAGAGCTTGCTCAAGCAACAGACTGATAAGATCGTTTGCTCTGTCATTTTTCTTTTCTTCTGCCATTGAGGGTTTCTTGGGTGTGCAAGAGTGATTTTCCTCAAGAGAGACAGGCTCGAGACCCAACTTTCTATACTTATACCTCGTCGGGGACATGCACTAAAAAAATGACCAAGAACAGCCTGCTCTGATACCACTGATCCAGATTATTTTAGGCACGAAATGAGATCGGAGATATAATAAAGAAATGCACATAGATATCATAGATATTCAATAATATAACAGAAATATATCAGAGATGAAACCATAAATACAGATATACAGTAATACATGTTTCTATTAATGAAATAAATGTACAGAGACTGTAAAATGCAAAGTGAAAGACTCGATAGAATGGTGGCAGCATATCTCTGAGAAGAGATGTGACGTCTACTCGCATTTACAAGAAGATGATTACAATGAGGCTCTGAAGGCCTTTTTACAATAAATAAGAATGCCAAAATTCCTAGACATATTAAAACCTAACCCTAGGAGATGAAGCGCCAAAAGTCATGTGGGCCCCGTTTGGGTAAGTTAGTACATCAACTTCCCAGGGTCGTAACTTTTGCATACGATCTCCATTTTAGGCATATGATAGCTCGTTGGAAAGATATCGTCGAGGAGATTCATTTTGTGTTTCTCAATCATGATTTTGACTATAATTGAGAACCTCGATCTCAAAAAACCTTCATTTGGGCCCTCAAAATGGCCCCAAAAGTTAAAAATTAATAAAAATAGTAAATTGTCAAATTTGCCAGAAAACTGTTTTGAGCCAGTCAAAAAAGGAGGGTGGCCACCGTTATCCACCTAGATTAATACTCCCTCCTTATGAATTAATGGTATCAATTTCATTGAGTTCCCGGGGGAGAGGGAAAAGCGTTTGCTGAAACTGCATCTTGGTGAGCTGCTTGCCTTTTTGGAGACGTCGTGTTGCTCAGTTTGTGGAAGTCTGTCACGAACCTATTTAGGCTGAGGTTGTTCAAAAAGTCGGGCTACATGAGAGGACGATGTGCAAAACGAATCTTTTCTCTTTTCTTCAACCTTGTTGACCTGCTTCTGTTGGATAGAAGGTTCTTGGGGCAAAGATGTAGTGGTTGCAGTCTCCTCCTGTTCCCATTTTGAATAGATTTTGAAGAAGCTGAATTTTGCAGTATGAGATACTACCTTGTGGCACTTTTTAGGTGGAACAATAGTCAGAACTACCTCTGGTATTCTGTAGAGATGACCCTCTATATAAATGATGACACTGTGGGGTTGAGACTCATAAACAACATGGCGCTTCAACATATATGGTTGGCCCAAGAGAACATCAGAGACATATAGTGGGGAAAAATCACATAATACCTCATCCTTGAAGGGTTGGATGCCATATGACAATTGACATTGCTCGCTGACATGAAGATCTCGTCCTTGGTGAAGCCACCCGATGTTGTATGGCTGTGAGTGTGGTGTTGTCGACAATCCCAACTGTTTGACGACCTCTGCTGAGATGGGGTTCTTCTGGCTTCCGCTATCAATAATAAAATGCAGCGGGGTCCCCTTCACCCACATATGTGAATGAAAAAGGCACTCCCACTCTTCAAGATCTGTTGGTTTTTCTGGTTGAATTGCTGCGATTGCGACAATAGCAGTGGGGTATGTGTCAATGATCTGTCCTTTACCGATATTTTCAGAATTAGGGTTCATCTCCTTGTCTTTGATATCGGTCACCAATGACTATTTTGAGTGACATTCATCGATGTTGTGCCAGGGGATTTTGTGGAAATCACACCATTTTCCAGTGTCCTTCTTTGTCTTCTCGTGGCCCTTCTTTTCATTTGCCTTTGACTGGTTTTCGGGAGACTGTTTGTTAGGCACGTCTTTGTCATACTTTTGTTGTTGCGGATTTGCAGAACCAAAATCTCATTTGTTCTAGTGCCTAAATTTCTACTCGATTTTAACAACATATCGATAGGTAGAACCGAGTGATGAGATGTCCAGAAAATCCATTTCAGTTTGGATGTATTTGTGTAGAGCCCCATGGTATTTCAGAACCAAATGTCGTTTGGAGTCTTTGATACCCATCTTGGTGCGCAAGGTATGGAAGGTATTGGTGAACTCCAGAACTGCTTGGCCCCTCTCTTGCCGCAGTGTGGTCCATCTCATGTATTGGTCCTCATAGTTTCCAATAGGGTAATATTGTTCCTTTACCGCATCCACAAAAAAATCCCAAGTGGGATCGACCCCATATATTTCAAACTCCTCTATGGAACTCTGCTCCCAATAAGTTTCCCACCAATGTTTGACATGGGGGAGAGCTTTAAGGAGTGCGAAGGTTATCTTTTCTTTGTCGGAAAATTTGTGAACAGAGAAATAACCTTCTTGCAGATTTAACCATTTGTCTAGGGCTTATGCATCTATCTGTCCTTCAAATACAAGAATATCAAAATTAACTTGTACCTTGAAAGAAGAGGTGCCTCCAAAGTGGTCACTTGATGAATATTCTCCTGTTGCTATCGGCAGGCATTGAAGGATGTGGGAAAAATTCTCCATCATTTCATCCCTCTGTCGCGTGAGAGCTTGCTCAAGGAATAGACTGATAGGATCGTCTGCTTCATCATTTTTCTTTTCTTCCGCCATTACAGGTTTCTTGGGTGTGTGAGAGCGATTAACCTTAAGAGAGACAAGCTCGAGACCCGACTTTCTATACTCAGACCTCGTCTAGGACATGCACTGAAAAAAATGACCAAGAACAGCCTGCTTTGATCCCATTGATCCGAATTATTTTCGGCAAGAAATGAGATTGGATATATAATAAAGAAATGCATAGAGATATCGCAGATATTCAATAATATAACAGAAATATATTAGAGATGCAACCATAAACACAAATATACAATAATACACAATTTCTATTAATGAAATAAATGTACAGAGACTGTAAAATGCACAGTGAAAGACTCGATAGAATGGTGGCAGCTTATCTCTGAGAAGAGATGTGACAACTACTCGCATTCAAAAGAAGATGATTACAATAAGGCTCTGAAGGCCTTTTTACAATAAACAGGAATGCCAAAATTTCTATACATCCAAAAACCTAACCCTAGGAGATGAAGTACCAAAAGTCATGTGGGCCCCATTTGGGTAAGTTAGTACATCAACTTCCCGGGGTCGTAACTTTTGCATACAATCTCCATTTTAGACGTATGTTAGCTCGTTTGAAAGGTATCTTCAAGGACATTCATTTTAGGGGTGAAATCATGCCTTCAAATATCATTGAGAACCTTGATCTCGAAAAACCTTCATTTGGGCCCTCAAAATGGCCCCGGAAGTTAAAGACTGCTAAAAATAGTAAATTGCCAAATTTTCCAGAAAACTGTTTTGAGCCAGTCGGAAAAGGTGAGTGGCCACCGATATCCACCTGGATCAATACTCCTTCTTTAGAAATCAATGGTATCCATTGCATTGAGGTCCTGGGGGAGAGGGAAAGCGTTTGTTGAATCTGCATCTTGGTGAGTTGCTTTCCTTTTTGGAGACGTCGTGCTGCTCAGTTTGTGGAAGTCTGTCATGAACATGTTGAGGATGAGGCTGTTAAACAAGTCGGGCTACATGAGAGGACAGTGTGTAGAAGGAATCTTTTCGCTTTGCTGCAACCTTGTCGACCTGCTTCTGTTGGATAGAAGGTGCTTGGGGCGAAGATGTAGTGTTTGCAGTGTCCTTCTGTTCCCATTTTGAACAGATTGTGAAGAAGATGAATTTTGTAGTATGAGATACTACCTTGTGTCACTTTTTAGGTGGAATAGTAGTCGGAACTACCTCTGGTATTCTGTAGAGATGATCTTCTCTGATACCACTGATCCAGATTATTTTCGGCACAAAATGAGATCGGAGATATAATAAAGAAATGCACAGAGATATCGCAGATATTCAATAATATAACTGAAATATATAAGAGATGAAACCATAAAAAAATATATACAGTAGTACATGATTTCTATTAATGAAATAAATGTACAGAGACTGTAAAATGCAGAGTGAAAGACTCGATAGAATGGTGACAACTTATCTCTTAGAAGAGATGTGACGGCTACTCACATTCGCATTAAAATGATTACAATGAGGCTCTGAAGTCCTTTTTACAATAATCAGGAATGCCAAAAGTCCCAGACATCAAAAAACCTAACCTTAGGAGATGAAGAGCCAAAAGTCATGTGGGCCCCGTTTAGGTAAGTTAGTACATCAACTTCCTGGGGTCGTGACTTTTGCATATGATCTCCGTTTTTGGCGTATGATAGCTCGTTGGAAAGGTATCATCGAGTAGATTCATTGTGGTGGATCAATCATGTTTTCAGCTATAATAGAGAACCTAGATCTTGAAAAACCTTAATTTGCGCTCTCAAAATTTCCCCAGAAGTTAAAAACTGCTAAAAATAGTAAATTGCCAAATTTGCCAGACAATTGTTTTGAGCCAGTTGGAAAATGTGGGTGGCCATCGATATCTAGCTGGATCAATCCTCCCTCCTTAGGAAGCAATGGTATCCATTGCATTGAGTTCCTGGGGGAGAGGGAAAAGAGTTTGTTGAATCTTCATCTTGGTGAGTTTCTTTCCTTTCTGGAAACGTCGCGCTGCTCAGTTTGTGGAAGTCTATCATGAAACTGTTGAGGCTGAGGCTGTTCAAAAAGTCAGGCTATATGGGAGGATGGTGTGAAGAAGGAATCTTTTGACTTTGCTGCAACCCTATTGACCTGCTTCTGTTGGATAGAAGGTGCTTGGGGCGAAGATGTAGTGGTTGCAGTGTCCTTTTATTCCCATTTTGAATAGAATGTGAAGAAGCTGAATTTTGCAGTATGAGATACTACCTTGCGACACTTTTTAGGTGGAACGGTAGTTAGAACTACCTTTGGTATTCTGTAGAGATGACCCCTTAGAGAAACAATGACACTGCGGGGTCCAGACTCATAAACAACGTGGCGCTTCCACATATATGTTTGGCCTAAGAGAATATCACAGACATCTAGTGGGTCAACATCACATAATACCTCATCCTTGAAGGGTTGGATGCTATATGAAAATCGACATTGCTGGCTGACACGAAGATCTCGTCCTTGGCGAAGCCACTCGATGTTTTATGGCTGTGGGTGTGGTGTTGTCGACAATCCCAATTGTTTGACGTCCTCTGCTGAGATGAGGTTCTTCTAGCTTCCACTATCAATAATAAAATGTAGTAGGGTCCCCTTCACCCACATCTGTGAATGAAAAAGACTCTCCACCTCTTGAGGATCTATTGGTTCTTTTGGTTGAATTGCTATGGTCGCGACAATAGTAGCGGGGTCTGTGTCATTGATCTGTCCTTTAAAAGTATTTTCAGAATCAGATTCAGAATCAGTGTTCGGCTCCTTGTCTTTGATCTCAGACACCAATGACTATTTTGAGCGACATTCATCGGTGTTGTGCCAGGGGCTTTTGTGGAAATCGCACCATTTTTCGGTGTCTGTCTTTGTCTTCCCATGACCCTTCTTTTCATGTGGCTTGGAATGGTTTTCGGAATACTGTTTGTTAGGGATGTCTTTCTCATACATTGGTTGTTGCGGATTTGAATAACCAAAATCTCGTTTGTTCTGGTGCTTAAATTTCTGCTTGAATTTAACAACATATCGATAGGCAACACCGAGTGATGAGATGTCCAAAAAATCCATTTCAGTTTGGATGTATTTGTGTAGAGCCCCACGGTATTTCAGAACCAAATTTCGTTCAGAGTCTTTGATACCCAGCTTGGTGCACAAGGTATGGAAGGTATTGGTGAACTCTGGAAGTGCTTGGCCCCTCTCTTGCCGCAGTGTGGTCCATCTCATGTATTGGTCCTCATAGTTTCCAATAGGGTAATATTGTTCCTCTACCGCATCCACAAAAAAATCCCAAGTGAGATCGGCCCAATATATTTCAGACTCCTCTGTGGTACTATGCTCCCAATAAATTTCCCACCAATKTTTGACATGAGGGAGAGATTTAAGGAGTGAGAAGGTGATATTTTCTTTGTTGRAAAATTTGTGAATAGAGAAATAACCTTCTAGCAGATTTAACCATTTTTCTAGGGCTTCTGCATCTATCTATCCTTCAAATACAGGAATATCAAAATTAACTTGTACTTTGAAAGGCGAGGTGCCTCCAAAGTGGACCCTTGATGAAGATGTGCCTGTTGCTATCGAAAGGAATTAAAGGATGTGGGAAAAATTCTCCATCATTTCGTCCCTCTGTCGCGTGAAAGCTTGCTCAAGCAACAGACTGATAGGATTGTCTGCTCCGTCGTTTTTCTTTTCTTCCACCATTGAGGGTTTATTAGGTGTGTGAGAGCGATTGTCCTCAAGAGAGACAATATCGAGACCCAACTTTCTATACTCATACCTCTTCGAGGACATGCACTAAAACAATGACCAAGAAT
The DNA here is from genome assembly GCA_009831015.1 of Picea engelmannii. NCBI lineage: Eukaryota > Viridiplantae > Streptophyta > Pinopsida > Pinales > Pinaceae > Picea > Picea engelmannii. The sequence continues at coordinate 451,085 of ML788372.1, forward strand.
AGCCTACTCTGATACCACTGATCCAGATTATTTTCGGCACGAAATGAGATCAGAGATATAATAAAGAAATGCACAGAGATATCGTAGATATTCAATAATATAACAAAAATAAATCAGAGATGCAACCATAAACACATATATACTGTAATACACGATTTCTATTAATGAAATAAATGTACAGAGACTGTAAAATGCAGAGTGAAAGTCTCGATAGAAAGGTGGCAGCTTATCTCTGAGAAGAGATGCGACGGCTACTCGCATTCCCAAGAAGATGATTACAATAAGGATCTAAAGGAATTTTTACAATAAATAGGAATGCCAAAAGTCCTAGACATCCAAAAACCTAACCCTAGGATATGAAGTGCCAAAAGTCATGTGGGCCCCGTTTGGTTAAGTTAGTACATCAACTTCCCGGGGTCGTAACTTTTGCATACGATCTTTGTTTTAGGCGTATGATAGATCATTGGAAAGGTATCATAGAGGAGATTAATTTTTGGGGATCAATCATGCTCTCATCTATCATTGAGAACCTCTATCTCAAAAAACCTTCATTTGGGCCCTCAAAATTCCCCCGAAAGTTAAAAACTGCTAAAAACAGTAAATTGCCAAATTTGCCAGAAAACTGTTTTGAGCTAGTCGGAAAAGGTGGGTGGCCACCGATATCCACCTAGATCAATTCTCTCTCGTTAAGAAGCAATGATCTAAATTTCATTGGGTTCCCGTGGGAAAGGGAAAAGCGTTTGTTGAATCTGCATCTTGGTGAGTTGCTTGCCTTTCTGGAGACGTCACACTGCTCAGTTTGTGGAAGTCTGTCACAAACTTGTTGAGGCTGAGGCTATTTAATAAGTTAGGCTGCATGAGAGGATGGTGTGCATAAGGAATCTTTTTAGTTTGCTGCAACCTTGTCAACCTGCTTCTATTGGATAGAAGGTGCTTGGGGCGAATCTGTAGTGGTTGCAGTGTCCTTCTGTTCCCATTTTGAACAGATTGTAAAGAAGCTGAATTTTGCAGTATGAGATACTACCTTGCGACACTTTTTAGGTGGAACAGTATTCAGAACTGCATCTGGTATTCTGTAGAGATGACCTTCTAGAGAAACAATGACACTGCGGGGTCGAGACTCATAAACAACGTGGTGCTTCCAAATATATGGATGGCTGAAGAGAACATCACAGACATCTAGTGGGAACCATCACATAATACCTCATCCTTGAAGGGTTGGATGCCATATGACAATCGACATTTCTGGTTGATATGAAGATCATATCCTTGGCAAAGCCACCCGATGTTGTATGGTTGCGGGTGTGGTGTTGTCGAAAATCCCAACTGTTTGATGATCTCTGCTGAGATGAGTTTATTCTGGCTTCCGCTATCAACAATAAAATGCAGCGGGGTCCCCTTCACCCACATCTGTGAATGAAAAAGGCGCTCCCCCTCTTCAGGATCTGTTGGTTCTTCTGGTTGAATTGTTGCGGTCACGACAATAGCAGTGGGGTCTACGTCAATGATCCGTCCTTTACCATTATTTTCAGAATCAGGGTTCGTCTCCTTGTCTTTGATCTCGGCCACCAACGACTATTTTGAGTGACATTCATCGGTGTTATGCCAGGGGCTTTTGTGGAAATTGCACCATTTTCCGGTGTCATTATTTGTCTTCAAGTGACCCTTATTTTCATGTGGCTTGGACTAGTTTTCGGGAGACCATTTGTTAGGGACGTCTTTGTCATACTTTGGTTGTTGCGGATTTTCAGAACCAAAATCCCATTTGTTCTGGTGCTTAAATTTCTGCTCAATTTTAACAGCATATCAATAGGCAACATCGAGTGATGAGATGGCCAAAAAATATATTTCATTTTGTATGTATCTGTGTAGAGCCCCACGATATTTCATAACCAAATGTCATTCAGAGTCTTTGATACGCATCTTGGTGCGCAAGGTATGGAAGGTATTGGTGAACTTCAGAACTGCTTGTCCCCTGTCTTTCCACAGTGTGGTCCATCTCATGTACTAGTCCTCATAGTTGCCAATAGGGTAATATTGTTCCTTTACCGCATCAACAAAAAAATCCTAAGTGGGATCGACCCCATATATTTCAGACTCCTCTGTGGAACTCTGCTCCCAATAAGTTTCCCACCAATGTTTGACATGGGGGAGAGCTTTAAGGAGTGCGAAGATGATCATCGAGGAGATTCATTTTGGGGGCTCAATCATGTCATCAGCTATCATTGAGAACCTCGATCTTGAAAAACCTTCATTTGGGCCCTCAAATTGGCCCCGGAAGTTAAAAACTGCTAAAAATAGTAAATTGTCAAATTTGCCAGAAAACTGTTTTGAGCCAGTCGAAAAAGGTGGGTGGCCACCGATATCCATCTGGATCAATCCTCCCTCCTTAGGAAGCAATGGTATCCATTGCATTGAATTCCCGTGGGAGAGGGAAAAGCATTTGCTGAATCTACATCTTGGTGAGCTTCTTACCTTTTTGGAGACATCGCGCTGCTCAATTTGTGGAAGTCTTTCACGAACCTGTTGAGGCTGAGGCTGAGGCTATTCAACAAGTCGGGCTACATGAGAGGATGGTGTGTAGAAGGAATATTTTTGCTTTGCTGCAACCTTTTCAACCTACTTTTGTTGGATAGAAGGTTCTTAGGGCGAAGCTATAGTGGTTGCAGTGTCCTTCTATTCCCATTTTGAACAGATTGTGAAGAAGCTGAATTTTGCAGTATGAGATACTACCTTGCAGAAATTTTTAGGTGGAACAGTAGTTGGAACTACCTCTTGTATTCTGTAGAGATAACCCCCTAGAGAAACAATGAGACTGCGGGGTCGAGACTCATAAACAACGTGGCACTTACACATATATGGTTGGCCCAAGAGAATATCACAAACATCTAGTGGGGAAAAATCACATAATACCTCATCCTTGAAGGGTTGGATGATATATGAAAATCGACATTGCTGGCTGACACGAAGATCTCGTCCTTGGTGAAGCCACCTGATGTTGTATGGATGCGGGTGTGGTGTTGTCAATAATCCCAACTGTTTGACGACCTCTACTGAGATGAGGTTCTTTTGTCTTCCATTATCAACAATAAAATGCATCGGGGTCCCCTTCACCCACATCTGTGAATGAAAAAGGTGCTCACCCTCTTCAGGATCTGTTGGTTCTTCTGGTTGAATTGCTGCGGTCACGACAATAGTAGTGGGGTCTGCGTCAATGATCTGTTCTTTACCAGTATTTTCAGAATCAGATTCTGAATCAGGGATCGGCTCCTTATATTTGATCTCGGCCACCAATGAATGTTTTGAGTGACATTCATCGGTGTTATGCCAGGGGCTTTTGTGGAAATAACACCATTTTTCGGTGTCCTTCTTTGTCTTCCCGTGACCCTTCTTTTCATGTGTCTTGGACTGGTTTTTCGGGATATTGTTTGTTAGGGACATCTTTGTCATACTTCCGTTGTTCCGGATTTGCAGAACCAAAATCCCATTTTTTTCGGTGCTTAAATTTCTGCTCGATTTTAACAACATATCAATAGGCAGCACCGAGTCATGAGATGTCCAGAAAATCCATTTCAGTTTGGATGTATCTATGTAGAGCCCCATGGTATTTCATAACCAAATGTCGTTTGGAGTCTTTGATACCTAGCTTGGTGCGCAAGGCATGGAAGGTATTGGTGAACTCTAGAACTACTTGTCCCCTCTCTTGCCGCAGTGTGGTCCATCTCATGTACTGGTCCTCATAGTTGCCAATAGGGTAATATTGTTCCTTTACCACATCCAAAAAAAAATCCCAAGTGGGATCGACCCCATATATTTCAGACTCCTCTGTGGAACTCTGCTCCGAATAAGTTTCCCACCAATGTTTGACATTGAGGAGAGATTTAAGGAGTGCGAAGGTGAACTTTTCTTTGTCAGAAAATTTGTGAATAGAGAAACAACCTTCTAGCATATTTAACCATTCATCTAGGGATTCTACATCTATCTTTCCTTCAAATACAAGAATATCAAAATTAACTTGTACCTTGAAAGGCGAGGTGCCTCCAAAGTGGCCACTTGATGAAGATGCACCTATTTCTATCGAAAGGTGTTGAAGGATGTGGGAAAAATTCTCCATCATTTTGTCCCTCTGTCGCGTGAGAGCTTGCTCAAGCAACAGACTGATAGGATCGTCTGCTCTGTCATTTTTATTTTCTTCCACCATTGAGAGTTTCTTGGGTGTGTGAGAGTGATTTTCCTCAAGAGAGACAAGCTCGAGACCCAAATTGTTATACCTAGACCTCTTCGGGGACATGCACTAAAAAAAAGGACCAAGAACAACCTACTCTTGATACCATTGATCCGGATTATTTTCGGCATGAAATGAGATCGGAGATATAATAAATAAATGCACAAAGATATCACAAATATTCAATAATATAACAGAAATATATCATAGATGCAACCATAAACACATATATACAATAATACATGATTTCTATTAATGAAATAAATGTACTGAGACTGTAAAATGCAGAGTGAAAGACTCGATAGAATGGTGGCAGCTTATCTCTGAGAAGAGATGTGACGGCTACTCACATTAGCAAGAAGATGATTAAAATGAGGCTCTGAAGACATTTTTACAATAAACAAGAATTCCAAAATTCCTAGACATCCAAAAACCTAACCCTAGGAGATGAAGCGCCAAAAGTCATGTGGGCCCCGTTTGGGTAAGTTAGTACATCAACTTCCCGGGGTCGTAACTATTGCATACGATCTCTGTTTTAGGCATATGATAGATCGTTGGAAAGGTATCATAGAGAAGATTCATTTGGGGGCTCAATCATGAATTCAGAAATCATTAATAACCTCGATCTTGAAAAACCTTCATTTGGGCCCTCAAAATGGCCCCGTAAGTTAAAAACTGCTAAAAATAGTAAATTGCCAAATTTGCCAGAAAACTTTTTTGAGCCAGTCGAAAAATGTGATTAGCCACCGATATCCACCTGGATCAATCCTCCCTCATTAGGAAGAAATGGTATCCATTTCATTGAGTTCCCTGGGGAGAGGGAAAAGCATTTGCTGAATCTGCATCTTGGTGAGCTGCCTGCCTTTCTGGAGACATCGCGCTGCTCAGTTTGTGGAAGTCTGTCACGAACCTATTGAGGTTGAGGCTATTCAACAAGTCGAGTTACATGAGAGGACGGTGTGTAGAAGGAATGTTTTCTCTTTGCTGCAACCTTGTCGACCTACTTCGTTTGGACAGAAGGTGCTTGGGGCAAAGCTGTAGTGGTTGCAATGTCCTTCTGTTCCCATTTTGAACAGATTGTGAAGAACTTGAATTTTGCAGTATGAGATACTACTTTGCGACACTTTTTAGGTGGAACAGTAGTCGGAACTACCTCTGGTATTCTGTAGAGATGACCCCCTAGAGAAACAATGACACCACGAGGTCAAGACTCATAAACAACGTGGCGCTTCCACATATATGGTTGGCCCAAGAGAACATCACAGACATCTAGTGGGGAAACATCACATAATACCTCATCCTTGAAGGGTTGGATTTCATATAAAAATTGACATTACTGGCTGACCCAAAGATATCGTCCTTGGGGAAGCCACCGAATGTTGTATGGCTGTGGGTGTGGTATTGTCGACAATCCCAACTGTTTGATGACCTCTGCTTAGATGAGGTTCTTCTGGCTTCAACTATCAACAATAAAATGTAGTGAGGTCCTCTTCACCCACATCTGTGAATGAAAAAGGCACTCCCCCTCTTCAGGATCTGTTTGTTCTTCTGGATGAATTGTTGCGGTCGCGAAAATAGCAGTGGGGTCTGCGTCAATGATCTGTCCTTTACTAGTATTTTCATAATCAGATTATGAATCAGGGTTCGGTTCCTTGTCTTTGATCTCGGCCACCAATGACTATTTTAACAGAATATCGATAGGCAACATTGAGTGATGAGATGTCCAAAAAATTCATTTCAGTTTGGTTGTATCTGTGTAGAGCCCCACGGTATTTCAGAACCAAATGTTGTTCGGAGTCTTTGATACCTAGCTTGGTGTGAAAGGTATTGAAGGTATTGGTGAACTCCGGAACTTCTTGGCCCCTCTCTTTCTGCAGTATGTTCCATATCATATACTGGTCATCATAGTTTCCAATAGGGTAATATTGTTCCTTTACCACATCCACAAAAAAATCCCAAGTGGGATCGGCCCCATATATTTCAGACTCCTCTGTGGAACTCTGCTCCCAATAAGTTTCCCACCAATGTTTGACATGGGGGAGAGATTTAAGGAGTGCGAAGGTGATATTTTCTTTGTCGAAATTTTATTGAACAAAGAAATAACCTTCTAGCAGATTTAACCATTTGTCTAGGGCTTCTGCATCTATCTGTCCTTCAAATACAGGAATATCAAAATTAACTTGTACCTTGAAAGACGAGGTGCCTCCAAAGTGGCCACTTGATGAAGATGTGCTTGTTGCTATCGGCAGGCATTGAAGGATGTGGGAAAAATTATGCATCATTTCATCCCTCTGTCGCGTGAGAGCTTTCTTAAGCAACAGACTGATAGGATCGTATGCTTTGTCGTTTTTCTTTTATTCTACCATTGAGGGTTTCTTGGGTGTGCGAGAGAGATTTTCCTCAAGAGATTCAAGCTCGAGACTCAACTTTCTATGTTCATACCTCTTCGGGGACATGCACTAAAAAGAACGACCAAGAACAGCCTGCTCTGATACCACTGATCTGGATTATTTTTGACACAAAACGAGATCAGAGATATAATAAAGAAATGAATAGAGATATCGCAGATATTCAATAATATAATAGAAATATATCAAAGATGCAACCATAAACACAGATATACAGTAATACATGATTTCTATTAATGAAATAAATGTACAGAGACTGTAAAATGTAGAGTGAAAGACTCGATAGAATGGTGGCAGCTTATCTCTGAGAAGAGATGTGAGGGCTACTCGCATTCACAAAAAGATGTTTACAATGAGGTTCTGAAGGAACTTTTACAATAAACATGAATGACAAAAGTCCTAGACATAAAAAAACCTAACCCTAGGAGATGAAGCACCAAAATTCACGTGGGCCCCGTTTGGGTAAGTTAGTACATCAACTTCCCGGGGTCGTAACTTTTGCATACGATCTCCATTTTAGGCGTATGATAGCTCGTTGGAAAGGTATCATCGAGGAAATTAATTTTCGAGGATCAATAATGACTTTGGATATTATTGAGAACATCTATATTTAAAATCTTTCATTTGGGCCCTCAAAAAGGCCCCGGAAGTTAAAAACTGCTAAAAATAGTAAATTGCCAAATTTGCCAGAAAACGGTTTTGAGCCAGTTGAAAAAGGTGGATGGCCATTGATATCCACTTGGATCAATCCTCCCTCTTTAGGAAGCAATGGTATCCATTGCATTGAGTTCTCGGGGCAGAGGGAAAAACATTTTTTGAATCTGCATCTTGGTGAGCTGCTTGCCTTTCTGGAGATGTCGCGCTACTGAGTTTGCGGAAGTCTGTCACAAACCTGTTGAGGTTGAGGCTGTTCAACAAGTCGGGCTACATGAGAAGAAGGTGTAAATAAGGAATATTTTCTCTTTTATACAACGTTGTCGACCTACTTCTGTTGGATAGAAGGTTCTTGGGGAGAAGCTGTAGTGGTTGCAGTGTCCTTCTGTTCCCATTTTGAACAGATTGTGAAGAAGCTGAATTTTGCAGTATGAGATACTACCTTGCAACACTTTTTAGGTGTAAAAATAGTCATAGCTACCTCTAGTATTCTGTAGAGATGACCCCCTAGAGAAACAATGACACTGTGGGGTCGAGACTCATAAATAGTGTGGCGCTTCCACATATATGGTTGGCCGAAGAGAACATCACAGACATCTAGTGGGAAAACATCACATAATACCTCCTCCTTGAAGGGTTGGATGCCATATGACAATTGACATTGCTGGCTGACACGAAGATCTCATCCTTGGTGAAGCCACCTGATGTTGTATGGCTGCGGGTGTTGTGTTGTCGTAAATCCCAACTGTTTGACGACCTTTGCTGAGATGAGGTTCTTTTGTCTTTTTCTGTCAATAATAAAATGTAGCGGGGTCCCCTTCACCCACATCTTTGGATGAAAAAGGCGCTCCCCCTCTTCAGAATCTGTTGGTTCTTCTGGTTGAATTGTTGCGGTCGCGACAATAGCAGTGGGGTCTATGTCAATGATCTTTCCTTCACCAGTATTTTCAGAATCAGATTCAGAATCAGGGTTCGACTCCTTATCTTTGATCTCGGCCACCAATGACTTTTTTGAGTGACATTCATCAGTGTTGTGCCAGGGGATTTTGTGGAAATCGCACCATTTTCCGGTGTCCTTATTTTTCTTCCCGTGACCCTTGGCCGCTTGATGAATATGTGTCTGTTCCTATCAGTAGGTGTTGAAGGATGTGGGAAAAACTCTCCATCATTTCATCCCTCTGTCGCGTGAGAGCTTGCTCAAGCAACAGACTGATAGGATCGTCTGCTCTATCGTTTTTATTTTCTTCCGCCATTGAGGGTTTCTTGGGTGTGCGAGAGCGATTGTCCTCAAGAGAGACAAGCTCGAGACACAACTTTCTATACTCAGACCTCATCGGGGACATGCACTAAAAAAACAACCAAGAACATCCTGCTCTGATACCACTGATCAGGATTATTTTCAGCACGAAATGAGATTGGAGATATAATAAAGAAATGCACAGAGATATCGCATATATTCAATAATATAATAGAAATATATCAGAGATACAATCATAAACACAAATATACAGTAATACATGATTTCCATTAATGAAATAAATGTACAGAGACTGTAAAATGCAGAGTGAAAGATTCGATAGAATGGTGGCAACTTATCTCTGAGAAGAGATGTGACGGCTACTCGCATTCACAAGAAGATGATTATAATGACGCTCTGAAGGAATTTTTACAATAAATAGGAATTCCAAAATTCCTAGACATCCAAAAACCTAACCCTAGGATATGAAGCTCCAAAAGTCATGTGGGCCCCGTTTGGGTAATTTAGTACATCAACTTCCCAGGGTCATAACTTTTGCATACAATCTCCGTTTTAGGCGTATGATAGCTTGTTGGAAAGGTATCATCGAGGAGATTCATTTTGGGGCTCAATTGTGCCTTTGACTATCATTGACAACCTATATCTCAAAAAAAATTCATTTGGGCCCTCAAAATGGTCCTGAAAGTTAAAAACTGCTAAAAATAGTAAATTGCCAAATTTGCTAGAAAATTGTTTTGAGCCAGTCAAAAAATGTGGGATGCCACCGATATCCACCTGGATCAATCCTCCATCCTTAGGAAGCAATTTTATCCATTTCATTGAGTTACCGGGGGAGAGGGAAAAACGTTTGCTGAATCTGCATCTTGGTGAACTGCTTGCCTTTCTGGAGACGTCGCATTACTCAGTTTGTGGAAGTCTGTCACGAACCTGTTGAGGTTGTGTCTATTCAACAAGTTGGGCTACATGAGAGGATGGTGTGAAAAATAAATCGTTTCACTTTGTTTCTACCTTGTCGACCTACTTCTGTTGGATAGAAGTTTCTTGGGGTGAAGCTGTAGTGGTTGCAGTGTCCTTTTGTTCCCATTTTGAACAGATTGTGAAGAAGCTGAATTTTGTAGTATGAGATACTACCTTGTGGCACTTTTTAGGTGGAACAGTAGTCAGAACTACCTCTGGTATTCTGTAGAGATGACCCACTAGAGAAAAAATGACACTGCGGGGTTGAGACTCATAAACAATTCTTCCACATATATGTTTGGCCCAAGAGAACATCACAGACATCTAGTGGGGAAACATTACATAATACCTCATCCTTGAAGGATTGGATGCCATATGACAATCCCAACTGTTTGACGACCTCTGCTGAGATGAGGTTCTTCTGGCTTCTTCTATCAACAATAAAATGCAGCGGGGTCTCCTTCACCCACATCTGTGAATGAAAAAGGCATTCCCCCTCTTCAGGATCTGTTGGTTCTTCTGGTTGAATTGCTATGGTAGCAACAATAGAAGTGGTGTTTGCGTTAATCATCTGTCCTTTACCGGTATTTTCAGAATCATATTCTGAATCAGGGTTTGGCTCCTTGTCTTTGATCTTGGCCACTAATGACTGTTTTGAGCGACATTGATCGGTGTTGTGCCAGGGGATTTTGTGGAAATCGCACCATTTTCCGATGTCCTTCTTTGTCTTCCCGTGACCCTTCTTTTGATGTTGCTTGGACTGGTTTTCGAGAGACTATTTGTTAGGGACGTCTTTGTCATACTTTGGTTGTTGCGGATTTGCAGAACCAAAATCCCATTTGTTCTGGTGCTTAAATTTTTGCTCAATTTTAACAACATATCGATAGGCAACACCGGGTGATGAGATGTTTAGAAAATCCATTTCAGATTGGATGTATCTGTGTAGAGCCCCATGGTATTTCAGAACCAAATTTCGTTTGGAGTCTTTGATACCCAGTTTGGTGCACAAGGTATGGAAGGTATTGGTGAACTTCGGAGCTACTTGGCCCCTCTCTTACCGCAGTGTGGTCCATTTCATGTACTGGTCCTCATAGTTTCCAATAGGGTAATATTGTTCCTTTACCTCATCCACAAAAATATTCCAAGTGGGATCGACCCCTTATATTTCAGACTCCTCTATGGAACTCTGCTGCCAATAAGTTTCCCACCAATGTTTGACATGGGGGAGATCTTTAAGGAGTGCAAAGGTGATCTTTTCTTTGTCAGAAAATTTGTGAACAGAGAAATAACCTTCTTACATATTTAGCCATTTGTCTAGGGCTTCTGCATCTATCTGTCCTTCAAATACAGAAATATCAAAATTAACTTGTACCTTGAAAGGTGAGGTGCCTCCAAAGTGGTTTCTTGTTGAAGATGCTCCTGTTGCTATCGGCAGGCGTTGAAGGATGTGGGAAAAATTCTCCATCATTTCATCCCTCTGTCGCGTGAGAGCTTGCTCAAGCAACAGACTGATAGGATCGTCTGCTCCATCGTTTTTCTTTTCTTCCACCATTGAGGGTTTCTTGGGTGTGCGAGAGTGATTGTCCTTAAGAGAGACAAGCTCGAGACCAAACTTGTTATACTCATACCTCATCAGGGACATGGACTTAAAAAAAAGACCAAGAATAGCTTGCTCTGATACCACTGATCCAAATTATTTTCGGCACGAAATGAGATCGGAGATATAATAAAGAAATGCACAGAGATATCATAGATATTCAATAATATAATAGAAATATATCAGAGATGCAACCATAAACACAAACATACAGTAATACACTATTTCTATTAATGAAATAAATGTACAGAGATTGTAAAATGTAGTGTGAAAGACTCGATAGAATGGTGGCAACTTATCTCTGAGAAGAGATGTGACGGCTACTCCCATTCGCAAGAAGATGATTACAATGAGGCTCTGAAGGAATTTTTACAATAAACAAGAATGCCAAAAGTCCTAGACATCCAAAAACCTAACCCTAGGATATGAAGTGCCAAAATTCATGTGGGCCCCGTTTGGGTAAGTTAGTACATCAACTTCCCGGGGTCGTAACTTTTGCATATGATCTCCATTTTAGGCGTATGATAGCTCGTTGGAAAGGTATCGTCGAGGAGATTCATTTTGGGCAATCAATCATGACTTTAGATATCATTGAAAACTTAGATCTTGAAAAACCTTCATTTGGGCCCTCAAAATGGCCCTGAAAGTTAAAAACTGCTAAAAATAGTAAATTGTCAAATTTGCCAGAAAACTGTTTTGAGCCAGTCGAAAAAGGTGGGTGGCCACAGATATCCACCTGGATCAGCACCAATGGATTATAAATTCTGAAAGAGAGGAAATGAAGTATATGCAAGAATCCCCACATTGATCTAAACGACATCTATTGGTCCTTGACCAAGTTTTGGAGAACCTTGGTCATGTTTGACCATTTTTGGGATTCCAACAAGCTGGTCGAAGGCGTAGCTCAAGGTGAAGTGGAGATTGCAGGATCTCTCCCCCTTTTTAGGTATTTTTGGGTTTAGGGTTTATGTAACGGGTACAGGATGTCGGCCCATGGGTTTACACATGCCTTAGCCCCCTTTTTAATGTATAAATAGAAATCTAGGTGATTTAAGTAGGAGGAGATGTGGTGCTAAGTGCTATATTGTGCTGAGTGCAAGTTATGTAAGTAGTTGGATCTATGTGATTGAGTTAGCTTTGTGCATACTGTGTGTTGAGAACTTGCAGAGCTAAGTGCAAGTGACTGTAAAGACGGTTTGTGCTGTGACCTGCCTCATGGAAGGAGGATCTGAAGAGGTGCACACAGATCTCCTGTCCTATGCGGAGTGGGTTTTGATGATCTGTTCATGTAAGGTGATTCACAAAAGATAATAAAGAAGATGAAGAGTTGGTGGACGTAGCCCCACGCTAGGGTTGAACCACGTATATCTTGTGTTATGGTTTCTTTGTGCATTATGATTGTTATTTGAGTTATGTTTAGTATAGAAATATATGTTAGATGCATCTGATATAGTAGCTTAGTTCTTAGTAATGTGAATGAATACTAGATCATATCTATTTCTATATGTTGAGTGCTTGGATGTGTTAGATCTTGTTGAATACTACACTGTTATGTAATTAGCGTTTTCTCCTGCGTAGTGGATAAGGGATAAATAGTAATGAATGTTAATTACTAAGTTCTCTGTTAAGTATTGTAATCACAAATCTATGTCCCAGCTAGGTTGCAGACACTTGAGTCCTTTAACCCCCCTTGCTTCTACCTCGGGTGAGACTTCATCTGCTTCACAGGTGTTTCCGAAAGGGTCGGTAGTTAGGGTTTTTTTAGTGCGCTGTTGAAGCGTTGAACCCTGGGTCTTCCCCTGTGCCAACAATGGTTCCATTGCCAGGACCTGAAACTGTGATTGCTAAGAACTGAAGAAAATAAAAAGCTATGTGCGTAGATCTGTTGCTTTAGTGTGCAGTACTCTACTTTACCTGCAAAGATCTGTGCTAAGAAAAGAAGACCGATCTGAAGAAATGAGGTAAGATCTTAAAGCTTTGTGCTCTGATAAAGGTAAGATAAGTGAAAATTTTTGTTTCGAAAGAATGGATCTAGGTATGTTTGATAGATTTTTTCCTAGTCTGAAAACTAGGGCACAAATAGAAGAATGAAGATTTGATATGAATAGATCTGATAGAATTAGTGAAAGATATGTTATTCCTATGCATAGAAATAATGTTAGGACTAACACATGGATGCAGGATCCTAGAAAGAATTTTTTACAGGTTCAACACTGTGATCCTAGTGCGCATCATAGGAAAGGTTGGTGATCGTTTAAAATAAAGAGAGGATTAACCCTTTGTTATAGTTGCAGAAGACCGAGACATATTTCTAGGGAATGCCTTGGTAGAAGTCCTATTTGCCTTTGTTGTAAGGCTACTGGACATGAAGTTTTGGATTTCCCTAGAATGATTGCCAAAGTTGAAAAGATGAATATGAGACAAGAAGACCACGAGGAAGGTCAAGAGACTAAGAATATGCTCAAGAACCAGAAAGAATCAGAGACTGTATTATTGCAAATGAAAGAAACCCTGAATGATCACAAAGACATCAACTTATCAGAGGCCTTAAAAGAGAAAGTGTGCATAGAAATAAGAATAGGAGACTTCAACATAGACTGTGTTATGGATGAGGAAACACAGGTGAATATCATGATAGAAAGAACTTGGGAAAATTTGGGAAAGCCTGCTATGGTTCCTTCATTGGGAGGAATATGATTGTTTAAAGGGAAGATGATAAGCCTATGTGGAAGAATTACCCAGATACCTATGAGTGCTCATGGAACTTCGACAAAAGAATAATTTGAGGTCGTTAAGTTTGTTCAAAAGAATGCCCCATTTGCTATTTTTCTAGGGAAAACTTGGATTGAGAAAGATCAGATATGAAGGAAACAAGAAGAGGAATATTTAGATAAAAAAAAACAAGAACTAAGATATTTCATGGCTAGGAGAATAACGCACTTACTGGAAGAACATGAGGACAAGTCGAAACTACTAAGGACCAGAGACCTAGCTGTCAAAGTTGAAAGAACACAGGAAGACTTGAAATCCTTGTCCATACAAGAGAGTAGAGCACCTACTCCAGAAAGAAAATAAGTATTACTCTTGAACCCTTCGAAATACCCTCAGTAGTGTGAAGTTACTATGCTAAGAGAGGATAAGAAAAATAATGGAAAGAGGAACCTAGTAACTCAGATTACAGGAAAGAAAGCCAGAAATCTCAGCAAGAAGAAAGAAAAGTTAGAAAAATTGCAAGAAGTTCCAGAGAGGACTTCGTAGAAGGAATATTTGCAGAAATGGATCTTTGCTGGGATATCAGAACAACATAGATTGGCAATTCGCCACGACGAAGAAATATGACCGTTGTAGGTGTCCTAACCATTAGAATGATGCTCTAGAATGGCTAGAAACACAGTTATTGACGAAACATTCGCCATTGGACCGCTGGGACCGTGCCATAACGGATGGAATTGCATTAATTGAGGCGTTCCTGCCCATTGGAAGAGTTCGTTACAATGTTGTCTATTTATCCCATTGAGCTTTGCACCGCAAACACATTTCCCAATTGTGATTATCCGAGCCCACAAAGAACTAGTTTCTTTCGTGCAATGCCTATTGAGAGCTCGCCAACCGTTCTATTACATTGAGTGTTTTCTCACCGACCAAAGATATCATATCTCGAGCGTGTATGTCGGATGACTTGAGGGCAGTAGAAAAATCCATCGAAGAGATCCTAATGTACCTCATGGTTGAAAAGGTGATGTCCAAAGGCATACAAGCTTCATCGACACGAGGATTGGAAGCATCCTCGTCGACTATGCAATGTCGGTGTAGCCGACCCGCTGCTAAGAAACGTAGAAATCATTGTGATGAATTGGTGAATGCGAAGCTCATCCCATCTATACTACCTGACTATATCCCTCCTTTGGTTGGCACGATTAGTCGTGATAGTCTCCCAAGGGACTTTGACTACACCTTGATCACTACGTACCTCTCGAAGGGGATACACGCAATTGGACTGCAGTTGGGACAGATTATGATGTTGAAGATCAGTGACTCCAACTTGGGAGATCGCAAGAACCATGGAATGATCGCACCACATAAATATTTGACCAAGACAAAGGGGACAAAGTCAAACATCATCCCCTAGCTGTGGACCATGGACATCACGAGGTCCACCATCCTGAACGTAATGAAGATGCCCCATTTTGGAAGGCATCAAGAGGTTAACGCATGTGTTAAACTTTTTTTGTCTTTCTTCCATGGCGGTTATTTGTGGTTGGACAGACACATCACCGTATATCTGACGATGGTCCATCGGATCATCAGATTGAGCATGCAAGGACTATACCCATAAGATGTTTATCCAGGGAAGGCTGCAGATCGTGCCCTGATGTAGAGAATCAAAGACACCTATGGTGACGTGGAGAAGGGGATGCGAGGCTACAGGGTAGTTTCCATATAGAATGACGCAGTGCACCTAGCCTACTAGTTGATCACTAGTAATCTAGTAAGGAAGAATAGACTCACGTAGGTCATGGGTTTCATTGTTGACCTCGCGGGAAAATGCGTTGAAGGACTACAAATGAACTGGGAAAGCTACCACGTCAACCAGTTAGAGAAAGAAAGATGTGAAGATTAGGATTAGGGATATGAGTTCCATTTCAGTTGGTTGTTGATCCTCGTTGCCTTCATTGCATAGGAGATGCCGGAAGGAGTGACCTTTCGTGAGATTGAGCTGTCCAAACCCCTCGCTGAGAAGTTCACCACGCTCTAGTACTCGAGCGACATGGATAAATAATGGCAGTAAAATGTGGTGTTCCACACCTATTACCTACAGTTGAAGAGGGCTATTGAGTCTTTCCCTCATATGACACCAAACACCCTGCACAGGTTCATGCCATTTTTAAATTTCTGTGCAGATAGAAATTTTATTTATATCACTGCGTGCGAAGATGATCATAAAGAAGAGATTCAATCCTACTATAAGATCACTGAGGAGGACATGGAAGAAATAACTAAGGAATGGCCCGCAAAGTTCCTTATACCAGTCGACTAGGAAGAACTGCCCGACCCTGATCTCATCGGTAGTCTTGTGGTCACTCGCGAATAATATGATGTGCCCAACAGTAGCAGGAGGAAAAAGAAGGAAGAGGTAAAGGAGCTGAACAACACATCAGAAGAGACTGCCTCAGATTCATCCGAAGGGGGAGGAGGTGACGAAGTAGACAAGGAAGAGAACGAAGGGAAAGAAGACAAACCAAAGCAGGACAAAGTAACATCGCCTAGGGATCCCCTTGAAGAAGCTGAGACATATAAGAAAATAAAGGTTTCCCACACGAAACCTACATCGCGAAAGAATTCAAAAGCCCATAAACTGCCATTTCAGGCTGTGTTAACGGTGGATGACATTGACCTTATCATTGCTACTGTGTCAGACACCTTGAAGGATATCTTACAGTGCAACGAAGAAAAATAGGAAACCATGTATGACAGGATTGCAACAGAGTTGAAAGGGGTACAACAAGCCCTCTATTCTAGCCGCACAGTGTCTACTGCACCTCCACCATTAGAAGGAACATAGTTGGGAGATGAACTTTCCCAGCTATGCAGGATAGCAGATGCGACGGAATCTCATCTTCATCATTTCCAAGAAGAAAAAGAACATGCCACAGAGGCCCTGAAGCAAGAAAAAGAGGAAGCCATAGAGAAATGACAGGTTGCACAGCAAGAAAAAGACAACCTCCAGGAGAAGTTTGTAGAGGATAGAGCACAGATCTAGAAGGAAAAAGAACAGCTACTCGTAGAGCAGTTTGGAGTTAAAGAAGCAATCACTAGAGCACTTCGCTATGTAACAGGCTTAGAACAGATGGAAGGACACCCATTGGAGAGTTAGGTGGGGAAGCGTGTTGAATCCATTCAATAGCTCCAACAAAGAGTAGCAGAACTAGAATTACAAGCAGTGCCAAGCACTCCATAGGAAGTGTGAGACCAAAGGGAAGAAACTGCCAGGAGCACAGTCCAGATAATCAAGGCATTGGCCTTATAATGCAAATAGATCAGTAGTCGAAGTGCGTAGACCTACGAGCGCCTTGCAGAGGACCCTGAACTAAGGACACTGGATTCACATCTCTAAAAGGTAAAGAAACAAGAAACAAAAGTGCAAGCACAGTTAAAGCCATTATCAGTGGTCGAGAGGATGAAAAGGTCCCAAGAAAAGCACATGGTTCAGGAGGAGGTCCATTCCATCCAGTGCAAGGTCATGGAAGTGACTCAGAAGCTCTAGCCAGTGCAGGATGAATATTGCACTCTTTTTGAGGAAATTGAAGGACGAGGTGCAGAATTGGAACAAGTGGTCACCACAGTAGAAAAATGATTGGAAGGACCTATGACTGAGAAAGTTATCCAGGAGTTCGCTGAGTAGGAGGCTCTGGTGAAGAAGTAGGTCAAAGAATCTCAAGCCAAACTCAAGGTCTTCAAGGTAGAGTTACCCAGATTAGAGTGACTTGGGACGAGTCACATGTGATTGTTGGGGGCCTGTGGGCCCTTGACCAAGTTTTGGAGAACCTTGGTCATGTTTAAAATTTTTGGGACTTCGACAGGCTGGTCAAAGGCGGAGCGCAAGGCGAAGTGGAGATCGCAGGATCTCACCTCCTTTTTAGGGTTTTTTGGGTTTAGGGTTTATGTAACGAGTACGGGATGTTGTCCCATGGGTTTACCCATGCGTTGGCCCCTTTTGTAATGTATAAATAGAAATATAGACGATGTAAGTAGGAGGAGATGTGGTGCTAAGTGATATATTGTGTTGATTTCAAGTGATGTAAGTAGTTGGATATATGTGATTGCGTTATCTTTGTGCATACTGTGTTTTGAGAACTTGTAGAGCTAAGTGCAAGTGACTGTAAAGAGGCTTTGTGCTGTGACCTAACTCGGGGAAGGAGGATCTGGCGAGGTGCGTGTAGATCTCCTATCCTATGTGGAGTGGGTTTTGATGCTCTGTGCATGTAAGGAGATTGACAGAAGATAATAAAGAAGATGAAGAGTTGGTGTATTTAGCCCAACGTCGGGGGTGAACCACGTATATCCTGTGTTATGGTTGCTTTGTGAATTATGATTGTTATTTGAGTTATGTTTAGTATAGAAATATATGTTAGATGCATCTGATATAATAGCTTAGTTCTTAGTAATGTGAATGAATACTAGATTAGATCTATTTCTATATGCTAAGTGCTTGGATGTGTTAGAACTTGTTGAATACTGCACTATTATGTAATTAGGGTTTTCTTCTGCGAAGTGGATAAGGGATAAATAGTAATGAATGTTAACTGCTAAGTGCTCTGTTAAGTATTGTAATCACAGATCTCTGTCCCAACTAGGTTGCAGACACTTAAGTCCTACAACCCCCATGCATCTACCTTGGGTGATACTTCATCTTCTTCATAGGTGTTTTCGAAAGGGCCGATAGTTAGGGTTTTGTTGGTGCGTTGTTGAAGCGTTGAACCCTAGGTCTTCCCCTGTGCCAACAACATCTTGTAGAGAAATCAAGGGAATAAATATCATGGGTGAGAGAGAGAGCAGATTAGAAGAATGAAGACACGGGGAGACATATCAATAGGGAGAGTTACCCTTTTTACCATGATGTCAAAGGGGGAGAGAGAGAAATATCAGAAGTAGGAAGATAGGGGGAGTATCCCCGAGGGGAGATACCCTTTTCCATTGATGTCAAAGGGGGAGAGAAACATTAGAAGAGATACATGAGAAAAATGGTCACAAGGGGAGTATGAGTTTTGGAGTCAATGCCAAAGGGCAAGATTGTTGGTAAGTTGATTGTCATTGATGTCAATAGATTGGTTGTTGGGTTGTTATATTCTTTGTAGTGAAATTCTAGTTGAGGTGAATCGAATGACAGTCGAAGGTCAAGGTGGATCGACAGTAAGCTGAAGGTCGAGGAAGTCGACTGGGAAAAGTCGAATTCAAAGTTATTGATGAGAAGCCACCCAAAAAGAGGGTGAAGTGTGGGTATGAGATGATGAACTAGAGACCGAATGGAGGATCTACTGGTAGTCGACTGGTAACCCGACTTGGATTCGATTGCAAAAGAATCCCTAGATTTGTAGGATTTGTAGTCAATGATATGAATGGATTTGTAACCATTTTTGGGTGCCAATATTTAGGGTTTTTCCTATTGTAAATCCTATAAATAAGTGTGTTGTAAGGCCATAAAGGATAATGTTGTAATGCACATATGCATGTTAATGCATGTGTAATTGTAGGTTTTTGGTCATGCATATTTAAGTCAAATTGGCTATAGGGTTGTTCTTGTGCAGACAAGAGGGTATGATATCAATTGTGTTAGGTGTGGACCAAGGTTAAACATGTAACATTTTATTCAGATTGAATAAGAAAACAAGAGAGAAGAGTTCTTAAAGGAAAGTTGGTTTTCCCGGTTAAGGTTTTCCAAGGTAAAATATCGATGTACTGTGTGATTTCTTGTGTCATTTTTGTTCTTGATTAAATTCTTCTTCTCTTCTACTAGGATTAGCGTGGAAGTGTGTCTTTCATTTCTTGACATTTTCTATCCAAGCTTAGGTTTTCCCTGACAAATGAGTTATCAAAGTGGTGATATGCTTTGGCGAGTATATCAGAGCTTGATTTTCCAATCTTGAATCCGAGAAGTAAACCCTAGGTATAATAAGAGTTGTAAGTCATAATTTATGTTAAATATCATGGTAAAGAATGGCGAGAAGTTCCATAATAGAGATAGAGAAATTCAATGGCCAAAATTTTGAGCTTTAGAAGCTTAAAATGGAAGATCTTCTTGTGGATCGAGAACAATGGAGAACAGTCTGTCCAGGTACCCAGCCGATAGGAATGTTGACGAAAGAATGGGAGAAACTTGAAGGAAAATAAAGAAGTATGATTCGACTTTGTCTTGCAGATTCAGTGCTACCAAATGTCTTAGGTGAATATTCAACCAAGAAACTATGGGAAAAGATGGGAATCTTATACCAGTCGAAATCTCTAGTAAAGGATTTGTTTCTCATAAAGAAACTGTATCTTCTGAGGATGATTAATGGTGGTTCATTGAATGAGAATTTAAATGCATGTAATATGGTGTTATGTCATTTATCATTTGTGGATATTAAGATCACTAATGAGGATAAATGTATCATCCTATTATGTTCTTTTCCAAACTCCTAGGATAGCTTAGTCGTGGCTATTGGGAGTAATACAACCACAATAGCACTAGAGGACATTGTTGCTTCTCTACTATCGGAATAAATGAGAAGGAAGAACATGGAAGGATCGAAAAAAGATTCTCTGGTAGTGAGAGATCAAATGATGGACATAGATAAATGTAGATTCTCTGATAGAAAGTTCAAGTCGAAGGGTAGATCCAAGTCCCTATTTCAGTCAACGTGAAGATGCTGGAAATATAGTAACACTGGGTATCGTAAAAAGGAATGTACGTAGAAGGAAACAAAAGTTAGTGCTAGATCCGATGAGAAGAAGTTCACTGAGAGAAAGACGACCTCAGATAAGGGAGGTGATGTGTACCTGGCTTTGACTAGTACATAGTCAGATCAAGATGTTTGGTTGATCAATTTAGGAGCATTATAACATATGAAACCACATAAAGAATGGTTATGTGAATATGAACAATATGATGGGGGTTATGCGTTCTTGGGGGACGAATCGACAATCAAAATTGTCAGATAGGGAAGATTCTGACTGAAACTGCAGGATGGGACAAAAAGAACCCTTCCAGGTGTGCTATACATTCTGGGTTTGGAAATAAACCTGATATCTATCAGCAAGATGAGTGATGTAGGTGTGCATACTCTGTTTCAAAAGGATTCGTGCAAGATGGTCAGAGGTGCAATGGTCTTAATGAAAGGATTTAAGATTGGTACCTTATACAAGATATTAGGGAATACCGACTCGATTGGATGTACCAACATTGTTGCTCCTAAAATCGACTCAAATATGACTCGAATCGACTCGATGTCAACTCAACTCGACTCAACTTGAGCAAAGTCGGTTCAAACTGACTTAAAAAGACATGATGAGATCAACCCGACTAGGCTATGGCACGAGAGGATGGGACACATTGGAGAAAAAGGACTTCGAGATATGTAAAGCAAAGGTATGGTCAAAGTTTTTCCTGAATCTGGTTTAGAAGTTGACTTTTTTGAACATTTCATATATGGAAAACAAAGTCGGGTGAGGTTTCCATCTGGAGCGACAAGGGGAAATGGGATTCTAGAACTAGTGCATAGTGATGTGTTTGGCTCGGTCACAGTGCGTTCACTTGGTGGATCCATGTATTATGTCTCCATCATAGATGAATTTTCCAGGAAGACATGGATATATTTCCTAAGGAAGAAATCAGAGTTTTTCGAGAGATTTAAGGAGTTTAAATCTCTTGTGGAAAACCAGACAGAGAGGAGGATTAAAGTGTCGAGGACTGACAATGGTGGTGAATTCTATGGAAAATTATTTGATCAGTTCTGTAAGAAATCTGAAATAGTACACAAAAATACCACACCACATACCCCACAAAAAAAATGGGTTGCTGAGAGAATGAAAAAAACATTGATGGATAAGGCAAGGAGCATGATCAATGCTGCTGGGATCTCACAATAATTCTAGGAAGAGGCAGTTGAGATTGCAAGATATCTTGTGAATGTCTCCTCCATCGGTGCTAGTCGACACGACTCTAAATGAGGTTTGGTTTGGCAAGAAGCATTCAATGTCACATCTAAAAGTATTTGGTTGTGATGCATTTGTTGATTTTCCCAAGGAAAGAGGATCAATATGGACATGAAGGCAATCAAATGCATTTTCATCAGATATAAAGAAGAGATGAAAGGATATAAGCTCTGGGATTCTGCATCAAGGAGAATAGTGTATAATCAATATGTGTTCTTCATAGAGTTTGGAGGTAAGTCTAAGCCTGAGGAAGTTGCTCAGACTGAGAATGATATTGATACGGTGTAGTTTAAATTGAGGAATGAAGAAGATGATTCAGATGATTCGACTCAATTTGAGGAAGAGGTGGAACAACTGAATCCAGTGGTAAGGAGTTCAAAAAGAGTAATAAAGCCAGCTGAGAGGTATAGTCCACTTGAATTTAGTTCCAAATTTGTGCTAACTTCCATCGATGATGAGCCCAAGTCGGTTGGTGAGGTAGTCGACTTGGCAGAGGGAAAAATCTAGAAGGATGCCATGGTCAAAGAGATGGAATCCTTGTACAAGAATGAGACATGGGAGTTAGTCAAGTTACCTAGTGTAAGAAATCCTATTGGTATAAAGTGGGTTTTCAAGAATAAGATTAATGCCACAGGACAAGTCGAGAAGTTAAAATCTTGACCAGTGAAGAAAGGTTATTCCCAAGTTAAGTGAGTCGATTTCGGTGATACTTTTTCCCTTGTTGCAGAACTAACTTCAATTAGAGTACTAATGTCTCTAGCTGCAACATTTGATTTGGACATAAAACAGATGGATTTGAAGACTATGTTCCTACATGGGGACCTGGAAGGAGAAATCTACATGAAAAAACCTGAAGGATTTGCAATAAAGGGAAAACAAGAGTTGGTGTGAAAACTCAAAAGATCCCTTTATGGCCTAAAGTAATCGCCAAGGATGTGGTACCAAAATTTTGACAAATACATCCTTAGTTTGGGATTTGTGAGAAGCAAAGATGATCACCGCATATGTTCCAAGGAATAAGGTGGGCATTTCATATATGTATCTTTGTATGTCGATGACATGTTGCTGATTGGAAACAACATGGATGCAAAAAAGTAGGTGAAGAAGAAACTATCCTCCAAGTTTGACATGAAGGATCTCGGTGTAGCTAAATTCATTATGGGAATGGATATTAAGAGAGATCGAGCCAATAGAAAGCTCTGGTTGAATTAGACGAAGTTTATTGAAACAATTTTGAGACGATTCAACATGCAGGATTGCAAACCGGTGAAGGTGCCAATTCCTATGGGAGAAAGGATTTATGATGAACAGTTTCCAAATACACGGGAATAAATAGAGGAGATGGCACATGTTCCTTATGCAAGTGTTGTTGGTAGTCTAATGTATGCGATGGTATGCACTCGACATACATTTCCCATGTAGTGGGAGTGTTGAGTAGGTACATGTTGACAACTGGAAAGGAGCACTGGACAACTGTCAAGAGAGTATTCAAGTATTTTTTAGGCACCAAATCTATTATAATAGTAGAAAATAGAAATATTGCAGTGAATACCAGAAGAATAACAACATAGAACAGAAATATAACAATGAAAAAACATAATATATGGAACTACAACACCAAAAGAATACCTTTATTGATAGGAAGCAATGTTCACTTGCCTATTCAAGGGGGAAACCTCCAACAGAGAAGAGATCTATTACAATAATTATCAAGACAAAACTTTCTCCTGCCTCTTACTCTTATTTATACTAATTCTATCTTGTAAAGAACATTATGGATGAATATATTTCTAGAAACAGAAGCTTGTATTAGGTCTTCTTACATTGAGTTGTTCATATTTATAAAATAGGCCTTATTAACTAATGTCAGTATTTATTACATGGAAAATATATTATTCTATATATGTGAGGGGTAAGAGAGGTTAGGTCCTTAAAATATCCCGCCCCCTCCCCCCTTAAAAAGAGCCCTGTCCTCAAGCCTTAAGATGAGGAAATTTCTGCAGAATAATAGTTGACTCTCAAGTGGAATCTTCTGGTGGAGTATCCTTCCATTGAACTAAGACTTCCTGTATGGTGCGCTGATGAGGAAAACGCTCTTTATGGTCCAATACTGCTTGTGGATGAAACCAAATGGAACCTTCTTCATCCAACTCTGGTAGAATTGTCTGAGCATGGAACTTGTTGCCAATTACTTTCTTTAGGATTGAGACACGAAAAACCGAATGTAGCTTGGAGTTGTTGGGAAAAGCTTACTGATAGTCCACTGGTACCACCCTTTTTAGAATAGTATAAGGACCTTAAAATTTGGTGGCTAGTTTCTGACACTACTGAGATTTGAGTGAAGTTTTCTTGTATGGATGTAGATGAAGAAACACGTGGTCCCCTTCAACAAATTGACGTTCAGAATGACCTTGATCTTCTTGTTGCTTCATGCAGATATGATCCATGACCAAATTTTCTTTGAGAGTACGGAGAATGGCCATGCATGTTGTAATATTGAAATCAACATCCTAAAACTTGGAGATGCCTGACATGTATGGGAGAATTGATGGTGGCTTATGTTCGTAGATTTCTTCAAAGGGAGTCATGCGAGTGGAAATATGGTAAGAGGTGTTGTAACAACATTCCACTAAGGGTAACTACTGAACCCATTGATGTTGTCGGTATGATGCAAAACACCTCAAATATGTTTTTTAAAACTTCTTGACCGATTTTGTTTGGCCATCCATTTGGGGATGATAATCTACACTAAGATGCAATTGGGTTCCCTGGAGCCTGAATAACTCTTTCTAGAAATTGCTAGTAAAAGTTGGATCAGATAAAAAACAATAGAATGAGATATTCCATGAAGTTTGAAGATATTATTCATAAAATTTTGAGCCACTATAGATGTTGTGAATGGGTGTTGAAAAGCACATAAATGATCATATTTGGAGAGATGATCCACTAACACCATGATGACTGACTTATTTCTTGATTTGGGTAGACCCATAATGAAATCCATAGAAATATCTATCCAAATAGTAGGTCAAACTGGAAGTGGTTGGAGTGTGCTGAGAGTTTTGATAGTCTCACCCTTATTGCGTTGACATATATCAAATTTTTCCACAAAGGTATGAATTCCCTATTTCATACCGTCCCAGAAGAAGGAGCGTTTTACCCTTTCATAAGTTTTGGTAAAACCCGAATTCCCTTCGGTAGGAGAAGCATGAAACTTAGAGAGCACCTTGGATTTAAGAGCCAAATGTTTTCTTAAATATAGGCGACCTTTATAGTGAAACTTTTCATTGTGCCAAGAGTACCCTGGAGAAGCTTGAGGATCCTGTTGTAATTTTTGGATGAGGCTGGATATTTTGGGGTTGTGCAACCAGTCTTAGCGAACAACTTGAATCCATTCATCGAAAATGAATGAGAGGGAAAAGAGGGAACCTTCTTCTTCATATTTCCTAGAAAGAGAATTAACCACCACATTTTCTTTACCCTTTTTTTAAATGATATCATAATCATAGCCAAACAACTTGGTCACCCATTTTTGTTTCTCTGGGGATGAAACATGTTGTTCAAGGAAGTACTTGAGGCTTTGATGGTCCATTTTAATTTGGAAATGTTGTCCCAATAGATAAGGGTTCCATAGATGCACTTCATGCAAGATAGCCATCATTTCATTTTCATAGATCGATTGGCCCAAATGTTGCTCTCACAACTCTTTACTGGTGAAAGCCAAAGGTCATCCATTTTTCATGAGGAATTATTTGATTCCTCTCCCTGATACATCACATTATAGAACAAAGGTCTTGGTGAAATTAGGTAGGGCCAGTACAGGAGTAGTGCACATATTGTCCTTCGAGGCTTGGAGGGATTGGTCTTCTATTGGAGTCCAACTGAAGGAATTATTTTTAAGGAGAGTTGTTAGGGGGTTGGCAATGTTTTCATAATTTTGAACAAACTTACAATAATATCCCGTTAAACCCAGGAAACCATGCATACTTTTAAGATTTTTGGGGCGAGGCCAATTCTACATAGCTTCAGTTTTGTTAGGATCCACCCTTACACCATCCTTTCCAACAATATGACCCAGGTACTCAACTTCAGAGACACCAAAAGCACATTTAGACCGTTTAATGAAAAATTTGTGCATGGAGAGGATATGGAGAATTTGATTTACATGTGTGAGATGGGTTGGCCATGTTTTACTATAGATGATAATATCATCAAAGAAAACTAACACAAAGTGACGAAGGAATGTATGAAAGACATGATTCATGAGAGTTTGAAAAGTGGAGGGAGCATTGCAAAGACCAAAGGGCATAACCAAGAACTCATAGTGGCCCTCATGAGTGCGAAATGTCGTCTTGGGAATGTATTCCTCTTT
The DNA here is from genome assembly GCA_009831015.1 of Picea engelmannii. NCBI lineage: Eukaryota > Viridiplantae > Streptophyta > Pinopsida > Pinales > Pinaceae > Picea > Picea engelmannii. The sequence goes on from ML788372.1 coordinate 477,248, forward strand.
CATACATATTTGGTGGTAGCCAGAATGAAGGTCGAGTTTGGTAAAGTATTGAAACCCACTAAGTTCACCCAGAAGGTCATCTATGATGGGAATGGGGAATTTGTCCTTAATGGTAAGTTTGTTGAAGGAACAAAAATCAGGACACATGTGCCAAGTTCCTTCCTTATTAAGAACCATGACAACAGGGGAAAAATATGGGCTAGTGCTAGGACGGATAACACCCGCTTGTAATAGTTCTTGGACAATTTTCTCAATTTCAGTTTTTTGAGAAAAAGGTTGATGATAAGGGTGAAAATTGGGAGGAAGACTGCATGGTACTAAAGGAATGAAATGATTATGGTCTCCACGGGAGGGGGGAAGGCCCTGGGATGTTTGGAAAACTATGTGATGGTGTGAAAGGATAGCTTGAAGATCTGGTTGTATCGAGGGTGTCTCAATTGCTTGAATGGAATGAAGTTGGGAAATGATGCCATAATGACCCTTTTTGAGTAACTTTTCCATGCAGTGGAAACTGATGATCTCCAGAGAGCCCGCAGTAATGCCTTGGAATTTATATTGTTGGCCTTCTTGTTGGAATTGCATGGTTAACTCCTTAAATTCCATGAGTATGGGTCCTAGGGTGCGTAACCATTCCACACCAATAACAATGTCACAACCACCCATATCAATAACAAACATGTGAGATTTCATGTTATAGTGACCGATTTGTAAGAAAACATTTTCACAACGCCCTCCACATTTCATGGAACCCCCATTGACAATCATAATTTGAAAATTATTGACAGTGCGAATATAGAAATTGACTTCTTGGGAAAGGTAGTGATGAATGAAATTATGAGTTCTACCACTGTCAATTAGGATGATGAATTTCCTGTTCTTAATGTAACCAATCAATTTGAGTAGCTAAAAAACCAGTGAGAGCATGTAGCGAAATAAGTGGTTCAACTTCAAGAGGATCTGAGGGTGGTGTAATATCATCGATTGGTGGTAGTGATGCATCAGGTGAAACCTCAAAATATTCATCAGGAACATCCTCTGAAATGGCCATAAAAAGTTTTTGTTCTTTACACTTGTGTCCTATAAATTATTTATCATCACAATTATAGCAAAGACCCTTGAGTTGGCATTCAACTATTTTTTCCCATGTTAAATTGTGGACCTTGAGAGGAGTGTCTTGACACGCAGGGGGGTTGGTTTTAGGGTGAGGGACAAAAGGGGGTTTTATTCTTTGGGCCAAGATGACCTATTGTGCCTCCTTGGCACGCTCAGTGGCTTCCAACCAAGTTTGAGGGAGATCCATGATAACTTGGGCATGAATTTCATCCTTGAGGCCATTGATAAATCATTCTCTAAAGAAAACATCTGTCATTCCATCTGTTCGGAAAGCCAAATGCTCAAAAGAAACAATATAATCTTCCATTTTTCCAGACTATTTCAACTTGGTCAAATTTCCTAAATGGTGTGTGTCCATGTCAAAGTGTTCATAAAACTCTGCAACAAACTGTGACCAAGAAACATACCCTTTGCGTGCAGTGTGACACCACTGCAACCATTTCCATCTTTCTAGATCCAAATAGAGGATTCCATAACAAATCTTGGTTAACTCATCAATGATACCATGCAGGGAGAAATAATGTTCCATCTATGTAACCCAAGATTGTGTATTTGATCCATCAAATTTGTTGACCTTGACTCTAGGGAGATGGGGGTCACGAGGTGGGGAGTTGGAATGAGAGGAGAGGATGGTTTTAGTCAACACCTTCAGTAGAGAGAGGTGGGTTAGAGGAGGAAGGACCCTAGAATTGTTTCATGAATTCGTTGAGCAGAATGGACTTCAGTGATTTGGGTACTGCGATAGGTTTGGATGTAGTCCATTTTTGCATGAATGGTCAAAATGTCCCTGTTTACTTGGGCCTGAAGGGAAATAAGTCAAGTACTAATTTTCTTATTGTTTTCTTCTTGGTAGGTGGGAGACATTAGTGGATGAGTGGGCCAGGAAAAAAAAGGTTAAAAATGATAGGTATCACAATGGTCAGGGAAAAAAGGAAGAATCCAATGAGATAAGTCCAAAATAGGGGTGTGGGCAGGTCACAAAAAAAGTTAAAAATTATTGGTATCATAAAAATTAGGGAGAAACAAGGAATTCAATGATAGGTCTCAAATAAGAGTGCAGGAAGGTTACAAATGATGGGAATCACAACGATCAGGGGAAAAAGATGAATCCAATGAGATAGGTCTCAAATAAGGGTCTAAGGAGGTAAACAAAAGTTAAAAATGATAGGTGTTGCAACGATCCAAGAGAAAATGGGAATACAATGAGATATGTCTCAAATAATGTTGGAAGGTCCCATACTCGTTTTTCTCTTTTCCTTTTCTTTTTTTCCCTTTTTCTTTTAATTTTTATTTTTTTATTTTTTATTTTTTTACTTCGCTAGGTGTATGCAGATCTGAATAATACCGTAGTATCGAAATTCCCAAATTCTTAACAGAAAAAATGAAAAAAATGTATATTAATTTTCACAACCTAAATGTAGGAGGAAATGTTGTAGGGTAATGGATATTCTCTGTTTCTTTTCTGTTTTCAATTTTTGCAACTCGAATGCCGAAGGAAAGGTTGCCTAGAAATAGATCTTCTTTGTTCCTTTTCTGGTTTGTTTTCTTCCCAAGGGTTATGGTTTTTTAGGGTTCCTACAAACAAGGGTTTTCCCTGTGCCATAGATCTCTGATATATGTGAGGGGTCCAACAATAGTACTCGTGATCTAGGTGGATATTGGTGGCCACCCACCTATTCCAGTTGACTCCTCTTGACAATTTTTAGTTCAACATGTTCTTCTGTACTTCTTTGTAATTGTGGGTTCTACACTTCTGGGGCTGTCTGAAGCCCTACACATCTTCTAGGTGGATACTAGTTGCCTTGAACCTAATCCAACTGAATTATTTTCTATCTTTTCATGTCAACACATCTTGTTGTACTTCCAAGGTCGTTTTGGGGCCCTAAACAGTGTTTTTTTGGCTCTCCACAATCAAACTGTAGACGAAGTCAGAGTTTGATGGCGTAATGTGTAGATCTCTAAAATACCTTTCCTACCAGCTATCACGTGCCTAAAACATAGGTCGCATGCAAAAGTTGAGGTACCAACTTACTCATAGGGGCCCACATAACTTTTGGCGTTTCATCTCCTAGGGTTAGGTTTTTCGATGTATAGGGTTTTGGAATTCATGAGTAATATCAAAAAGGCCTCTGGAGCCTCATTGTAATCATTCTTCTCATACAGATATGCGTAGCAACCACATCTTTTCTTAGAGATAGCTACCACCATTCGAGCAAGTGTTTTAGTTCTGCAGTTTTACAGTTTAAACCTATTTGATTTATTCAATAGAAGATATTGTTCACTGGATATCTGTGTTTTTGTTCATATCTTTGTGTTTATTGTATTTAGTCTATTAATCGGTTTCTTTCACTCCTAAATCTGGATTAGTGGTATGAAAACAATTTTCTGTTCATTTATTTTTCTTCATGCATGTCCCCGACAAGATATGGGTACAAGAAGCTGGGACTTGAACCAATCGATCCGTTGTAAGATCGGTCACTTCGAGCCTGGAAACAACCCATGGGGGACAAAAATAAAGATGATGGAGTAGGATATCCTTTTAAAATGTTGCTCAAGGAATCCCTCAAATGACAAAGGAATGAAATGATGGAAAACTTTGCACAGATCCTTCAATGACCGCCCACAGGAGAAGAATCTTCATCAAGAAACCATGCAACCCCCTTCAAGGTACACATAAATTTTGGTAATCCATTATTCGAAGGTCTGATAGATGCATATGTTGTAGAAAAATGGTTGAATCTGATCGAAGGGTATTTTACGGTCCACAATTTTTCCAATAGGGAAAAGATTACTTTTACAGTCCTCAAGGCCATCCCCCATGTTAAGGATTGGTGGGATACTTACTCTGAGCAAAGGGCCATAGAGGAATCTACAATATTTTTGGTTTCCCCTACATGGGATTCCTTTCGAGATGCCATTAAATAACAATACTACCCCATTGGAAGCTACGAGGACCAATATACCCGATGGACCACCCTGCATAAAAAAAAAAGGGACCAGAAAGTACTAGATTTCACCAATATTTTCCATACCCTGCGCACCAAATTGGGTATCAAATACTCTGAGAAACATCTGGTGCTCAAATACCACGACTATTTGCATAGATACATTCAAACATAAATGGATTTTCTGGACATCACCTCATTGGGTATGGATTATATATATGTTGTCAAGATCAAGTAGAAATTTATGTAGAAGAGGCATGAGTTTGGATCTGCAAACTCCTCACAACCTAAGCAGGGAAAAGGCGGCCCCAACCCACACTTCAAGGGACAAAGAAAATATGGCCACTCTCAAGAAAACTAGTCCAAGCCGCAACACAAGAAGGGAAATGATAAGACGAATATGGACACGGGAAATGGTGTGAATACCATAAAATACCTTGGCACAATACTGAAGAATGCCGCTCCAAGTAGTCACTTGTGTCCGAGCTGAAGGCATCCGAGTCCGAGGCCGATTTTGAATCTGAATAAAACATAGGAGGGAAGCGTATTATCGATGTTGAACCCAATGGCACTGTCGCTACCACCAAAGTCCAGCCAAGTGAACCAGAAGAACCAGAGGAAGGGGAACACCTTTTTCACTCACATATGTGGGTAAAGGGGGCTCTGATTCATTTAATTGTCGATAGTGGAAGTTAGAAGAATATAATCTCAGTAGAGGTTGTCAAGCAATTGGACATGCCGATGATGCCGCACTCACATCCCTACACCATCGACTGGCTTCGTCAAGGAAGAGATCTCTATGTCAACCAATAGTGTTGTCTTCCCTATGACATCAAGCCTTTCAAAGACGAGGTATTGTGCAATATTTCTCCCCTTGAAGTTTGTGATGTTCTTTTAGGACAACCATATTTGTGGAAGCGTCATGCTGTGTATGAGTCTAGACCCCACAATATTATTATTACTTTGGGTAGACAATTGTACATGATACCAAAGGTAGCACCGCCTACCKCTATTTATTTGATCTCTGCTAAGCAATGTAGTAAGGTAATTTCAAAGACTGGGAAGTTCGTCTTCTCTATGATCTGTGCTCACAGTAAGCTGAAGGTCACCTCCACATCCATGGCCTCTACACAAAGCCTCTCTTTCCAGCAGRAGAAAGTGGATGGGATCATGGAAGAGTACAAAGACATATTCTCCTCACCCACCGGGTACCAACACACTGCCAAGTCAAGCATCCAATTGATCTAACCCCCAGTGCACCTCTRCCTAATGGACTAGTCTATTGTCACTCACTGATGGAAAATGATGAAATCAAGCATCATATCTAAGAGATTCTTCAAAAGGGGCACATAAGACCCAACTCCTCCCCTTGCATAAGCCTAATTGTACTAGTGAAGAAGTAGGACGAGACCTGGAGACTCTGCATTGATTAAAGATCATTAAACAAAATCATCGTCAGGAACCGATACATAATTCCTAGGATTGATGAGCTACTTGACCAACTCAAGGGGGAAAAATTATTCAACAAGATTGACCTAAATTTTGGCTACCACCATGTTCCCATTGAACCAACTGATGTATGGAAGACAACTTTCAAATCTAAAGAAGGTGTCTTCGAATGGCTGGTCATGCCCTTTGGCTTAACAAATGCACCGACCACTTTCATGAGGTTGATGGATGATGTATTGAGACCCTTCACCAACTCTTTTTTGGTGGTATATTTGGATGACGTTCTCATCTTCAATAGAACTTGGGAGGAGCACATGCAACATATTCAACAGGTTTTGAGCACTCTACGACAACACATGCTATATTCTAACTTGGAAAAATGCTCCTTTGTCATGAACATAGTCCAATAATTGGGATACATGTTTGATGAGCATGGGGTACATGTTGTTCCAACTAAGATCCAAGACATCCGTGACTGGCCAACCCCGACCACACTAACTGAGATTTAGAGCTTCTTGGGGCTGACCAACTTCTACCAATGATTTGTGTTGGGATTCTCCCATATTGTATGGGCCCTCAACCAAGTGACCAATGGTGGTGGCAGGGAAAATTTCATGTGGGGGAAAGAAAAACAATGAGCATTAGATGATATGAAGCATCACTTGTTCTTAGCTCCATTACTCTCCTTCCCTATCTACAACAACCGTTCGAGATTGAGACTGATGCATATGAAATGCCGTAGGCATAATTCTCACTCAATATGGTCATCCGGTGGCATAACATAGTGCGACACTCTCAGATACTGTCCAGAAATACCCCAACTATGACAAGGAAATGTATTCCATTGTACAAGCCTGTCGTCAATGGAAACATTACATCTTGGGAAAGGAGGTGATCATCCAAATTGATCACAAGCCTATGTAGTTCATACAGACAAATGGGAAATTACAGAATGACCGCCATCATAGGTGGTCCACCTACTTGCAACAGTTCCATATAAACATCAAGTATAAGACATGGAGCTCAAATCATGTCACTGACTGCCTCAATCGACCTCCCATGGTTGCACTCACCACTATACTCCATTCCTATGGACACGAGGCATCTGAGTGGCCCCAACTTTATGAGAAAGATCCAAACTTCACCACCACCTATCAGCTCTTGGGTATAGGCGCGATTGTCACCGATTTTCAAATTTAGGAAATATTGTTATTCCATCTGGGCCATCTCAGTGTTCCTCCAAATGAGTGTTAAAATCTGATTTAGGAATCCCACTACAATTAGATGGCATGACATTTTGGTGTGGAGAAAACTATGGTCATTCTACAGAAATTTTTTTATTGGCCAAAACTTCGACAAGACGTCAACAAGTATATCAGATCTTGTACTTCCTGTGCCATTGACAAGCCCGCCATCAAGAAGAAAGTATTATACACCCCTCTTCCTACTCCCAAGAATCCTTGGGAATCCATCTCGATGGATTACATGTCCGGCCTTCCGTCCACTAAGAAAGGCAATGATTGTGTATTTGTGGTCGTTGATCGGTTTTGAAAGATGACCATCCTCACACCTTGCAAGAAGAATATTAGAGTGGAAGATACTACCAAGCTCTTCTTCGAATGAGTGTGGGTCCATTTTGTGATACCACAGACCATCATCTCCAACTGGGACACTAGGTTCCTCAACACATTTTGGTTGAGTCTCTGGTCATTGTTGGACACTAAGATCACTAAATCCATTAATTTCCACCCCCAAACAAATGACCAAACATAAGTCATCAATCAGATGACTGTGCACATCCTACACATGTACAACTCTAAGAATCCATGTACATGGGATGAGAGTCTCCCCTATGTTCAACACAATTACAACAGGGCTCTCCATAGCTCCACTAACCATATCCCATTTCAGGTGGGGCTAAGATTCCAACCCTTGGGTCCCATTAATRTTGCACTACCTCTTTTCACCACATAGACAGACTCTTCCCATGTTCATTCTAAGATCGAAAAAKCCACCAGATTCATTGAACGGATTCAACACATCTGTCAACAGGTCCATGAGATTTTTCAGAAAACCAATGCTAAGTACAAGAATACCATGATCAACACAGGGTACCACACCGTTTTCAAGTTGGAGASAAAGTCTGGTTAAATTTTCATAAGTAGCATCTTACATGGCCCCATCAGAAGCTTCTGCCACTTCACTATGGGCCTCACACTATCACCAAGGCTGTGGGTAGCAATTATTTTGAGCTCAACACTCCACCCTTCCTTKGCTTTCACCCAGTGTTCAATGTGGACCTCCTTTGGGCATATTTTCCACCATTATTGGGCACCTCAGAGATCGCAGAACAACTGACACCAACATAGCTCAACCCTAACTRCATGGAACAAGCATCCACTAATCAGATAGTTGAAACATATGTCAAGAGCACTCGCTAGTAGAGGATCCAACTTTATCGGTTTGTCAAGGCAAGGCATCTCCTACACCAAGGAAAGTGGCTCACCCGAGGCTAAATTTAGAAAAAGTTTCCTCAGATGATGGGGGAACTCAACACAATGGACACCATTTATTCCCAAGGGGTGATGACTGATCGAAGTGGATCTTGGTGGCCACCCACCTATTCCAACTGGCTCCTCTTGACAATTTTTAGTTCAACACGTTCTTCTTTACTTCTTTGTAATTGTGGGTTATACACTTCCGGGGTTGTCTGAAGCCCTACAAATATTCCAGGTGGATACTGCTGGCTTCTCACTTAATCGAACTAGCTTATTTTGTATGTTTTCATGTCAGCAGATCTTGTTGTGCTTCCAGGGTTTTTTTGGGGCCCTGAACAATTTTTGTTGGCTCGCCACATTCAAACTGTAGATAGAGTCAAAGTTTGATGATGTAATGTGTAGTTATCTAAAATAACTTTCCAATGGGTTATCACACACCTAAAATGAAGGTTGTATGAAAGATTTACGACCCTGGGAAGTTGAGGTACCAACTTACCCATAGGGGCCCACATAACTTTTAGCGTTTCATCTCCCAGGGTTAGGTTTTTGGATGTCTAGGGTTTTGGCATTCATGAGTAATACAGAAAGGCCTCTGGAGCCTCATTGTAATCATTCTTCTCAGACGAATGTGCGTATCAACTACATCTCTTCTCAAAGATATATACCACCATTCGAGCAAGTGTTTCAGTTCTGCAGTTTATAGTTTCAACCTATTTCATTTATTCAATAGAATATATTTTTCACTGGATATCTGTGTTGTTCTTCATATCTCTGTGTTTATTGTATTCAGTCTGTTAAACAGTTCATTTCACTCCTAAATCCATATCAACTCGACCCAATATCTCATGTCACTAACTAAGGAGGCTAAACCGAACCCTTATCTATACTACCTGAGTACCCATGTACTATAGAGTATCTTCCCGAGTGTTTTTCTCAGTGACACTATAGTAGTCATGTGCCTGATCGATTAATCTATGGCTAGTTTTAGGATAGCTAGGGGGTCTTCCAATATACCAAAGGTATGTGGAAGCACAAGTCTGTATACATGTGTTGTCTGATGCACTACCACTCGAAAGGGTACCAACATGGGTTACAAGGGTTTCCAACAATGTGTTCTTAAGTACCTCTTATATTTCCTACATGTATGCTTCCCCGACCACGGATTTATGTGATGAATGACAAATATTTGTAGCTTAAAGATTCCAGAACACATCTTTACCCCGGAAATAAAATTACCCACAAATCCTTCCCAGGAAAGTGCTATAATACCACTTGTTAGGCACAATATCTATTATAGTAACAAAAAATAGAAATATTGCAGTGAATACCAATGAAATAACAATAGAGAACATAAAGATAGCAGTGGAACAACATAATATATGGAACCACAACACCAAAAGAAAACCCTTATTGATAGGAAGCAATGTTCACTTGTCTCTTCAAGGGGGAAACCTCCAACAAAGTAGATCTCTATTACAATAATGCTCAAGACAAAGCTTTCTCCTGCCTCCTACTCTTATTTATACTAATTCTATCTTTTAAAGAACATTCTGGATGAAGATCTTTCTAGAAGCGAAATCTTCTATTAGGTATTCTTACATCGAGTTGCTCATATTTATTAAATAGGCCTTATTAACTAATGTAAACATTTATTACATGGAAAATATATTATTCTATCGATGTGAGGGGTTAGAAAGGTTAGGTCCATAACATATTTGTGTGGCATGAAGGATTATTCTATATGATACAAAGGAAGACCTGGAAGTGATAGTGTAAAGTAAATATACATGGCTTTGTCGACATTGACTAGGATGGAGATCTGGATCGATGGAGATCGACCAATGGATATGTCTTAATTTTTTTTGGTGGAGCAATAATATGGATGAGTAAGCGATAGGAGGTTGTAGCCTTGTCAACAACAGAAGTTGAATACATGGCAACCACTCATGGAAGAAAATAAGTGATATGGATGCAAAGGTTGTGTTCAGGAATCAGGTTTGAGGAGAAAGATATGAAGGTAAGTTGCGATATTCAAAGCACAATATTTCTAGTAAAGAACCATGCGTATCATTCAAAGACCAAGCACATTGATGTATAATACCATTTCATGAGAGATATGGTGGAAAGTAACAAGGTGCTACTGGAGAAAGTAGACATGTTGGAAAACATAATAGACTCGTTGATCAAGTCTGTGAGTGTTGTGAAGTTCTCTTGGTGCAGAGAGGCAATGGGAATTGTTTCCTTGGGTCTATGAACGAAAGTTCAGGAATATCCTATTTCAACAAAGAAGACAACAAGTGGGAGAATGTTGGGTTGTTATATTATTTGTAGTGAAATTCTAGTTGAGGTGAATTGACTGATGGTCAAAGTTCGAGGTGGATTGACAACAATTCAAAGGTCGAGGAAGTTGACTAGACAAAGTCGAAGTCGAAGATATCAATGACAAGTCAACTAAAAAGAGGTCAAAGTGTGGGTGTGAGATGACTGACTAGAGACCGAATGGAGGACCAACTAGTAGTCAACTGGTAACCCTACTTGGAGTTGACTGTAACAGAATCTTGAGATTTACGAAATTTGTAGCCAATTATATGCATGGATCTATAACTATTTTTGGGCAACAATATTTAGAGTTGTTCCTATTGTAAAGCCTATAAAGAGTCATGTTGTATGGTTGTAAAGGATAATTTTGTAATGCACTTATGCAGGTTAATGCATGTATAATTGTACGTTTTTGGTCATGCATATGTAAGCCGAATTGGCTACAGGGTTGTTCTTACACATGAAAGAATGTATGATGTCGATTGTGTCTTAGGTGTGGAACAAATTTAGACATATAAAATTTTATTTAGATTGAATAAGAAAAAAAGAGATTAGAATGCTCAAAGGAATGTTGGTTTTCTCGGTTAAGGGTTTCCAGGGTAAAATGTCTGTGTAGTGATTGCTTGTGTCATTTGCATTCTCGATTAAATCCTTCTTCTCTTCTACTAAGATTAGTGTGGAAGTGTGTCTTTCATTTATTGATAGTGGTTTTTATTGATGTCAACATATGTGATGGGTGCATTTGAAGAATTATACAAGAAGCCCCAGAGGTGTGGTCATTGAACCTGAAGTTGTTTGAGTAAAAAGAGGATGAAGGGAAATGAAAATGTATCTAATACACTCATAGATGGATAGTCCTCATTTTGTCATTTCCAATGGTAGGTGGTACGCCATGTGATTTCTCACTATTAAGGAGATATTCCCTTATGAAGTTGAAAGACCCGAAGAATGGTTAATAAGATCCGAAACGGTTACAATAAGAAGTTACAAGTCATTAATTAAAGGGTAAAGTGGTTATAACAATAAATTACAGGTAGTCCCCTAAGTCAAGGAAGTAAGTCACTTTGAAAAAGTATAAATACACCTCAAGAAGTCTCTCATTTGTACATTCACACACACAAGTTTATTGAATATATTCTATGTGAGAAAGTGATCTATTGGTGAATCTACAATAGCGAGTTTGATACAATGAAGGAAGTGTGAAGGTGAACATCTTAGAGTTTCAAAGAAGAGAGAGGGATGTTGAGAAAGTCTAGTTTGGCTGACCCCCGTGGTTCAGAATATTGGTGTCACTCGAGGTACCCCCATGGGTCAGTTAGTACCCATCATACGAGGCCCCGGGTGAGGAAAATATTCATCTAGCGAGGCTAATTCAGACCTCAGGAAGGATGATTGTACCAGGTTGATGAGGCTGAGGAATGTATTTATGTATGTTATCTAATGCACCAGGTCTATTACAGAATCAAAGGTATGTTTTACATGTGTTTTAAGGGCTGTGTCTTGGTACATGATTGAGGCATGGTTTGGAGATTTGGTCATATGCATTGAGGTATATCTTGGCTACATGGTGGAGTGATGTCATGGTACATTGTTAGAGGTATACCTTTGTATCTGGTTTTGTATATGTCATGGTTGTTATAGACACATATTTGTGATGTTGATTGAGGTATACTCTTGGTATATAGTGGCATATGTATGAGGCACATTCTTTGGTACTTGGTTGAGGCACATCTTAGGTGCATGGTGTGTGGCATATCTTTGGCACATTTATGAGGTAAATTTCTTCATGATATTGATGCATGTTTGAGGAAATTCTTGATGATATGGCACATTTTTGAGGTACATGCATTAGATGTTGTGGTACATTCTTAATGCATGTTTGGTAATGTTGTTACTTGGTTGAGGCACATCATTTATGATATGGTACATGTTTTGGTACATGGTTTATGCATGGTATGGTACAGATTTTGGTACATGTTTTCGTACATGGTTGATGCATAGTATGGTACAGGTCTTGGTACATGGTTGATGTAGGACAAATTGATAGTGGTAGGTTGATGTGACAGTGATAGTTACATGTTGATGTATCAATGACATTGTAAGTTACAAGTTGATCAATGGCAGTGACAATTTGAGTCTACACTTATATTTCAGGGAGGTAGGATGGGGCAAGGAAACAGGGTCGTAGCCTCCTTCTGGTTGGTGCCAGAGAACACAAGGAGTTGGAGGTTCCTTTAGTTTGGAGACTATAAATTAGGGGGTCGTAGCCTCCTTTTGATTGGAGAAAAATAATACAAGGAGTTGGAGCTTCCTTCAGGTTGGAAACTGTAAACTAGGGGGTTGGAGCCTCCTTCTAGTTGTATATGGAGAATTCAGGGAGCTGTAGCTTCCTTCAGGTTGGAGTCTGTAAATAGGGGGTTGGAGCCTCCTTCTAGTTGGTCTTGGATAATTGAGAGATTGGTGCTTCCTATGAATGTATTCTTGATATATATAAGAAATAATTATGTGGTTTTCTCCCATTTGTGTTTCCACGTAAATTTCGGTGTACTGTGTATATGTGGTTGTTTATTATGCATTGATGAATGATATTGTTTATGATGTGATGATATATTAAATATTGTTGATAAATTTGAAGATTATATATATTGTGATTGGAAGTGTAAAAAAGTGCTCATACTGATTCACACCCCCCCCCGTGCCCTCTGTATTCCAACAACCTACCACCCCCTATCTTGGTGTAACTTCCCCATAATTAACCAAGGAACATTACTACGTGAAAACACACATAAAAAAAAATTCACATCTACTAATTAAATTCTTATAGATTACCAACTATGATTTAAACACATTTTTCTACTAATTTATAATACCTATAATTAAATGCATCTACAACCTTATAAACAAGCATGAAATCAATTGATAAAACATCTATAACAACATATAAAACTATTCTCATTCACAAAGTAATTGAACAACCATGAAATCATAAATAACTCATCAAAATAGATAAACATTTGTCTTTAAAAGAGAGTTTGTGCAACCAATAGCCCGTGGAGAATGTTCCACCCAACCATAGACTTGTTTCTCCAAATCTCAACAACACGTCACCCCTGAGCTGGGGCTAGGAATCCACAAAAGAAGGGTTCCTCTCACATCCCCCTCACAACTCAATATCACACAACCCATTGGATTTCTCCTACATATATCCTAAATTTCCTCCAGCTCTCTTCCTCTTGACCTACCCAACCTAAGGAATGTACCCATTCACTACTTTCAGTCCATTGGGCACCCTATTCATTTATTAGGGTCTCTCTGGCATAGGTAGCTAGGAATATCTCATCATGTAACTCAAGGGAACTCATTGATAGGAAAAACTACTAGCAAACAATAAGAACTACTTATTGATATAGTGCAACTCGCCCAAGAGTTCACTCTTCAATCCTAACAACCTATCTCTTCAATTTCCAACTTCGAAACGCTCCAAAAATGCTCCAACATGCTCTATAATTTTCCTATCCTTGTTGGTTCAACTCCCAAGCTCTTTTCCCCTCTTATCTACTTGTTGATGTAATACTGAATGTGAAAAACTTCCTGTTACTACCCATACAAATTTACTCTCTTTCCCCAAGATAATTGACTTCTCACTCTGCCCAATGTTGATTTTACTTCAACCCCATGCTCTCCAATAAGTATGGGATGTGGCTATCACACCCAACCTATGATAGATATTCAATGATTGGGTTGTCATACACTCAACCAGAAAATAGATGTTTTACCCAACGAAAATAAAATTCAGAAATGTGGGTTTGAATCAATACCGATCAATTATTCTCCTTTGGACCCCTCTTGGACACTCTATAGGAATTCCATCTCTCTTGCAGATTAAACATCCCCCATCTCTATCCATATCCAAAATGTTAGCACCAGAAGTCAACTCCTGATTACAGGGGAGGTAAGCCTAGTACCCATCAATGTTTGGGGTGGATGTTGGTTTAAATGTGGATGGTCAATGGCCAAAACTCAACAACATGAAAGATGTTCAGCATAGAACTGGACAGGAAATGCACAGGGAAGTGAGGGCCACATTAACTTCAGTCAGTAAATTGATTTAAAGCAAGAGCAGAGGGAAGAATTAGGAGAAAGGGTGAAGGAGACTACTCTGGGCATCAGGCCTTCCAACAACTCAGAGAAGAAAACCCAAGCTCAAAAGCATTCTTGAGCTCAAATTCAGACACCAAAATATGTCTACAAGGGACACAGTTACAACTGCAGTATGATAAAACTTCCTTCATCCTACAACTGCAACAACTCGATTGAATCCTCCATGACTGAGCCATTCAATGTGAGAAGGAAACAAATACATAGGGAAATGAATAAAACTGACCACGATACCGCTATAATCAAACCTCAATTACAACAGTATAACGATCCTCGACTGGACCATCCATGCTCGAGTGTTTTAAACATATTTACAGGAAAAATGAAAGAGAAAGGAAGCTAACTTATATTAACATGAAAGTATCAAATCAATTACATAACCAAAGAACAACTCTGGTGGAACAAAGTTACAGATTGGGAGCTCTGCTCAACAAAACACCTTTACAAAATCCCAAAACTCCACATATATACTCAAAATAATTTTCCATCCTCAGCCGAGGCATGCTTGAACCACTGCATTCAAGGTTCGACGTATGCATATTCTTTTTTCAGTCTTCACCTCCATTCTCCTATCAAATGCGGGCTCATATTAGTATGGGCCCTGTAGAAAAACTGGCTCGCAGGGGTATCACAGGCTGATAGTCCACCTCCACTACCAACTCTTCCATGATTTTTATTTACGGGGTGAGGTGAGGCTTCAACCACCTCCCCCCACTTTCATTTACTTCTTAATCGGGATAAAAATGAGGCCGAGTCGATTTGGCACCTAGAGAACGTGGCGACCCCTTCTGCGACAACATCGACGTTTTGGCCCTGGGCGTAGCTCACGTGAACTTTGCACCGTTACCTGCATATGACCTCAGGCCATGAACTAGTGCTTATCCCCTATGAAATTTTAGGATTTTGCGTTTCGGGAGTCTTCACTCCACTTGATTCCCAATATCCTTATTCTCGAACTCGCGAAATGACCTCTCTCAAATTGATGGTCAGATCTGCTATGCATCCGATGGCTATGATTGCATCCTGAAAACCCCAGTCACTAGCCGATAAACATGTGCTTACTCTTCTTTGTGCCCCCAATTTTCTATATGACCTCAGGCCATGACCTAGGGCTCTGTCCCCGAATGTTTTCGGGACTTCACTTTTTAGGGAATCGGGGTGCTGCTTCCTGTCAAACCACTGATTTTCGAAACCACGATTTCGGGATTTTGCGTTTTACGAACTTGCATCGTGCTCCACGCTAAAACCCCGACTCGGGAAATCGCGAATTTGCTAATCTGCTTCCACGTGCCCCTCTGCTTTGGATGGCCCAGATCTTCTTCACACTTCAGGACTTAGGGGATTCGTGCCTTCCTCAGTTCAAAATTCCCAAAGTGGCATTCTCCGCTGTCCCGATATGCACACGCCTTAGGACAACGCGCCCCGACTTTGGATGAAACATAGTTGTGGTTTTTTTTAATCCCCCTTATTTCTCATTTGTTCATCCAATGGCCAACTCTTAAGGGAAAACACCCCCCTACAAGAATATATGATAACATTAGGCTCCATGGGGGATAGAGTCCTCCCTGCGAGGCTCTAAGATCTCTTTTGCAGTTCCAGTTGCCTTATGTTGGGCTATGGAGTCAATCTCAAAACACCTTGTTGAGGACTACAAGCCGATAAGTAAAAAATGAAAATAAACACACATGCTCTAGGGAGCTTATTTATGTACAGTCCTAAACTAATTTATCTTTACACAGTGCTAGGTGAAAGAAAATTTCCACCATAGCCATTCAAGTAACTTCCTGACTGGAAGTTCCTTTACTATGTAAATTATTGATAACATACGATACAACTGTGACAATAGAACGGTTACATCTTTCAACTTTCCTTCAAAGGATGAAGTTGAGAAAAATCTAGGCAGATCCAAGGCATGAAGGAAATGCAGCTCCATGTACTCGTTGACAGGCTCATAGAATGAGTGGAAAACTATGGAAAATTTGTAACAAACAAACCGATCTGCTCCACAATTGATCACACATGGATAAATATCTCTGATAAGAACATGTGGATGTTAAACTGATGCATGCAGACTGGTCTCAGGTGGTGGCTTCTCACCTACAGGCTCTGGGAAGGCTATGAACTACCCCTTCTATTGTTCCTTTTCTTCTTTATGGATTTCCTAAGGGTCATAGTCATAATCATCATAAACATGACCCATGGGAAAGATCTGCACTTCAATTTGATGCTCAGAATGGATGATTTTCTCATGTTGATTTTCGTTAATGAATAGAGGACAGGGCTCGGCTGTATGTTCTTGGAAATCTAGCATATCCAGCTCAGAACCTAATTCGTAGATGTCATATACAGGTTGGTTGCTCCCTAGATCAGAGAATTGCAATGTGGATCCCTGCTGCTCTTCATCCAAATAATAATCTAAGCTAGGGACAACAGGAACCTCAAGAGAAGAATGCAAGGCCTTTACAATTATGAAATCTTCATTATCATCCTCAGTAGAGATGCCAATAACATCCACCTCAAGGTCTGGAAAATCCTCTGCGCTTTCTTTAGATTCCAACCTTTCTAGTTTGGCAGAGAGATATTTTATCAGTTTCATTACTTCGCCCAAAGTATATTCATCTTCCTCATGGCCCTCATCCTCATAGCCTTCACTAGTCACAACCATATCTTGATCATGGCCTTCATATTCCTCACAACAACTATGACATATTAAATCAGAGGAATAATACCTTTGACAATGCTTATTAAAGGCTGCATGAAACTGTTACAGGGAGGAGATGCTAGCAGGGACAAGGATTGATACCACTCACGGGCATCCCCATCAGATGAGAACATGAACATATTCATTAAAACATCCTCATGATGTATCTCCCACTGATGCATGAGTTCATGAAACTCATGGAGATGTCGAGCAAGGTTGTCCTCTTTACGTTCTCTAAATATGGGCAAATAATTGCCCCATTCATCCATAGTAGGGACAACATTAGGAAAACTAGGAACATCATAAAAATTAAAAAGGAGCAAACCTTCGAGCCAGGATTTTTTTCATTTCGAACCAGTGGAGTCACCAATCGATCCTTCAACCATGGAGTCACCAAGTGAATGATATGAAGAATGAGTGTGTCCAAAAATCCTTATCCACATGCCCAAAAAAGTAAGCACAACACTTTGCATAAAAGAAGGACTAACATACCTCATGGTGACGATGGCTTACTATCTCCCATACTCTAGGTTTCTTAGATGCGATGAGCCTTGGTTGAACTGTAGATGTAAAGGTGAATGAGTGGAGATATTGGGCTTCCATTTTTGGACATGTTGATCATCATCATGTTCGAGATCATGTTGTCCATTACAGACCACGAGACATGATCTCCTCTAGTTATCCCTAGGCATGGGGGGGTAAAATATGGCTTCAACATGGGGACATGTGCTCACCATAGAGCACATGAGAACCTTGACATATCTAGTTATCCAAGACTTGCAATCCTACACCTAATTCAAACAACAATACCCTTTAGAATTATCGATCGGTGGATGTGATCCACTGGAGTTAGTGATAAATTCAAAACAATGCTGAAAATAACTTTTTTTCACTAAACTTCAAAATGATAAGCGCAATTGCCTAACATGTATTCATCAAATACAATTGATAATCCAAGAAGATGTAAAACTATACTAGCATGAATGCATGATGCAACATATATGCAATGGAAGATGCAAATTCCCTACCTAACGTACACTAACCTATGTTAGTTGAAATCCTAGGTATAATTATATGACCAATGAAACCATCCTAGTATTGTATTAGAATGTCTACCCTTGTGCTTCATCATAAACCAAAATAGGGATAATGGTAGAGAGTTCCGCGGGAATGAATTTGAAGAATTATGTAAGAAGTGCGGTATTGCAAGGAAGAAGACTACTCCATATACACATCAGCATAATGGAGTTGAAAAAAGGATGAACATGACGTTGATGGAAAAAGAAAGGTGCATGCTCAATGGTGCCGGGTTAGGGCAAGAATTCTTGGCAGAGGTAGTGGGTACTGCATGTTACCTGGTCAATAGATCACCCTCAACAACGTTGGATGACAAGACTCCACAAGAGGTATGGAATGGTAAGGAACATTCTCTCACACATCTCAAGGTATTTCACTGTGATGCATATGTTCATGTTCCAAAGGAAAATAGGAGTAAGCTAGATAAGAAGGCCAAAAAGTGTATCTTTATTGGATATAAATATGGTCTCAAAGGTTATAAGATTTGGAACCCAGAAACTAAGAAGGTAGTGTATAGCTGAGATGTGGTATGTAGAGAAATGAAAGATGATGTTAAACAAGAAGTCCTACCAAGTAAGGAAGAACCAAAGAAAATAGAGTTTGATTTAAAAGATGATGAGTCCGACTCTACAGAAGAATAGGAATCAGAAGAAGTAGATCCTCATAATCCAGTATTGAGGAGATCGGTTTGAGAAAGAAGGCTACCAGAAAGGTATACTCCATCTGATTTCCATTCAAATTTTGTTGTGTCTATTACTGATGATGATCCTAGAAATACCAGGGGGGGAGTGAATTATGTTATCACTCTAGGAGTCCTTCTCAGGTTGTAGGTAGAAGATGCCTGGTAACTTAAAATATGTTTTGTATTCCTGCGTAGGTTGGATCGAATGGGACACATAAACTACTGGCTCACACTTAAGACACTTATTAATATAATCAGATGAGACAATGCTTTCAAAAGTGTATAATCAGATAAGTAACTGTGTGGTGGGTGAAGAAAGTCTATATCTATCAACCAGATCAGATGTGTGATGGGTTGAATAAATATAGCATAGATTACTTATTAAATCAATGTTTATGAGTTGACCAATGAGATGATAGTCATTTTAAACTAGATAAACTTAGACAACAGTAATCAGTCAAGAATAGAAAAAGAGAGAAGATGATAATCTGACATAAACAGTGAAAGGAACTTGTAATCTGTATTATATGTAAAAGTTTTCAGTACAATATCATCATGGTCTAGTCTCCAGACTCGAACCCCTGGTCTATAAAATTGACAGGATTTATAGCCTTTCCAAGCAGTTTCAGATCTTGAGAAATTGGATCTGAAATACTAATAATAGAAAACTGTTACAAGAATATTACAAAGAGTATGGATCTACTCCATTTCTAGAATTGGATTTGTCTTACATCCTCTAATTCTTCGACAACTGCATGAAGGTCCTGATGTATGATGATAAGGTTGGTGTCTTTATTCAACAGCTGGATATGTTCCTCAATAGCTGTAAGCAATCTTCAACAATGATAGGCTAATCATCAACCTATCTTCCTTGTTCAATGCCTCAAAACTCTGAAACAAGTTGCCAAAATGTATGTAGATTTTTTTTTTTAATTCCCTTATGCTTCATATCAACAAACAATCTCCTTTCTCGAGCTCTAGATCTTCAAAAATTGATTTCCCGCGGTTTCAACGGCTCATTGCTTGTTTGAAAATTGATTAGGCCTCTGAATATGAAGGCTTTGATAAAAAAGCAAAAAATCTCTAAAACTCATAGTCATTACCTCTGTTTACTCTGCAGCCTCTGCTAGATCTTCTAGACCAAGTGGTATTACAGGTTTAGGTTCTTTGAGCATTAGTTTAACTCTTAATTATCCAACCTTAAAGAGTG
This sequence comes from Picea engelmannii, assembly GCA_009831015.1. Classification (NCBI taxonomy): domain Eukaryota; kingdom Viridiplantae; phylum Streptophyta; class Pinopsida; order Pinales; family Pinaceae; genus Picea; species Picea engelmannii. The sequence goes on from ML788372.1 coordinate 497,400, forward strand.
CACTTATTTGATGTTGCCAAACTTTGTTTCCTATTCCTTTTCTGCCTGAGGAATACTCAAATGATCCATCCAGTAACAACATTTCAATAGCATGAGGCAGGGCATATATTTCATAAATCAGCACTGTGTAACTATCACCATTTCCAAAATCTAGCATGATACCAGTTATACGACCACTAGTGTACAAAGACAAAACTTCCTGAATAGAAACATACATAGCAGACATATATAAAGTTTCAAACATGATCCAGGTCATCTTCTCCTGTTTTCTTTTGGATTCAGAGGAGCTTTAGTAAGAAGTACATTATATTCTATTATGAGGAACACAAATAGGGCGTTCTCTTGAATCTGTGATCAAGACAACGTTGATTGAATGAATGCATGTACATACAATTTATTACTGGAAGATAAAGAGTAAATATACAAGAAGTGTATTTGTTCAATTGAAAAATAAATGTCTGAAACTTCATCCAACTAGTGCGTTCCAAAGAATCGTGCCTTGAGAAGGATGATACAACTTTGTTTTGGGGTTCAACCTCAACGTTTTGATAACCATTGATGAATCTGTTGATTACTCTGGGCTTGTGAAAAGTTTCATCGAGCCTCCTGAAGTCGTGTTGAATGCTTGGATGTAGCATGAATTCTCCATGACTTTTTGGTGACAGGGAAAATGTTTCAGAAGGTTTTCGAGGTGCGGAATTTGCTTCTCTCTCATCTGAATTACAGAGAATGCTAGAAACACATAGTAACATCTACAGAGATTTAAAATCCTTGTGGAGTACTTTCTTCACAGGATCATTAAGATATAATATCTGATACGTTGCCCAACATCTCCTTCACCTCCACGACCAACCATTGACATAATGGGTCGTGTGATTTCTTGATTATAAGGAATTTATCCTTCAAGACACCTTAACTCCTACTTCTTGGCGCAATAGATGTCAATTTGTGCAACAACTGGATATTGAAAACGATCTTTGCTTTATGTCTGGGCACCTATATCATCAGTTAGGTAAATGGCAGCTTAATGAATGGCGCCATATTATCATTTTGTAAGACACATGTATAATTTCTGTGGCATAAGAATGTGATGAGACATGTAGAGAAAAAGGCTCGGTGCTTGTGCTTGGCTTGATATGTCAAAATTTAACCGACATGTGCACTGGAATTTGGCTTTGATATGTGTATGCGTTTGACAGACTTTGGGTGTAGCTTAGGCTTTGAACACTCATGGCTTGAGTTTAGGGTTAACTTATAACTGACTTGTAGCTTACTCATGGCTAGATTCATGGCTCACTTTAAAGATTTGGTTTTGGGTGTCGACCATTTATTTCACTTGTTGAATGAGTTTGGATTTTGGTATATCGATATATGGCATAACTTGGTAGTTGGCATGTTGAGTGTTTTGAGATTAGAGGCTCTAGACTTAGGAAAATGACTAGATATAATAGTTTAGAACTAAACAAATTCATTCATTTTGCAGGTCAAGAGGAGAATGTCAAAGGATACTGTGTAAAATCAATCACCAAGAGATTAATGAAGCACCTGGAAATCAAGACATTGACCAAAAGATTGGAGAAAATAATAAATCAAATTGAGAGAGATGAAAACGCTCTCAAAAGTACTATTACATTTTGATCGCTAACATATGGCTCCAAAATGGATGGAGACCTCCCTGCGAGGTTTCCAAGAACCTAGTAGTTTCAGTCGCCTTTTCCATTGGGCATGGAGTCATCTGGTCTTTATAATTGATCCCCTGTAAATCTGTAGCATGCCTGTAGCCTGCTTTGCTTATTCAAGAAATCAACAACTGAACATGGTATACCTACTCATATGAGGAGCTTATTCTCTTATCTACTCCTACTCTAACCATTGTATTGTTTTTTAATCAAGTAAACTCATGTTTCCAATGAATCCATGTCAGAAAAATATTTGCTGACAAAATTCTTGATCTTGACCCCAAAAATAAAGGAATGTTTATCAAACATGAAAGTGGTTTGAACAAATGATAAAGCCAACTTTCATCTGATGGAAATATTTTAACATATATGCTGCTCATAGATTCCAAATAGTTTTCAATAGGGTCATTAAAACCATAAAGGAATGCCTCTCTATGCTGTTGTTCCAATTAACTATATTGCAGTTGCTCATTTCTTTCACTGATCTCATAATTCACTGTAGACTGCCCAATCTCTGTCGGAGAAACATATAAGATGAACTGCTGATATGGAATTTTCATCTCATCACCTTCTTCCTCATATCTTCTGCAATCTGCCTTTGTCTGCAAATCTAGAAGCTGAGGACTCTCCTCAGTATTTGTTGCAGATATGTCACATGCTGATTTTTTAACCGGCTCATCATTTTCCAAGTTTTCAAAGGGGATAATCTGATCTTCATGACAACTCAAGACAGTAAATGCATTTGATACAATGTCAAAGGCATCTACACTAATATTTCCATCCTGTAGTTCACTAATCTCTTGGTCATAGAAAGAGGTATCTTCTACTGCAACAAACTCTTCGTAAATGTTTAATTCCTTATTCAACAAACTAAATTCCTAACAACATTCGGGATATAGAAGGTCAGCTGAAAAATTTCCTTTGCAAAACAAATGAAATACAACATGAAATTATGCCAAGGAACTAATACTTGCATTTGGAAGAGACCGACACTAGTCAAGAGAAATCCCCTCTAATGAATACCTAAAAATATTAATTTGAACATCCTCATGTACAATTTCAAGCCGATGAATAAAGTAATGAAAATCCAGCAAGTATTCAGCAAGCACTTCACACTCTTCTCCTCGAAATCTAGGAAGACTATTTTCCCATTCATCTTTGCTAGGTACTGGATGAGGGTAACCATAAATATTTGAGAAATTGAAAATGCATACCTCTTGTTAATTTCATACCAATGGAGTTGCCAACATATTTATGAACAATGGAGTCGCTACTGAATCTATCCTTCATGGAGTCACCAGATAGATGATTACAACCGAAACTATGTCCAGACTTTGTCTATCATCAAATCTGGATCTTTTCATCTCCCAAGGAAGCTGAGATTCAATCTCCTCTCCCTGGAAATGACGCCAATTTGTTATCACTCGAGGAGTCCTTCTCAGGTTGTAGGTAGAAGAATCCTGGTAACTTAAAATATGTTTTGGTTTTCTGTGTAGGTTGGATCAAATGGGACACATAAACTACTAGCTCACACTTAAGACACTTAGTAATACAATCATATGAGACAATTCTTTCAAAAGTGTATAATCATATGAGTGACTGAGTGGTGGGTGAAGAAAGTCTATATCTATCAACCGGATCAGATGTGTGATGGGATGAATAAATATAGCACAAATTTCTTATTAAATCAGTGTTTATGAGTTGACCAATGAGATGACATTCATTTGCAACTAGATAAACATAGACGACAGTAATCAGTCAAGCACAGAAAAAGAGAGAAGATGATAATATGACATAAACAATGAAAGGAACTTGTGATCTATATTATATGTAAAAGGTCTCAGTACAATATCAGCATGGTCTAGTCTCCAGACTTGAACCCCTGGTCTATAAAATTGACAAGCTTTATAGCCTTTACAAGTAGTTTCAGATCCTAAGAAATTGGATCTGAAATACTAATAATAGAAAACCGTTACAACAATATTACAAAGAGTATGGATCTAGTCCATTTCTAGAATTCGATTTGTCTTCAATCCTCTAAGTCTTTGACAACTGCATGAAGGTCATGATGTATGATGATAAGCCTGGTGTCTTTCTTCAACAACTGGATATGTTCATCAACAACTATAAGCAATCTTCAACAATGATGGGCTAATCATCAACCTATATACCTTGTTCAATGCCTCAAAACTCTGAAACAAGTTGCCAAAATTTATGTAGAAATTTGTTTGAAATTCCCTTATGCTTCATATCAACAAACAATCTCCTTGCTTGAGCTCCAGAGCTTCAAAAATTGATTTCCTGCAGTTTCGGCAACTCATTTCTTGTTTGAAAACTGATTAGGCCGCCGAATATGCAAGCTTTGATAAAAAAGTAAAAAATCTCTAAAACTCATAGTCATTACCTCTGTTTACTCTGTAGCCTCTACTAGATCTTCTAGACCAAGCGGTATTACAGGTTTAGGTTCTTTGAGCATTAGTTTAACTCTTAATTACCCAACCTTAAAGAGTGCACTTATTTGATGTTTCCAAACTCTGTTTCCTATTCCTTTTCTACCTGAGGCATACTCAAATGATCCAGCCAGCAACAACATTTCAGTAGCATGAGGCAGGGCGTATCTTTCATAAATTAGGACAGTGTAACTAACACATTTCTAGAATCTAGCATGATACCAGTTGTACGACCACTAGCGTACAAAGACAAAACTTCCTGAATAACAACATACATAGCAGGCATATATAAATTTTCAAACATGATCCAGGTCATCTTCTTCTGTTTGCTTTGGGATTCAAAGGAGCTTTAGTAAGAAGTACATTATATTCTATTCTGAGGAACACAAACAGGGCGTTATCTTTATGTGATCAAGACATCGTTGATTGAATGAATGCATGTACATACAATTTACTTCTTTAAGATAAAGAGTAAATATACAAGAAGTGTATTTGTTCAAGTGAAAAATAAATGTCTGAAACTTTATCCAACTGGTGCATTCCAAAGAATCGTGCCTCGAAAAGGATGATACATCTTTGTTTTGGGTTTGAACCTCAACGTCTTGATAACCATTGGTGAATCTGCTGATTACTCCGGGCTTGTGAAAAGTGTCATTGAGTCTCCTGAAGTCGTGTTGAATGCTTGGATGTAGCATGAACTCTCCATGATTTTTTGGTGACAAGGAAAATGTTTCAAAAGGTTTTCGAGGTGCAGAAATTTGCTTCTCTCTCATATGAATTGCAGAGAATGCTAGAAACACATAGTAACATATACATAGCTTTAAAACCCTTGTGGAATATTTGCTTCACAAGATCATTAAGATCCCATCTCTGATACACTGCCCAACATCTCCTTGACCTCCATGACCAACCATTGACATAATGGGCCGTTTGATTTCTTTATTATAAGGCATTTATCATTCTTCCAGACACCTTAACCCATGCTGCTTGGCGCAATAGACCTCAATTTCTGCAACAATTGGATATTCAAAATGATCTTTTCATGATGTTTGGGAACCTATATCATTAGTTAGGTAAATGGAAACTTAATGAATGGCGCCATATTATCATTTTGTAAGACATGTGCATAATTTATGTGGCATAAGAATGTGATGAGACATGTAGAGAAAAAGGCTCGATGTTTGTGCTTGGCTTGATATGTCAACATTTAACCGACATGTGGACTGGAATTTGGCTTTGATATGTGAATGTGTTTGACAGACTTTGGGTCTGGCTTAGGCTTTGAACACTCATGGCTTGATTTTAGGGTTAACTTATAACTGACTTGTAGCTGACTCTTGGCTCACTTTACAACTTTGGTTTTGGGTGTCGACTAGTTATTTCACTTGTTGAATGAGCTTGGAGTTTGGTATATCGATATATGGCATAACGTGGTAGTTGGCATGTTGAGTGTTTTGAGATTAGAGGCTCTAGACTTAGGAAAATGACTAGATATAGTAGATTAGAACTAAACAAATTCATTCATTTTGCAGGTCAAGGGGAGACGGTCAAAGGATACTGTGTAAAATTAATCACCAAGAGATTAATGAAGCACCTGGAAATCAAGACATTGACCAAAAGATTGGAGAAAATAATAAATCAAATTGAGATAGATGAAAATGCTCTCAAAAGTACTATTACATTTTGATCGCTAACATCTAGCTCCAACTAGGATGGAGACCTCCCTACGAGGTTTCCAAGAATTCATTCACCTTTACCATTGGGCATGGAGTCATCTAGTCTTTATAATTGATCCCATGTAAATCTGTAGCCTGCCTGCAGCCTGCTCTGCTTATTCAAGAAATCAACAACTGAACATGGTATACGTGGTCATATGAAGATATTATTCTCTTATCTACTCCTACTCTAACCATTGTATTGTTTTTTAATCAAGTAAACTCATGCTTCCAATGAAGACATGTCAGAAAAGGATTTGCTGACAAAATTCTTGATCTTGACCCCAAAAATAAAGGAATGTTTATCGAAAACGAAAGTGGTTTGAACAGATGATAAAGCCAACTTTCATCTGATAGAAATATTTTAACATATATGCTGCTCATAGATTACAAAAAGTTTTCAATAGGGTCATTAAAACCATAAAGGAATACCTCTCTATGTTGTTGTTCCAACTGACTATATTGTAGTTGCTGATTGCTTTCACTGATCTCATAATTCACTGTAGACTGCCCAATATCTGTCGGAGAAACATATAAGATGAACTGCTGATCTGGACTTTTCAACTCATCACCTTCTTCCTCATATCTTCTGCAATCTGCCTTTGTCTGCAAATCTAGAAGCTGAGGACTCTCCTTAGTATTTGTTGCAGATCTGTCACATGCTGATTTGATAATCTTCTCATCATTTTCCAAGTTTTCAAAGGGGATGATCTGATCTTCATGACAACTTAATACATTAAATGCATTTGATACAATGTCAAAGTCATCTACACTAAGATTGTCATCCTGTAGGTCACCAATCTCTTGGTCATAGAAAGAGGTATCTTCTACTGCAACAAACTCTTCGTAAATGTTTAATTCCTTATTCAACAAACTAAATTCCTGACAACATTTGGGATATAGAAGGTCAGCTGAAAACTTTCCTTTGCAAAATAAATGAAATGCAACATGAAATTCTTCCAAGGAACTAATACTTTCATTTGGAAGAGACCGACACCAGTCAAGAGCAATCCCCTCTAATGAATACCTGGAAATCTTAATTTGAACATCCTCATGTACAATTTCAAGCCGATGAATAAAGTAATGAAAATCCATCAAGTATTCAGCTGGAACTTCCCACTCTTCTCCTCGAAATCTGGGAAGACTATTTTCCCATTCATCTTTACTAGGTAGTGGATGAGGGTAACTAGAAATATTTGATAAATTGAAAAATGCATACCTCTTGTTCATTTCATACCAGTGGAGTCACCAACATATTTCTGAACAATAGAGTCGCTACTGAATCTGTCCTTCATGGAGTCTCCAGATAGATGATTACAATTGAAAATATGTCCAGACTTTGTCTATCATCAAAGATGGATCTTGTCATCTCCCAAGGAAGCCGAGCTTCAATATCCTCTCCCCGACAATGACGCCAATTTGTTATCACTCCAGGAGTCCTTCTCAGGTTGTAGGTAGAAGAAGCCTGGTAACTTAAAATATGTTTTGGTTTTCTATGTAGGTTGGATCAAATGGGATGCATAAACTACTAGCTCACAGTTACAACACTTAGTAATATAATTAGATGAGACAATGCTTTCAAAAGTGTATAATCAGATGAGTAACTATGTGGTGGGTGAAGAAAGTCTATATCTATCAACCGGATCACATGTGTGATGGGATGAATAAATATAGCACAAATTACTTATTAAATTAGTGTTTATGAGTTGACTAATGAGATGACAGTCATTTGCAACTAGATAAACTTAGACAACAGTAAGCATTCAAGTGCATAAAAAGAGAGAAGATGATAATATGACATAAACAGTGAAAGGAACTTGTGATCTTTATTATATGTAAAAGGTCTCAGTACAATATCAGCATCGTCTAGTCTCCATACTCGAACCCCTGGTCTATAAAATTGACAACCTTTATAGCCTTTACAAGCAGTTTCAGATCCTGAGAAATTGAATCTGAAATACTAATAATAGAAAACTGTTACAACAATATTACAAAGAGTATGGATCTAGTCCATTTCTAGAATTTGATTTGTCTTCAATCCTCTAAGTCTTCGACAGTTGCATGAAGGTCCTGCTGTATGATGATAAGGTTGGTGTCTTTCTTCAACAACTGGATATGTTCCTCAACAACTGTAAGCAATCTTCAACAATGATAGGCTAATCATCAACCTATCTACCTTGTTCAATGCCTCAAAACTCTGAAACAAGTTGCCAAAATGTATGTAGAAATTTGTTTGAAATTCCCTTATTATTCATATCAACAAACAATCTCCTTGCTTGAGCTCCAGATCTTCAAAAATTGATTTCCTGCAGTTTCGATGACTCATTGCTTGTTTGAAAATTGATTAGGCCATCGAATATGCAGGCTTTGATTAAAAAGAAAAAAATCTCTAAAACTGATAGTCATTACCTCTGTTTAATCTGCAACCTCTCCTAGATCTTCTAGACCAAGTGGTATTACAGGTTTAGGTTCTTTGAGCATTAGTTTAACTCTTAATTATCCAACCTTAAAGAGTGCACTTATTTGATTTTTCCAAACTCTGTTTCCTGTTCCTTTTTTTCTTGAGGCATACTCAAATGATCCAGCCAACAACAACATTTCAGTAGCATGAGGCAGGGCGTATCTTTCATAAATTAGCATAGTGTAACTAACACCATTTCCAGAATCTAGCAATATACCAGTTATACAACCACTAGCGTACAAAGACAGAACTTCCTGAATAGCAACATACATAGCAGGCATATATAAAGTTTCAAACATGATCCAGGTCATCTTCTCCTGTTTGCTTTGGGATTTAGAGGAGCTTTAGTAAGAAGTACATTCTATTCTATTCTAAGGAAAAAAAACATGGCGTTCTCTTTATGTGATCAAGACAATGTTGATTGAATGAATGTATGTACATACAATTTACTGCTAGAAGATAAAGAGTAAATATACAAGAAGTGTATTTGTTCAAGTGAAAAACAAATGTTTGAAACTTCATCCAACTGGTGTGTTCCAAAGAATCGTGCCTCGAGAAGGATGATACATCTTTGTTTTGGGGTTCAACCTCAATGTCTTGATAACCATTGATGAATTTGTTGATTACTCTGGGCTTGTGAAAAGTGTCATCGAGCCTCCTAAAGTCGTGTTGAATGATTGGATGTAGCATGAACTCTCCATGATTTTTTGGTGACAGGGAAAATGTTTCATAAGGTTTTCGAGGTGCATAAGTTTCTTCTCTCTCATCTAAATTGCAGAGAATGCTAGAAACACATAGTAACATCTACAGAGCTTTAAAACCCTTATGGAGTATTTTCTTCACAGGATCATTAAGATCTCATCTTTGATACGCTGCCCAACATCTCCCTTACCTCCATGACCAACCATTGACATAATGGGCCATGTGATTTATTGATTATAAGGCATTTATCATTCTTCCATACACCTTAACCCCTGCTGCTTGGCGCAATAGACCTCAATTTTTGCAACAACTGGATATTGAAAACGATCTTTGCACGATGTCTGGGCACCTATATCATCAGTTAGGTAAATGCCAACTTAATGAATGGCGCCATATTATCATTTTGTAAGACACCTGTATAATTTTTGTGGCATAAGAATGCGATGAGACATGTAGAGAAAAAGGCTCGGTGTTTGTGCTTGTCTTGATATGCCAACATTTAACCGACATGTGGATTGGAATTTGGCTTTGATATGTGTATGCGTTTGACAGACTTTGGGTCTGGCTTAGGCTTTGAACACTCGTGGCTTGAGTTTAGGGTTAACTTATAACTGACTTGTATATGACTCATGGCTAAATTCGTGGCTCACTTTACAACTTTGGTTTTGGGTGTCGACTAGTTATTTCACTTGTTGAATGAGCTTGGAGTTTGGTATATCAATATATGGCATAACTTGGTAGTTGGCATGTTTAGTGTTTTGAGATTAGAGGCTCTAGACTTAGGAAAATAACTAGATATAATAGATTAGAACTAAACAAATTCATTCATTTTGCAGGTCAAGAGGAGAAGTTCAAAGGATGCTGTGTAAAATCAATCACCAAGAGATTAATGAAGCACCTAGAAATCAAGACATTGACTAAAATATTGGAGAAAATAGTAAATCAAATTGAGAGAGATGAAAACGCTCTCAAAAGTACTATTACATTTTGATCACTCACAGATTCAGAGGATGAAAATCTCTGGAAAAGCGCCATGAACAAAGAAATGGCATCTTTGGATAAGAATGAGGCTTGGGATTTATTGTAGTTGCCAACTGGAAGAAATTCCATTGGTATAAAATGGGTATTTAAAAATAAGCTGAATGTAGAAGGAAAAGTGGAGAAATACAAAGCTCGGTTAGTAGCAAAGGGTTATTCCCAGGTTGAGGGAATTGATTTTAGTGTGATTTTTTCTCATGTTGCCAAGTTAACCTCCATAATATTTCTTTTATTTGTTGTTGCTACATTTGATTTTGAGATAGAACAAATGGATGTGAAGACAACATTCCTACATGGGGATTTGGAAGAAGAAATCTATATGAAGCAACCAAAAGGTTATGCTGTGAAGGGAAAGAAGGAGCTGGTATGCAAGCTGAAAAATTCCCTGTATGGTTTAAAACAATCACCAAGGATGTGGTATCAAAAATTTGATACTTATATGTTGGGACTTGGCTTCACAAGAAGAAAAGAAGATCACAATGTGTATTTTAAATTAATTGGTGATCATTTGATTTATTTGGTCTTGTATGTGGATGACATGTTGCCGATAGGGAACAACAAGGAGATTATCCAAGATGTGAAAACTCAGTTGTCCTCTAAATTTGACATGAAGGATCTCGGTTCTTCAAATTTCATTTTGGGCATGGAAATTAAAATAGATCAGAAAAGGAGGAAACTCTAGTTAAATTAGAGAAAATATGTCGAGGCAATATTGCAGAGGTTTAATATGTAGGAATGCAAACCGGACAAGGTTCCTATTCATGTTGGTGTAAAGTTATATGCGGATTAGTGTCCCAAGACACATGAAGAGGATGAGGACATGTCTTGTGTTACATATGCGAGTGCAGTTGGCAATTTGATGTATGCAATGGTCTATACTAGACCGGACATTGCACATGCAGTGGGAGTTTTGAGCAGGTATATGTCAAAACCAGGGAAGGAGCATTTGACATCAGTAAGAAGGGTTTTCAGGTATTTTCATGGCACTGCTAGCTATGGATTATGCTATGAAGGAAGACCAAGATTGGACAAAGTTGTGGATATACATGACTTTGTGGATGCAGACTGGGCTGGAGATATGGATCGTAGGAGATCTACAAGCAGGTATGTGTTTAACCTGTTTGGAGGAGAAATAAGTTGGATGAGAAAAAGACAGGCTGTAGTGGCACTTTCAACTACAGAATATGAATACATGGAAACCACTCATGCAAGTAAGGAAGCAATATGGTTACAAAGATTGTGTTCAGGTATTGGGTTGGTACAACAAGTTGTAAGGATAGAGTGTGACAGTCAGAGTGCAATTTTTCTGGCGAAGAACCCGACTTATCATTCAAAGAAAAAGCATATTGATATTCAATATCACTTTGTGAGAGACATGATTGAATAAAAGAAAGTATCATTGATGAAGGTGGACACTTTGAAGAATGTTGTAGACTCATTAACAAAATCTATGAACATTGAGAAGTTATCTTCGTGTAGAGGATCCATGGGCATTGTTTCCCTGGATTGTTGACTATGTAACCCTGTAACCTCCTGTATGCAAATAAAAAAACAAGTGGGGGAATGTTGGGTATGTGTTATATTATGCCTTGGGAAACCTGTCACCTGCCTCGAGAAACATGTCACATATTTAGGTGGTTTTTCGGCACATGGTTTTTGAAAATGGCTTTTTATTTCTAGTTAAGGAATTAGGGTTGTCGACTAATCTAGGTCATTGGGTTAGGGTTTTGGATGCTGCTGGCTCCTATATGTATATTGTATTATAAACAATGTATCAGTATGAATGAATATAGAATATGCTGGTTTTCCCGGTTTGGGTTTCCAGGGGAAAAATATCTGTGTAATGTTTGTATTTTCCATTGTATCTTTTATGTTCTTTTACTAAATATCTGTTTGCAATAGATATTGTACAAGGTTAAAATAGACAAGATAGAGATGGGATGAGAAGGAACCTAAGGAAAACTCTAAGGTTGTCTATGGGAAAATAGAGTGCAAGGTAAGGGATGAAACCAATCCTAGAGAAAAAACTTTTCTCCCAACCCAAGGCTTGTTGGCCTTGTGTGTGAAACTGGAAAGCTCTGCAACAAACCATAGGTTGAAAAAAAATCTACCCCTCATGGAAATTACTATAATGAGAAAATATCCCAGCTATATCTATAGCAGAATAACACTGTGAAAAGGGAGAAGGATGGAAACTCTCGTCATAAAATTCCTACTCTAGGCAAGTCATGGCCTCATCTTCATCGAAGTTAGAGAACACCAATGGTTGAAAATATTCTTCGTAGAGTAATCCAAGTGCTCAAAGGAGTATCTATCAAACCCTCTAGGATAAGACTAGAAATCATCATGAGATTTCCGCAATAAGTCATCCCTGGGTGATCAGAACAAATCTGTAATATTGTCATATTCATGTTTCCAAACATCTGAATCAGTAGCAATCACATATGGTTGTTCTAAGCGAAACAATTGAAAACAACCTTCAATATCATAAATGGGATCTTCGCTAAGATCAGAATACATGAAATCCCATTTACGTCTCCCAACACATATAAACTCATTATTGTTTTCAATCACATCATCACTTTCATTATAGCTTGAAGGATTTAATGCATCCAAGGGTTCCTCTAACACCTCTTCACTTTTAGAATCATGAAATGAAGCAATATAAAAAACCTGGAAAGGATTAAAACTTGCCACACTCTCTTCTTCATGTGCAATAGGAATGGAAGCTTGGATGACTTCATTGAATAGAGTAAAAAATACTGGAGATTTGTCTTCATGAGGACCCTCTTCGTGGATTAGGTCTTCAACATGGTGTGTTTCATCAAAGTGTTCTTTTTTGACATATTCACAAGGCAACTCATGTTCTTGTATTTGGTGATCTTCCTCATGATTCACCTCTTCAAGTTCGTTTTATTCACTCATGTATTCAATGAATTCATGAGGTGATTTATGCGCCTCTTCAGGGATTGGTATCCCTCTCCATGAATCTTCTCTTCAAATTATTTCTCGTCAGTGGATTCTTCATCTTTCTCAACAAGGCTTGAAAATAAACCTTCCCTTTGGAGGGCCACCATGAGATCATGGAGAGTGTCTTCATACCTTTGTGTTCTCAGGGCCCACCTTTTGAGGAATTCCTCAATGAAGATTTTGAGAGAAGATATACTCTTTGGATTGAGAGTATGCTTAACCTAATCCTTTTGTCTTGCTTTCGTAGATAGAAAAAACAATCTTATTATCACATCTTTATGTGTCACATCTATATTTGAAACATACTTCAAGAAATTCACAACATGAGTAATAGACAAGGACGGGTCTCCATCAAATTTTGGACAATTATTCCCCTAACCAAGAGAAAAGTGATTTGGGTATCCTAGAACATCTTCAATATCTACAAAGGGAAACATTTTGTGAAGTGACAATGGTGCCATAATATGTTAGTGGAGTCGTTAGATGATCCCCCTTGGATCATCAAAGTAAGGTGAGGAAACTACCCTCAGTGGAATTGCCCGATAAACTTGTAAGATAAGGGATTCACGAGAAGTTTTCCAAAGATATGTCGTGAAGAGAATGACTCTATCCTCACCAGAAATGACGCAAAAATGTTATCACAATATTTATACAAGTGTACAAATCCCACCAAAAGATCCCCAAATCTTGCATAACTATGGAAGAAACTACCACTGTCACCTTAGTAGGAACTTCCCTTGTTTTAGTGATGGAAGAGGTCCACCACAAGGGAGGCTTCCCTGGTGACCTCAAGGGATCAAATAAAAATTTTAGTACTCAAGCCTACCGTCCCCTATCTTGGTCATTGATTGGTTGGTCTAGGTCTATGTCTCAGAAAGCGAGGTTGTGATGTAGTTTGTTGTACCTGCTTTGAACAAGAACACTTTGCAGCATATATATATATATATAACTAAAAAATACCACAATTGACCATGAAAAGTAAGCTTATAATCAATAGAATATTATCTAATTGTTAAAGATGTTTCTGAGTGAGTTAAGCCACCTTTAGATGAGTATATGCAACAATTCAATGTAAATTTAGATGGTTCTAGCAAACTTTTATAACATCAACAAATAATTTAATGAGTTTTCTAAGGTTAGAATTAGTAGAATATTTTATATATTTGAAAGAGGGGTTTTATCAATTATTTTTACTAAAAGGATTTTATATTAAAAAAATTAACTTTTTTTTTTTCATTTTAATTTATTTATATTACATTACTTGTTTTTGTTTTCGATGTAATTATACATCTCATTTATATGATGTAGATATTTACTTTTTTTTTCCTTTTATAATTATTATTGTACTTTAAATTATTATTATTATTTTTTTTTCATTTTCATTTTAATTTGTTAAATTAAATTAAAATACATTACTTTTATATATCTCACTTAGTTTATTTATATGAAATTATACATTTCATTTATATTAAGTTATAAAATACTATAGCTGAATTCTAAATAAAATTTATTTTAGATAGTTTTTTCTAATTTTTTAATAATTTCGATGCCTTATCTTACATTTCGATCTAAAATTTTATAATGCATTTCCTTTCATATAGCCATATCAATCATGTTTAAATATATTTTATTTATAAAAAATATTATGTGTTTAATATATAATATATTTATATAAATATATTATTTTATAATGCATTTCCTTTCATATAGCGATATAAATAATGTTTAAATATATTTTATTTATAAAATTATTATGTGGTTAATATATAATATATTTACCCCCGGATGGGGTGATAGTGCGTGCAACGCGGCGTTCGGAGGATGAGGGAAGCAGCCACCAAGACACGGGGGCACGTGAAGGCCCCGTGCCACCCTCCTCGTAATTTATTCAACCTGCAACTCAAAGCACACGAGCATTAATGCAAACATTTATTCAAGCATTTAACCAAGCGTCCCTCCCTTCCGATTTTTTCGATATAGCTGGGATGGCAAGGCCACGTAATTGTTTTTGTCATCTTCCCGCAAAGCTTGCTCTGCTTTTGCAATGGTGTGATTTGGCTCATAGAGTTTTCAGGGCCGAGCTCAGCTCTGCGTCTTCCCTGACCCATCGTCCTTGTTTTGCTCTCGGGATTGTTTCTGTACGCAGAGTGGGTTGGAAAATGACACGTCCAAGGGGAAGTCCCCGACGGGGCTCGGCCTGGAAGCCACGACGCCCTTCTCTCTCACCTTCAGATTCGCCGTCTGTCACCTCCTCCTCCCAGCGCCACCCTGGACATCCTTCAGCTCACTCTCGCGGCAGGTTTAATGTGCAATCTACAAGCAGAGCCCTGGCGCCCAGTTTATCTAGCCCTCCCCAGCGCCCTGCCCGTAGTCCCTCCGACTCGACGTCTGACCTAGAATCCCACTCTCAGCATGCTTCTCGTGGGGCTGGGCCTCTTCCCCGCGGCTCCTTCACCAACATCCAGTTGTGGGACAGCATGACGACTCTCTATGATCTTGTATTTGAAATTCGCCAGGAAGTGGACGATCTCAATTTTCGCCTACAGGACACCGGAGCCAAGGTAGATACTTTTCTTCAAACTCTATCCTCTCTGAAGAGCGCACTTACCCTTAGCTCGGATGAAGATGATCCAATGGAGATGCCGGCCGAGGAAAAGGACGACGATGCAGAGTTGGGGTCAGATGTAGCACCCCAAGCAGCTCCGGGGGCAGTGACAGATGCTAACCGCGAAGGCGCAAACGAGGCTATGGACGAAGAGGAACATGAGTGCAACTGGGCAGCCCCGCCAGGTGTCTAAACAGTTGATCCTGCTCTGCTATGTTACAGATGGTCAGTAGTTTTTTTGAGACTCATCCTTTCTCACCAGTTTAAGGGTGATATAGTTGTTGTTTCTAGTTTGAAACGCTAGACATTATATTTTGTTAAGTTTCGAACTGCATGGGTACAGGGACTGGTTTCCCCTCTGTTGGGGCAGTCTTATGGCTCAGCTTGACTCTCTTTGTACTATGTCTTAAAACTCTGTCTCTAGAAGGCTTTTAATNATATATATATATATATATATATATATAAATATATTTTATTCAAAATGAAGTTTAATTTTTTTTAAGATAATTGATTTTAAAAATAGTTGTATTTTATAATATAATAAAAATAAATAAATATAGGTATGTGTTTTTAATTATTGGATGGAAAGGTTCTTTCTAGATATATATTTTTAGAGGTATATTTTAGATGAATAATTTGTTCCTTGCTCATAAAATTGATAAGTGACATATAAAAAAATATTACAATGTTAGCCATAAACAAAATATTTCAATATCAATCTAAATAAAATAATTTTATATCAACTTTATAAAAAGAGAGATGAATATAAAGTAATTGAAAATAAAAAAAAATTCTATTTCTCAGCTCTTTCTGTATAATTCCTTCAATATTTAATATCAAGTTGATATGTTGTATTTAAAAAAATATTAATAACAAAAAAAATATTCTCAATGAGGGTTATAAATAAAATAGTTCAATGTCCATATATATAAAGTAATTGAAAGTAAAATATTACTTTATCATTAATAGGTGTTTTCGACATGAATAGGAAGATGTATGATTCCTTTACTATTTAACATGGAGTCGAGACATGTCCACCTTAAATAAAATATTTCAATATCAACTTTATATATATACACCAATTGAAAGTAAAAAAAAATTCTTATGGTTAAAACATTCCAATGGTGTCTTGCTAATAGTAGGGAGGTTTGTAATTTCCTATGTGGTT